>JAJJWW010013141.1:0-28578 GCA_023531295.1 Papaver armeniacum | reverse complement strand
ATATGTCCTTTGTATCTCTTTAAATCATTAGGGAGATAAGTAGCATGTGATACCTTAGAGAATTCTTAAGAGCGGGGACGACATTATCAGGGTGTGCATCACAGGGCATAGCTTAGAAGTGATAAAGAATTCGTCTCGAGATTTTATTAAACCAAGTCAAATTGCTTCAGCTACAACTTCACCAAGAGATTCTTCAAACTGGTAAAGAGCAGCAGTATCTAAATGTTTGTAACCAGTCTTGATAGCATTCCAAATCACCAATTTCGTTTCTTCTGATTCAACAAATGGGTATGCAGCAGCGCTCATACCTAATAGAGGCATCACACATCCAGAATTTAATGTTACTTCAGGTATTACTTTCTCTATTTTCCCTCCTCTCTATGTCGATCTTTATCTCTATAATCTATTTAGTACTACTTGCTTAGAAAAAGATAAGGGGATCGACTTATTAATCTACTGATATAATTAACCTGGCTAAATTGGGGCCTACTCCAATTAATTTGGGCCTCCACTACAGGACAAAAAAAGATTATTAAGAGATGAAACTACCAACTTACCATTTATCAAATACTAATACTACAAATGTGTCCCCATTAAATCCTAATAATAAAACTAAATCAAAATCAAAACTAAAATCAAAATCATAAAACTAAAAACTTAAATCAAAATCAAAATCAAAATCAAATTCATTTCCATCTCCATCTCCAACCAATTCGTCTTCTCTTCTTCTCCCCTAATACGAACCATCTTCGATTGTCATAGAAGCAGATGAAATGGCACGAATCAAGTACTTTTTTAGCAACCCAATCCCCTAAATTAGGTTTTAGCAACATGGAATCACTCAAAATTCGATTTTTTCGAAATCAAAGTGTTCTGGGTTTATTAGAATCGGTTTACGTCAATGTACTTATGAACCGATTATATTTAGAAACGGTTTTTGTTCATGCCCACAAAGACCGATTATAATGAATGTGTATTCTGGTTGGAAATATTGAACTAGAATCGGTCTATGTTAATGTCCACATAGCCCGATTCTGGTATGGAAGAGAACCGTTTTTTTCTGTATATTTTTTTGGTTAGAATCGGATTATAAGTATGTCCACATAAACCGATTCTGGCGAAAAAAAAATCATAGAAAAACTCATGAATTTTACAATCGGTCTATGTTTTAAGTATTATAAACCGATTCTTACAATCGGTTTATATGAACATCCACCACCTTCTCGGACAAGCTTTTTAAAAAAAAAAAAAAAAAAAAAAAAAAAAAACGTTTTGATGAAGAATAAAGATTGGTTAATTTCTAGTTTAATTTGATTAAACATCAATTAGTCACCCGATTAACGCTAATTAATCAATGGGTAAATTAGCCATTTTTAAAATAATTGGATAAGGGGTGTTTTTTTTTTTACTTTTCAATGACCTTTTTTATTCTGTAGTGGAGGCCCCAATTTAGCCAGGATAATTAAGTATATCTATTTAGTGCTTGTTTCCTTTGATTGAGTTAGTTCTAGTAAGTCGCCAAAATAGACAAAATGGAGGAGAAAATATCAAATTATCTCGGGATAATTGGAGTTTGGTACTCAGGTTTAGACCGACACTAGGCTTTGGTCTAACATTTGTCCAACGTTAGGGCTTGGTACCTGGACCAGACGTCGACTGTTATTGACTGTTTATGACCAGGTTTCACTTAATTTTATAAAATTAATATATTAAAAAATTATTAGTTTACAAATATACCCCTAAATTATTATAATTCGCAAGTAACCCAAAACAAAAATTCTGGGTGCCTTAACCCTAAACAAAAATTCTGGGTGCCTCAAAAATTTGGGTCTTAGATAATTTAGTCTTAGAAAACAAGATCAAGAAATCTTTTCTCTTCTATTCCTTCTTCCTTCTCACCGCGGCCACCATCATCACTTTCCCTGTTTTTTTACCCACCACCTCAACCGCTGTAACACAACTCCACCACCATAATCACCACCACCAGTTCGAACAAACAACAATATGGGTTTTAATTCAGTGAAATTTGGGTTTCGATTTAACGATATTTGGGTTTCGAATTGAATCAGTAAATTGGGGTTTTGATTTGATTCGAAAAATAGGGTTTTGTTTGATTCAGAAGTTGTCTAGGTCGGAATTGATAGGAGATGGGTGGATTCAGTTTATGCTAAAGCTGTTGTTGTTGTTGTTTGCTGTTAGAACTTAGAACTAGGAATTCGAATCAAGAAGAAGACAATGAATAGTTGAATTTGTGACTGGTTTTTGCTAGGGTTTGACAGAGAAAACATAAATTAGTAATGGGTTCGTTCTAAATTGAGACAAGGAAGAGAAATTGGTGGTGATTCTAGAGTTCTGGGTCGATTGAGAAATTAGGGTTTGAATTGTTATTGTTGAGTTTTGAATCGAGAACTGACAGAGAAGTAAGATCTGAAATGAGATGTTCTTTTAGGAATGAAGATGAATTTGAACAAGAAATAAACGAATCTTCTAATGTTGAATCTGCGTGCCATAGATTTCATACAGAGAAGATTATTGCGGAGAAAGAACCAAGTGGTATTGTTATTACAGAGCTGAAGAAAATTGAACTGAAGTTGAGTCTGGTAGTGTTGCGGAGAAGATTGCAGGTTGTTGTGTTGGTTAGGGGTTTGTTGGCAGATATGAGAGACGGCATCTGCGGCATCTGGGAGAAAGGTGATGCTGCCACAAGGAAATGATGGTGGTAGATGGACTGAATGGAATCAGATGGTTGAAGTTTCGTATCAAATGGTGATAGTAGTCGACGGGAGGTTTGTCTACGGACTGAACTGTGAGAAGTTGGGTTATGTGTGTTGGCTGAGATGGCTGCGGTCAGTGATGGTGTTTATGCTGATAAACTGATGCTTGCAGCCATGAGTTTGATGGTTAATCTCCAGTGGCAAAGAAAAGCGGTGTTTGCCGATACCTACGATGGAGTTGGCTTGGTGTCTTGAATATACGAATGAAGATAATGATGCTGGTGGTCTTGTAAATGATGGGTTAGATGGTTAGATGGGTTATGGTATGATAAAAAGAAATTCAGAATGTTGTAAATATTAAGAAAGCTAAAGGGTATTATAGTACATTCCTAAATAATTTCATTTTATATAAATTTTTTAATAATTACTAAACAAAAGTTAGGATTAACCTAGTCAACTTAGATCAACGTCTGGTCCAGGTACCAAGCCCTAACGTTGGACAAATGTTAGACCAAAGCCTAGTATTGGTCTAAACCTGAGTACCAAACTCCAATTATCCCAATTATCTCTGACCACTAAAAACGTCATCACAATTTGTAACTGGATAAGGCTGTCTGATCCAACCTTGACTTTAGTCAGTGGATCTATTCCATATTGTATAGTTGAAATTGAGATAATTCATTCGAAAACAATAAGAAATCCACTGTATTTGTTGGATATAACGACTCTGTCTCGGTTAAGAAAAGATTGGCAACCACCTATGTACGATTTTGGTGGTCCAGCAACAATGGATTGCAGTCATTGGTGCCTTGCTGGTGTTCCATATACTTGGAAGTTGGAACCATATCCTACTAGATTTTTTCCCGGGCGTACCATCTACCATAACTTTTCTACTTTTAACCATATTTTTGGTTTGGTGTGATGTGGCTTCGCATCGCCCCGTCGTGCATTTTTATTTGGTGTTGAGGGGCTTCGTCCAGCCCAGTGGCTTAGGATTTTTTATTTGGTGTGGCTCGGCTTCGCCTTGCCCTGTCTCAATGCATGCTTGGCTCGGCTTTGCCTCGCCCCGTTCCGATGCATGCATATGATTTTTGATTTGGTAAGTCGCACGTTGCTTTCTACCACATCGTTTTAAACGAATCGCTTGGGAATTTTGATTTGGTGCGGCTCAGTTTCGCCTCGCCCCGTCGCTTAGGAATTTTAAATTTGGTGTGGCGCGACTTCGCCTCCCGTCACTTAGGATTTTGATTTGGTGTGGCTCGCCCGCCTCGCCCGTCCCTTGTGATTTTTGATTTGGTGTGGCTCGGCTTCTCCTTGCCTGGTCTCAATGCATGCTTGGCTCGGCTTCACCTCGCCCCATCCCGATGCATGCATAGGATTTTGATTTGGTAAGTCGCACGTTGCTTTCTACCACATCGTTTTAAACGAATCGCTTAGGAATTTTGATTTGGTGCGGCTCAGTTTCGCCTTGCCCCGTCGCTTAAGATTTTTGATTTGGTGTGGCTCGGCTTCGCCTCGCCCCGTCGCTTGAGATCAAAACCACGTGGTTTACATTTCCGCGTAACCATGATATTGTGCACACGATAAAATGAAGACCGGTGAATGCCAGTTAATTGATGAAGTAGTGCGAACACAATTACAACAAAAAACAAACTCGATGTTCATGAATTTAAATGTTTAGCCGGGCTTCTCGCAATTTCCGCAATTAAAAAACCAAAAAATTTTACATAGAGATTCCTAGAAGAGTAACAATAAGAGTATACACAAAAGCTTCCTCCAAAACATAAAGATTCATAGGGGTGACAATAAAAGTAAACGCACCAAAAGGGGTTCAAAGAAAGACCCTTTTGTCAAATTGTGTGTATATTTTAACCACCACAATCCGTGATATTCCTAATGGTTCGGGCTTCTTTTGCACTAAAAGTAAACGCACCAAAAGGGGTTCAAAGAAGACCCTTTTGTCGAATTGTGTGTATATTTTAACCACAACAATCCGTGATAATCCTAATGGTTCTGGCTTCTTTTGCACTCAGTGAGTCTTTAACAGTTGTTTCTTATGCAATTGCAATGGCATAGATATTTGTAGTTGAACCATTTGCCTCTACTGATTCCTTAACTGCATCCTTATTAACGTCCTCGTCTCATGTTCCTTAACTGCATCCCCACCTATTATTCAATGGAGATTCAATTATGTGTGATATTGGAATAAAAGAAAGAAAAAATTAAACATATTACACTAAAGCTTGTATCCAGCAGAATCATGAGAGTAACTTGAGATACCTGGTGATAAAACGCATAATCCAGTGTTCTTTCTCTTGTCATGGCATCCATACGAAAGATATAAATATTACTGTATGGAGGAACAAAAATCACAGAACAAAGGGTAAAACGCAAACCGAAAAAAGGCTTCTACATTGGACATTTCGAATCACTGCGACAAAGTTTAACCACCTAAACTTTAACGGAATAAGCAATTTACATAATTATGTTGGAATAAAATTCAAAGAAGAAATGTAAAATCAGCAAAAAAAATTTACCAAACATGCATAGTGAGAGATTGAGTTAGTGCATTATTCAAACTACTTATCGGTTATGGCCATAAAAATCATAACAAATGATAACAAAAATAGAAATATACAACAATATTAACGACAATTCAACTTACAGTACCCCCTGTATTATGCTAAACATGATATTCTTTAGATAGAATGCATGTATGGTCAATGATTATTCGTTAAGGCATTCATAGTATAATCAATATGCAACACCATATGAAAATCCCACAAAAGAACCTACGACCCTTATTGATATGTGCATCATGCCTGTTGAAATTACATTACGGTAGATCTTATACTTATGATATCTTACCGTTCACCAAATAGAGCTTGATTATACTCGCAGTGACTTAAAAAGCATGGAAATCCCCTCGCTTAAGAGGTTTACCAAAGTATATAATTAATTCTTGGATTATTTAATTCAGGCACGATATGTAATTTAAAGAAACGGGATACTGAGACTCGGCTAAAACCCAGTACCAAATATAGACATCAATTTATCATGTTGCTGATGTGTTTGACATGGTAACATGGTATTAAAATATGTGAAAAAAATCTTAGCTATTTTTAGTGAATCTGAATTATGAAAAGAACTTGGGAAGCCAAACAGTTTTTTAAAATAATTAACAAATAATTATTCCCTCAACCTTCTAGTCTCCCATAAACATCCTTTTTTACTTACAAACTCGAAAAATTAGGATAGAACCGTCTGATAAAAACAAAAAATGCACAAAAATGAATAAAACAATGATTACCTTAGTATAGTTAGTGTCTTTCTTGTTTGCTATTGATCTTGGGTTCAACATCATTACCCATAACCTGGTAAACTGCGATGCTACCGTATGCAAACTTCACAACTTGTACAATGCATAGAATGACCGAAAAGAGTGTTGGGTGCTAAGTTAATATACCCAAAAACAGATGAAGAACTACTACAATTAGTTATTGATCAAGCTAACCAAAAGAAACTAAATAAAATTAAGATCATACCTAGGTTCTCTCATACAGTCCCAAAGCTGGCAATGAAGAAAATTATCAACAATTTTTTTATCTCTTAGTACTGCTAAGTACAATTTGTGAATTAAGGTTGATGTTAACTTCTACCGTTACATCATACTCGGAGTAGATTAGTGCCATTTGATCATTAAGGTTAGAGAAGCTACATTCTGACATACCGATGACTTATACAGTTAACCTACACTAAATCTAAGAAACACAAAGAAAGCAATCTTTCACCTGGTAAATCTACAGACCCCCATTACTTCCAAAATGCATATACAGTTAACCGATATTAACAAAATAATTTGCGCTTCTAATTAGATTACCACCAGAGCCACAAACAAACCCACGTGTACATTGTTTTTTGAATTCATCCATCAGGACCATCACCACCCATTGCCAACACATTTCCATAATATAACGTACTTCACATCCTACTACTAACACATTAATTAGAGTATGTACTCCAAAAAAAATAAAACATCTCCACAAAAATAATTGGCAGAAAATGTCTAATGAGTCAAAACATGATTTACAAACCATGTACCTTCCTTCCACATATTTCATGAGCACTCTGTGAAAACACATCTTTGATTCCTTCTGTTGTACAAATCTACCTCGGAAATTACCTCTGCATAAAAAATTAATCGGATGTCACAATAGAAGTAGAGAAATCACAATGAGCTCCTTAATTCATTCTCCAGGTACACCTTGTCCTGTAGTTACACGTGTTCAATAATCCTAAAATCTCAGTTTTGAAAAATTGGAGTTGAAGTTAGATTGGTTATTATTGTTGGCGATCAGAAATAATAACAAAAATTAGTAGATGGAAAGGGTACCCATTTATGAAGTATCAGCCAAAACTTTACCAATGCTGCAAAGCACTGCCATGATAGCTCCACAGATTAGTACATCAACCTAAAATAGGTTTCATCGTTACTCATCTAATATTAAATCAAACCAATTTTTTTTTATTAGGTTTCCATTAACCGCAGTCAAAATCTCGCTTATGAAACGAGAGGGATTAGAATGCAGGATAGAGAGGCAGGAGAAATTGAGCACGGGAGAAAAAAATATAAATCTCTGGCAACTGTAGAATGCTGAGCTTTAAACCATAAAAAGAATACTTAAAACCCTATTACCTGCAACAGATAAAAAACCTTAGTTGGTCAAAATAATCGAATCTATCACAGATGCAAACAGAGACAGATATGATTCCTGAAGGTAAATCAACAAACAAAAGAAGAGAGGTGAAGGATGAGACAGATGTGTTGATGATGGAGAAGAAGGTAGAGACGGAGTTAATTTTAGGGTTTTGAACTGCATCTCTTTTGGTTTCAAATCTAATTATAATCTTCGTTTAACGACTAAAACGATATAAAGATTGAAACTTTAAATAATGTAAGATGAATCAATCAATAAAAACGTAATTAATCAAGAAAAAAAACCCTAAAAAAACAGAGTACTTAAAGAACCCTAGAAAATCAAGTTTTAGAGAAACTTACTTATGATTCTCAGATAACCCCTTTTTCCTTCCTCGATTTTGCCAGACGTAACAACTTCCCAGAAATTCTCTTCCAAACTACTTGGTAATGGCCAACTGACGAAGAGTTTTTCTATTTTGGTTAGTTTTTTCTTTTTCTTTTTGGTTTTTAGTTTTTATTTTCTTCTTTTATTACGAACGTTTTAAGTTTTTAGCTTAGGAATGAGATGGCAAGTGACATGGCATAATGAAGAGAAAAATTAGGAATGACGTGGCGCAAAAGGAGAGACTTTCTCTGCAATTTGGAGAGGGGAGGGTGAGGGTCACCGTGCGACGTGGGAGTCCATATGACTTAGGGTTTTAAAGGAGTTAGAGACTTTCTCTGCAATTTGGAGAGGGGAGGGTGAGGGTCATCGTGCGACGTGGGAGCCCATATGATTTAGGGTTTTAAAGGAGTTAGATATAATGGTATTTTATACTTGGGGTCAAAGGGTCGAGTCCCAGTAAGTAATTAGACCTTTATGTAAAGGTGGATACGGAATATTGCATTGCCTAGGTTGGGCGAGTAAAGAAGACCAAATAGCGCGAAGAAGGGTTTACGCCAAGTGTGATACACAGCCCCACTACGTCACTAGTGAAATATACAGTGACGTCATAAAGAAGCTAATGCGAGGATAAGGTTCACGTAAAACGTGTGATACTTTGTGCGAAGAAAAGGTTGACTTTCTAGTGTTAACACGATAACATTCCATGGAGATAACCGAAATAAAAGGTGAGAAAGATGGATTTATTAGCTGCCATCCACTATGTAAAGACCTATATAATGGGCAGGAGAATATTGTAAAAAGGGTTAAGATTTTTTTAGTCTAGTAGTTTCTTGGAGAGAAAGTAGTGTGAGTTCTAAGATTAAGGGTTACACATAATTTCCATTGTAATACTATCTTTTTCTTAATAATATTTGAGATTTTCCATCTTATTTCTTGAGTTGTTCATAGAACATCATAAGAGTGTGGCTTTAGGATTTCCAGCAACTACATTTTGGCGCATAGAAGCAACTAGGAGGAGATAGAGGATTTATCCTCACCTGTTGAGTTGTTTTCGTAATGGTTTGGAGTTTATCGATTTCGTATTTTCAAATTTTTATCATCTTGTTTTATTCGTTGGAAGGCTTTTTAACTTTAAAAGTCTTATTATGTTTTAGAGTTCTCATCATCTTTGTTGGATCAGAATATCGCAACATCAATACCGTTGTGAAACCATTATACAACACATTGCGAAGACATCGCAGATTGGTTACAGAAATGACGCGACAGATGACGACAGCTAAAACACGAGAAAGATGTGGAGACCTAGCGAGATTTAGGAGTGTTGCGAAATCTAACACTTGTATACTTGCGAGAATATCGCAAGTAAGATCCGAAAATAAAGGACAGCTTAGTTGTCACCCACTATGTAATATCCTATATAAAGAGCCGAACAGACTTAAGGTGAGAGGGAGATCTTTTTTGAGAGTGGAGAGAAAGTTTTGAGGAGAGAGAAAGTCTAGAACAGTAGTTGTATTCTTGATTTCATTTCCTTCTTGTAAAATTCCTAAACTCAATTAATAAAAAGTGTGATTATTATGAATTCTTGTGAGGGATCTATTGTGGGATTTCCTGCAACTACATAATGGCGCTAGAAACAAGGACTGAAGATTGATATTGTGATTTGAAAGAATTTGAAGTAATAGGTAAAGAATTTCATATAATTTTCAATAACTCATTAAGGTTGAAAAATGGCTAGAAGAAGAAATACATCAAAACAACCAACAACTATTAGAAGGAGTAGGAGGCTTGCTGGAAAAGGGAGAGATGAAATGGAGGAATCTTCAAGAGTGAACACAAGAAACAATGGAGAAAATCAAATTCAACCGCCAATTCAACGTACACCAATACAAAATAGTACATACTTGGTGATCAGATTCCGTAGATGAAATGGAAGAAGAGCAGCAATTAAGAAGCAATGGACGAGAGGAGAGAGACCAAGAAGTAATTGGAGAAATAATTCATGGAAATGAAGATATTGAAGCGTTAGAGGCATTGAGGAAAAGAATACACGAAGAAAGGCGACTAGAAGCAGAAGAACGTGCAAATCTGACAAGGCAAAATCATGAGTTGAGGATGGAAAACATGAGATTACAAAGTAGAAGGTCAAGAAGCACTACAAGATCAAGTTCAAGACCAGTTAGAGGAGAAATAAGATGAAATTCGCCTGTACAAAATGCTAATGAAAATACTCGAGAGGAAGTACAAAATCCAGACGAAGAACGTCGTGAAAGAAGAGAAATAATGGAAGATCGTTATATTCAACATGGTGAAATTCTTTAAAATGGACAAAACAACAGAAATCAGGGAAATAGGCAACGTCAGGAACGAAATAATCAAGATGGCGAAGAAAATCAGGAAGAATGAAGGAGAATATTACATGGGAGAGAAGTTCAAAGAAATCGACAAATAATTGAAGATGAAATCGAAAGACATTACACTGAACAAGCACGTCTGGCTTGCGAAAGGGAAAGACTGAGAGCAGAAGTGGAAGAACAAGAGCTCCAAGAGGCAATTCTCCAAAACAATCATGATAATCGAGAAAAAAGGCGTGAACAAAATCGCAATAATGGTAATATCAATGAAGAATATGATAGAATACAAAGGAGAGCTGAAAGGCAGCAAAGAAGAGAAAATGAGAAGTATAATCATGTGTGAATTCATGAAAGAGGATATCGCAGAAAAAGACGAGAATAAAATGATGAACAAGAAAATCAAAACAGATATGAACGCAGAAGAAGAGAAGCGGAGTTAAAAAGACCAATGGATCCAAATTCTGGTGTAAATGAACAAATTTTGAGAGAGCTAGCGGAAATGAGAGGAGTGTTAAATGATAAAAGGGAAGGAGGTAGGAGACAACTGGCGAAGCCATAGAGGAAGTCACGAAACTCCATTCACATAAGAAGTACAATTAGGAGGAATACCACTAAAGTGTAACTTACCTGCGTTAACCAGCATTTTTGACAGATTAACTTGTGCAGTACAACACATCAAAGATTATGTGAGATGTATGCTACAATGGGAAAACCATGATGCCGTATTGTGCAAATATTTTGCATCAAGTTTAACAGGAGAGGCCTTAAAATGGTTTGAAGGTTTGCCAAAGAATACTATAACATCTTTCAACCATTTGTAGACTACATTCTTAGGGGCGTATATCGGTAACAATTCTTCGCGACCTGGTATTAAAGATGTATTTGGACTAAAGCAAAGAATTGGCGAAAGTTGGAAGCATCTAACCAAGAGGTGGAGGACAATGTGTAGTGAAATGGCTGGCCGTGTGTATGAGAGATACCTCATTCTATCATTCATTAATGCAATGTTCGCAACCAATCTGCTGTATATTCAAGTTTTCAGAATCAAGAATACAATCACAATGACTGAGTTGCGAGAGCTTCAAGAGGAGTATATCGCTCTCGAGGAAAAACAAAATGACATGGAATCATACCCAGTTGCGAACACAAGTTCAAAAGCAGCGAATGCAAGCCTATTTCCCAAACTGATAAGCACAGTGGCGAGCACTTCGCAAGTACAACAAGAGAAGATAATGGGTGATAGTCAGCAAAAGCTAGTAGCTATGGGAAGTCGTGATCAAGAAGAATTCGAAAGGGAGAGAAACTTCTATAACCGTGGTGGGAATAATAAGATTCAAAGACTTGATCAGCCACAAGAATTTTATGGAGGTCAAAGACAAAACTATCATAGAGGACAGGGAAGTCACAAGGTAATATGGGAAGAAATCAAAATGCCACCTCTGAGTGCTAGTGTGGAGAAAATATGGTAAGCTATAATTTTGATGGAAAATATACCCGCGCCATGGAACATGGGGAGTGAACCACCTACAAGCCACATAAGTCATGAATTTTGCTCTTATCATTATTTCCATGGGCATTCAACAAATGACTGCAGAAATATAAAGAGAATCATTCTCAGAATGTTAGATCAGGGAAAATTAAGTCATTTTCTAATAGGACAACCTCAATCTCAACCATTACCACCGCCGCCAGAAATTCGCAGAGTGAATACAACAAAAGGAGGAGAAACATTTGTAATAGAAGTTGGAGCAAAGGCAAAGAATCTATTTTGTCACACTATTGTACACTCGTACAAAACGATTGAAGACTTTCACGATAACATTCTCAGCAGGGTTTTCACAAGAGATGCCGATGATAGAGAAATAATGAACATTGCGAAAGTATCGCCACTGAAAGAATGGCAAAAGCAGACTATTTCCTTCACTGCAGAAGAAGTACATGAGGGTGGAGAAATGCACAATAACCCATTAGTGGTAAGATTGGAGATTAACCCAAGTGATGATGAAGATGATGAAGCTGAGAATTCATGGGAAATCAATAGAGTTTTAATCGATACTAGAAGTTCCGTGGATATCCTTTTTTATCATGCTTATAAAACTATGGGAGGAAAAGACGAAGATATAATACCTTCAACTTACAAAATCTATGGTTTTAATGGTACTGCCAATAAGCCTAAAGGGGAAGTCAATATGTGAATTCCATTTTAAGGATTGTCCTCTGAGATTTTGTTCTGTGTAGTAGATGTGGAATCACCATACAATGCATTGATTGGATGACCTTGGTTACATGGGATTCTAGGTGTAGCATCGACTTTCCATCAATGCATCAAGTTCCCTCATCTCAGTGGTATTGGCATCATAAAAGGATATTGGGTTGAAGGGAAGAAGTGTTATGAAATTGATGTAGAATCTTGCGAAGAAAGATCTACGAAGAAGAAGAATTGGAAACATAACATCAGAGAAAAACAAAAAAGTGAAAGATTGATGGTAGATGGTAGATGAAATAGAACAGAGAGAAGAAGAAACGCTGCGAAACCAATGCATGCTGAAGGTAAGAAGCGACAAAGATTTCGCAAAAGATAAGAAAGTAACAGAAAATTTCAAAAATGCAGAAGCAGAAAGTAGCAGAAGTAAGAGATTTAAAGAGTGAATGTATTTGTTGATTTTATGACTGCAAAAGTAAGATTGGGAGAAGAAAGAAAGATGTGTGACTGGTTTGTTAAAAAAAAAAAAAAAAAAAAAAAAATTATGAATGACAAAGATGAGATTGCGAAATTACAAAAGAGCTGATATGCAGAAGAAGAAACAAAACAATCAGAAAGAGGCGAACCTACTATGGCGTACACCCTAGTTCGCGAAATAAAAATTTCGCAAGAGGCAAATGTAAGACCTAAAGTGCGTCATAGAAGGGGGTACCTATTGCATGGCTTAGCGAAAAGGTTACACCGCCCCTGGAACCCGAGTCATGGATATTTGGGGTCAATAAAGCCCATCCAGGAGAGGTACCTTGGATTTTCAACCTAAGCTTATGACTTAGGTTGGACGACCGAGGGTCTCTTCTAAGGAGTGCGACATCTGATCAAGGCGCCGAGGTACACGGTTGAGCCAAGAGTGCCTGGGGCGTTTGAAGCGTCTCGGCCATTCTTGGCAAGTCTTGACTTATGCTGCACTCGGCCCGAACAAAACCCCACTTATGGTGCAGTCTTGTAACCATAAGCCATATAGGCAAAAGGGATAAGAGGCTGTGAAAATAAATGGTTGTTGTTAAGACCGGATGGGAGGAGCCAACCTTGTATGGTAGAGGTACGTCTCCTTGAAGGGGCAACCAGGGGGGAGATAAGGGCGGCATCCTCCATTAGGGAGCTGATAAGTGTCTTAAGACGCAAATGTCACGAGGCTTTATTTTCGCAAGAATATTTAGGCTTGTCATATTTGTGCGACAATCCTGAAGAGGCAATGATACAAAAGAGAAAGATAAGGCGAGATCAATGGGTCAATACATGAAAGTGTAAAGACGTCCTGCGATTTCTTCGCAAGACGGCAATGTCATGGGGCTTTATTTTCGCAAGAATATTTAGGCCTGTCATATTGTCGCAACAAAAACGACAAAAGAAAAAAGTTAAGGCAAGATCAATGGGTTTCTGCATGAAAGTGCAAAGACGTCCTGCGATTTTGTCGCAATGACAAGAGGTGGAAAAATAAGACCTTTAACTAGTAAGGCAAAATAAGACCACATAAGAGAACAAGAAAGAATGAAATCTTGGGAAAAACCAAGAAATACCTAATTGCGAAGATTCTCGCAAACAATCACAAACCGAGGCATAAATACATGTTGCTATTCAAAAGTAACTTGCTCAATATTTCATTTGGATACAAATAACAGAGGCAAGTATGGGAATGAGCAGAATAAGAACATGTTATTTGTCTCCATATGATAGATTTACGCACGCAAGAAATGAAAGATTAATAGTCATATATTGATTAGCCCTATTGCAAAAAAGAATTGCTTTTTTTTTAATATGTGCAGGAAGAAAAAAAAAATGTAGAACTTGCATTTGAAGATTGAAGAAATTCGCAGAAAAAGATTACAAACATAGGAGATTAAAGAACGAATGTAAAGATATTACAAAAAGAGAAAGAAGAAAACATAACTATTTCTTGTTTGATTCTTCTTCTTCTTCATCTTCATCAAATTCTTCTTCTTCTTCACTAGCATCACTGTCAGAGATATCCAGAGGGGGTACATTCTTTGGAATTTCTTCTGAGAGACAAGGGTATTTGGAATGAAGGATGTTATTATCATCACATACCTTCTTAATAGTTTGATTGCGAAAAAGAATAGCATCATTCTTAAAATTAGCAACAATAATCTTTAATTGACTCTTCAATCTGGAACATTTATCATTGCGAGAAGATAGATCCTTTGCGAGCTGCTCCTTTTTTTAGACTCAAGTTCTTCAAATCTTTTCTAAATCTCTTTCAACTTCGCAACACATAACAATGAGTCAAAGAACTTGATAATAATTTATGAAAGACGAACAACTAATAAAGGAGAACAATTAACAACCTTCTCTGTCAAAAATCATATCCCTAACCAAGGCCGTGTGCTCAGCTTGAAGACTAACATTTACACCTAAATTATTTCTGGCGTCATCTAGAACTTTCGCAGCCCAAGCGAATTCATCATCATTATTTATGAGAAGAATGGAGCGAATTTGATTCTCTCTTTCGCTAAGTACAACATTTTTGCGGTTAGATTCATCTCGTTCAATTTGAACTTCAAGAAGAGTTTTTTGGAATTTCGCTAACGTTTGAGCACCTTGTCTAGCGATGCGATCTTTATCATCTATGAGATCACTGATCTTGGTTCTTAAAGCATTAATTTCTTCTTTAGAATTAAGATAGAAACGCTTAAATTTGTTGGCTAAGCCCAAGCTGGATCTATGGTCAATTTCTAAGAGGCGAAGTTTGGATCTGAGTTCATTTATGGGAAGAGATTTAACCTTGTCATTTGAAAAACTATTCAAAGAGTTATTAAGGTGTTCAAGAAGGGTGTTATTATCCATAGAATTGGGGAATGAATGAAGGAGAATGGCTTCATCAGAAAGATCATAGACGTCTGCGAAAATGATAAATTAGATGAGGGAGGATAATGAGAAAAAAAAATAAAGGAAAAGAGAAAAATTTCATACCATAAAGCTGCTTATTGGCATCTTGAAGACTAGATATTTTGTTCTTTTGAGTGGAAGAATCGGCTTCTAATTGCTTGTTCTTTTCGCGAAGATCAACAGCTTCAGCTTCCAGTTCTTCGTTTCTCTTGCGAAGTTGAAAATTCTTCTTCTCAAGAATCCCACGTCTTTTTTCCAAATCTGAGGCAACAGCGAAATAAACCTTCCTAGTCTGCAAAGAAAAAGGAAGAAATTGTCAAGATATAGTATAACTTTAAATCATAATTATGAAGAAATAGAGAAACAAAGGCATACCAAGATACCAAGTGAATTCAAAAAGCTAGGAGTCACTGATCTGGAGACTCCCTGAAGAGAATCATCACCATCCAAAGAAAGGGGCATCACGATATTCGCAAGAGCTTTGCATGTGCTAGTGAGATGATCATCCCCGATCCCTTGCATGGAGTCAGAGAAGACGCTAGACAATTTTGCCATTGAAGATTCAGGTGGAAAATCTACCCTTGCGAAAGAAATATCAATATCATTGTTATCATCATCATCAGAACTTTCGCCAGAATGAAGATTGGAAGGAGAAGGAGAATGAACTTTTCGTTTCTTTGAAGGAGGGGCAGCAGATTTCTCCTTGCGAAGAGAACCTTTACCTTTGGTCTTCGCAACCGTAGATCCTTCTTCAACAACTACAACACCAATCTTCGCACACACATGAAGATAAGAAACAGAGGCAACAATATTGTTAATAAAAGTAAAAAAAAAAGTGTTTCTTACTTCATCTGTGATGGAGCGTAGAGCAGATAAAGTGCTAGCTTTCCCAGTCCTGTTGTAGCTTGATCTCAGCTTTTTAATCTAAAATTTTCGCAAGAATTAGAAAATAAGAAAATAACAATAAATGAAAGATTACGAAGCGAGCAAGGTTTGTAAACATACCTCTTTCTCTTTCTCGGGACAATTAAATACCCAAGGTTGATAAGTAGCGAGATTCGCAGGAAGCACATTTGAACCTGAAATATAAGGCCCCTTCAAAACTAGTGGAAAGACACACCATCTGTCATCTTTAGAGTGACGAGGAGTATTATTCTTTCAAGAGTGCCAGTCAATATCTTGCATAAGTATTTTATCATCAGCAATGTTATCTTTTCTCTTCAAACGGACACCCCAGCGAGTACTATCTTTCTTCATGGGTATTAATTCATAATTTTCAAAGAAGCCCTCTACTGTATATTTTTCGGCGAGTATTTCCAACTCTTTAAAATTTGGATCCCTAGCTTCTTTTTGATAAAGAGATCCTCTACCAGCACCACGGTTAGCGAACTCAAGAATTAAACGAATGCAGTCCCCACTCAATTGGTAGATGGCTCGGAGAAGTTCGCGTGAGCAAGAATTTCATAAAACAAAGGAAGGTTAGGATCATAGAGAGGAATGGGAAGGCCAGCGAGAATTTGACCAAGCAAAACTATGATTTCTTTATCATCACAATGATGACCAGAAAACAGTTTGTCAGAAAGAATGGATTTAGCTCCCTGATCGGGAATGGTGGTTAATGTGAAACCCTTCTCTTTGAGATCTTTCTGAATTCCATCAAGAGAAGTTTCATATTTACGACCAACTGGAGGCATTTTAAGTATGGGAATGAAGAAAAAATTAAAGCTCAAAAGAAGTAGAAACAAGAAAATTTACAGCAGCAGGAGCGGAATTTACGGAGAAACGGTGAAGAAAAGTTGCAGAAAAGATAAGAAGGAAAGTAAAAAAGAAGAAGAGATACGTGTAATAAATTCTACGTAAAAGTACATAATCATGTCAATAAAGAAGAATATGGAAAAATGAACGACGGCGGCATTTTGAAGCACTAATTCTCATGACATTCTCTCCTTCGCAGAGAAGACATGAGAAGAGGCAAGATGTAGGATCAGAATATCGCAACATCAATACCGTTGCGAAACCATTATACAACACATTGTGAAGACATCGCAGATTGGTTACAGAAATGACGCGACAGATGACGACAGCCAAAACACGAGAAAGATGTGGAGACCTAGCGAGATTTAGGAGTGTTGCGAAATCTAACACTTGTATACTTGCGAGAATATCGCAAGTCAGATCCGAAAATAAAGGACAACTTAGCTGTCACCCACTATGTAATATCCTATATAAAGAGCCGAACAGGCTTAAGGTGAGAGAGAGATATTTTTTGAGAGTGGAGAGAAAGTTTTGAGGAGAGAGAAAGTCTAGAACAGTAGTTGTATTCTTGATTTCATTTCCTTCTTGTAAAAAACCTAAACTCAATTAATAAAAAGTGTGATTGTTGATCTTAAAGATGTGTTGATTATTATGAATTCTTGTGAGGGATGTATTGTGGGATTTCTTGCAACTACAATCTTCAAGTTTTAGATCTGAGATTTGGTTGAAGTTTTCTTGTATTTCTAAGTTTCTCAAGTTTCGACAATAAAAATATTTAGAGATATTTGAAAACGAGGGGATACCAAAGTACACCACTAACTTTTTCTTAGGCAACCTGTATGGACAACTCAATACAATTCCGAGAGTTCAACTCAATCAAGGAATAATATCTAGATTTATATCTCTCTCCCTCTTGCAATTAAAGTGGTTTACAGAATCAAATCTGTGAATCTAATTACAAAGAGATTACTTGGACGGTATCAAAGACCAATGTCCAAGAATCAATCAAGTCGTATCCAACAAACTAGGTCGGATGTATCTACTATGATTGATTAATGTACAACCTGTGATATTTCAATTATAAAGATAAACGATATAATGCGGAAAAATAAATAACACAGACACTAGAAGTTTTATTAACGAGGAAACCGCAAATGCAGAAAAACCACGGGACCTAGCCTACTACCAATTAACTACAGGAACTAGCCTACTACCAATTAACTTTGGACTGGAATGTAGTTGAGCCCTAAAAGGTATCCCACCGATTAAGGTACATTCACGCTCATTATGCCTCTTGAATCCCAGCAGGACTCTGCGCAATTGATTCCCTTAGTTGACGTCACACCAACTAAGAGTTGCTTCAACTTAATTGAAGACTTTAAACCAATCTGCCTCCCACATATTTAGCTTATATATGATTTCCTTTCCGATCAAAAAGTTTGATCAAAGGTGATGGAAATTGATAACAATAGACAGAGTCTAGCTAACCTCAAAATCCGGACTTATGCAACCCGAAGTGCAGCCTAGATTATTATTCACGTCACAAGTACGAAACTTATGGAATCAACAAAGTTTGAGACGAAGAGAACTTTGATGATTTCTATCTATCTTGATCGAGTGAGCAGCTCAACGATCGATCAAGATCAGGATACACGAGTTATCAAGAAAAAATAACTGGACCTGACTTCACGAATCCCTATGAAGTCTTTGTAGTCGCTAAACCATAAAAGGGTTAGGAAGATGACGACTCTAGTTACAACTAAGACACGCTAAAAAGTAGTGTATGGATTCAAAGATCCCAGTTTCTCGAAGTTCCCCTTTTATAGACATTCAAAGCATATGTTGCTTTAGGTTTAAGCTAACACAGCTTTGGAACCAAGCGACCAATATCCACCGATAGATGAATCTTTGAATCTGATTAACATAAAAACATATACACTATGGTTAGGTGAAACCGTAACCGAACTATATATAAAGACTATGTTCAAGGTGGTTAGCTAAATTACCCGATTTTAACTTAAAAGATTAATACTCATTTTCATGAACACATAAGACATTAACCTTGAGTCACAATCATGTGATCAAAAAAGTCTAGTGTTTTTAGAGAATTGATCAAATGCTAATTATCTCGTAGAAATAATTTAATCGCACTTTAAAATAATCGACATGATTAGTAGGTGTACAAAGTACAAATACCATAGTCGTTCGTGAGTCAGGTCAGTCATAGTACGTGTACCAATTTGTAAACAATTTAACCAAACCAAGTTCCGGAGTTCAGAGAACTATTTAGGTATGCGTACTGGTATGGATACCTTAAGACTATGACCGGTTCCGGAGTCCATAGAACTATTTTGGTTTGCGTACCGGTTTGGATACACAACCGAGTTCCGGAACACAAAACTATTTTGGTACGTGTACCGGTATGTACTAACTCGGTTCCGTAACCACAATTCCTATACGGTTTGCATACGGGTATAAGTACCGATCAGGTTCACGAGTTAAACAGATTTTCACATGATGTGCATAATAATATGCGTACCACAAATCTGCAAGTCGACATATAGCTACTCTGTTATGTGTACAAGTACATGTATTACGGCTTCAGACTTATAACAATTTTCCCATTTTGTAATACTGATAACACTGTCTTGTATCCGAATCTATAGTAGTTCTATATTTCTCTCTAAATCGATTCGAAACATTCCCTAATAACATCAATGACACATATCACTGTTCCAGACTATTTTTTAATGATGAAACTTGAATCATGATCCGAACAATAAATTGTCCTTAACCGAAATTCATCAAGTATGAACAAATGTTCATTAAGCTTAGTCATTTTATTTTGAGAACTAATTACCAAGATAAACTTGACTCGAAATTCTTGTATATGCATGATAATCTAATTAGTTATGCGACATCGTCTCAAATGATAGAAAAGTGAATATAACTTGTGAAATAGGTGGTTCAGTCTTCACTTACCTTTTGTTGATGAAGTTCTCCAAAAGCTTCGGTTGATCTTCGCCTTCAAACGGTAGAACGCAATGATGACTACAATGATCCATTGTTTTTTAACTACATTATATCCTAGTCCGAGACTTAACTAATTGTAGACTAGAAATCAATATATAGTTTTGAAAACTAAATTTGACAACAAGCTTGAGATAGAAACACTTGTGAGCTCAACCGAGAAATGCTCTAACAATCTCCCCATTTGTCAATTTTAGTGACAAAACTATCAATACATATGGATAAAACAAATAAAGCTTTGAAAACTCCTCGAATCCATCATGTCTTGATTTCCTTGGTTTCTTCAACTCCTTGAACTCTTCGTAATTTCAAGTTGCAATGATTCTGAACGTGTTCAAGTCAGCATCGCTGTTGTTGAAGATCCATATCCATAGCGAGAACAACTTTGAAAAAAAATATTCTCAAACATCGTTATACAGAAATATAGTATTATTACTTCTCCATAGTTCAATTGTATCTCAACTCTAAAGTAATACTACGATGATATGTTTCTCCCCCTTAATCAATACTTACATCTTTTGCATAATAGGTGAAACCTATAGATTATTGATTCACTCTCCCTTACATAATGATCCATAAATCATATGTATGTAGTACGAAACTACTAAATTATTCTCCCCATTTTTGTCAATAAAATTGGCAAAGGTACGAAAATCGTGGGATCGTAATGAATACAACCAAAAGGTATGTCAAGTTTTAAGGAAGTTAGAGATACTACATTATAACATAGTTAAAATTTAACTCCTCATATCAACTTTATTTAGATGATATCATATATTAAGAAAATACTTAGCGCTCATCTAGGAGATTTAAGATACAAGCATCCCCTTTTAAATTCCACAGCCACACGCCCCACAAAGATATAGCAATTAAGCCCAGTTCATTTAAGAACTCTCCCCCATTTGATGTCATTCCCAAGAGAACAACATGAGTGACCTTGCTTTATGAAAAAGAAGGATTTTGTTAGACATTAACAAATCACATGGATTTGTATCCGAAAATAGACTTAAAATAATCTCAACGCCAGTTATGGACAAAAATATAATTTTGACCGATATGACTCAACATAAGAAAATCTTAAAGAGTGTGTCAAGCAGTAAAAATACAGAAGTGTGATCACGAGTATATCAATACTGCGAGAAAATTCTCAAAGAGTTTGTTCCATTTTCCGTTTATAAAAATCATAATATATTTAACTTCTGAGCATATGCGAAATATCAGTTCGATTCACGTAAAAAGTAAAGGCACATATATTTCATAAGACTTTTGCAACAATTAAACCAATAATGATTAGGCTCTCAAAATTCAAGATTTAATTTGTCGACAAGCTAGCTTAAATCAGGCTTTGTCCACCATGGTAATTCAAGTTTGATGCATCTACGAGTTGGGCACAGATAGATGAGCTGTTAAATTTTAATTTATAAGAAATTATCAAGGTTTTTGAATTTTCCCCTCTAAAAAAATTTCTAAAATAACTTTCCACCCTAAATTGTTAATGCTAGTTGAAAAATCGGGGGTCTAACAACCACACCCAATATTTCACTTAGCAATCTGTATGGACTAACTCCAATATAATTTCAAGAGAATCAACTAGACAGTCTGACTCAATCTTAAGAAAAGTATATCAAAGAGTTTATATCTCAATCTCTTAATTCAATCCGCAATCAACCAAACAATAATTTGCGATCATGATTGAATATAAGAGAGACAACTTGAACGGTACCAAATACCAATGTTCAAGGATCAATCAATTTCAACTAACAACAAAAGGTTGGATTTACCAATTGATCGATTCAACGCACAACCTGTGATATTTCAATTATATAACAAAATATAATGCACCAAAGAAATAACACAGACACCAGAAGTTTTGTTAACGAAGAAACCGCGAATACAGAAAAACCCCGGGACCTAGTCCAGATTGAACACCACACTGAATTAAGCCGCTACATACACTAGCCTACTACAAACTAACTTCGGTCTGGACTATAGTTGACCCCAATCAATCTCACACTGATCCAAGGTACAGTTGCGCTCCTTACGTTTCAGATCCCAGCAGGATACTATGCACTTGATTCCCTTAGCTGATCTCACCCACAACTAAGAGTTGCTACGACCCAAAGTCGAAGACTTTAATAATCAAATCTGTATCAGACAGAAAAGTCTACATGAATAGACAAATCTGTCTCCCACAGAAATACCTACGAGTTTTGTTCCGTCTTTTGATAAAATCAAGGTGAACATGAACCAATTGATATACTGGACTTATATTCCCAAAGAACAACCTAGAAATATCAATCACCTCACAATAATCTAAATCGACTAGCGAAACAAGATATTGTGGAATCACAAACGATGAGACGAAGATATTTGTGACTACTTTTCTATCTTGTCTATCGGAGAAATTAATCTTGAGCCAATTTTACAATTGTACTCAATACAATAGAAACAACAAGATCAGATCACGCAACTACAGAGAAAATAGTTGGGTCTGGCTTCACAATCCCAATGAAGTCTTTAAGTCGTTAACCTACAAGGTCTCGATAGAAACCTAAGGTTAAAGGACAATCGAATCTAGATTACACAACTAGTATCACACATGAGGTGTGGGGATTAGGTTTCCCAGTTGCTAGAGTTCTCCTTTATATAGTCTCCAAATCAGGGTTTGCAATCTAAGTTACCTTGGTAAAAAGGCATTCAATATTCATCGTTAAATGAAAACCTGATTAGATACAAGCTAATATCTTTCAACCGTTAGATCGAACTTAGCTTGTTATACACACATGAAATGTAACTTCATTTAGGTTTGAGTAACCGTACCTAAACGTGTACAAGTCGTTGGTTCAACAGTAGTTAACCAATGGTTAGCCGTATGAGCACTTTCATATCAACCTTATTCATCTTCACCATAACTAGATCAAATGACTCAAAAGAACTAGTTAGAGAGTTGTTCAATTGCTTAGATCTCATAGAAGTATACAAGACACAATCGAAGCAAAAATAGTTTTGATTTACTCAAAGCGATTCATGAACATTATAGCCACGGTTTGCAAAGATTGCATTCCTTAATTTATAAATGTCTTAGTTCACGAATTAAACTGTTTTTAGAAAATAACCCACTTAAGTACGCATACTAGTACGCATACTTAAGTACCCGGACTGAGCTTGTTTTCAGTTCACAAACTCCAGCTGTAATTCACGGTATGTGAACTTCCAATAGTACGCGTACAAATACGCGGACTTTAGTTCCGGTTATCCTGTGCAGCAAAGTACGCATACTTTGGTTCAAGGATTTTGGACTTACACAAGTATGAGTTATCACACAATGTTTATATCCAACCATGGTTATATATTCTAAACTCTCATTTCAATCATTAAAACATTCTTAGAGGACGTTATATAGTTGTTGTTCACAAACTATTTTTCGTCAAAGCAATTTTCAAGTAATTGAAATAATCATCATGACTTTCGTCACTAGTAAAGATGAACTTGGCCAAAGCGAAAGCTTACCAACACATATTTCGAGAAATAGATAGGCGAGTTAAACTCGGTTCGAAATAGCACATGTGTATAATCGAAGTCTATATAGCAATACGACTTTTGTCTCAAGATGAGATTGAGTAGATAGACTTTTGAGTGATAGATAAGTTCAAGTCTCCACATACCTTTTAGTCGATGAAATTCCACCAGTTCCTTGAGTAGTTCTTCGTCTTTGCATGATGAACGCCGTGGAGTCTAGAGCTCAACTACACTTTCTATCCTACTCCGAGACTTAGCTATAAGTAGACTAGAAATCAAGACTTATAGTTTTGGCAACTAAACTTGACAAACAAGCTTGAGATAGCAACGCTTGCGAGTTCGACCGAGCATTGCTCTAACAATCTCCCCCTTTGTCAATTTTAGTGACAAAACTATCAATACGTATGGAATACAAAATAAATAAACTTTGTAGCTTCTCATCCACATGCTTGATCTCCTTGGTTCTTCAACATTACTCGAAATCTTCGTCACTTCCAAGTACTCCAATGATTCCAAAGATATTCAATACAGCATCATCGTTGTTGAAGATCCGTATCCATAAAATGAGAAAATAATAGATCTCAATCATTTTTATACAGTGTCATTGTATTATTCCACAGTATCAAAGTTCAATTGTGAAAAAGCGGGGGTACAACAACCACACCCAATATTTCGCCTAGCAATATGTATGGACTAACTCTAATATACTTTTAAGAGAATCAACTAGTCTCAATCTTATTAATAGTATATCAAAGAGTTATATTATCTCGATCTCTCGATTTAATTCTTACTCAAGCAAATAGAAATCTGCGAGTCTAATTAAATACAAGAGAGATAACTTGGATGGTACCAAAGACCAATATCCAAGTGTCAATCAATGTAAATCAACAACCAAAGGTTGGATATCCTAATTGATTGATCTTAACGCACAACCTGTGATATTTCAATTATATAACAAAATATAATGCGGAATAGAAATAACACAGATACCAGAAGGTTTGTTGACGAGGAAACCGCAAACGCAGAAAAACCCCTGGACCTAGTCCAGATTGAACACACACTGTATTAAGCCGCTACAGACTCTAGCCTACTCCAAATTAACTTCGGTCTGGACTGTAGTTGAACCCCAACCAATCTCACACTGATCCAAGGTACAGTTATGCTCCTACATCTCTGATCCCAGCAGGATACTAAGCACTTGATTCCCTTAGCTGATCTCACCCACAACTAAGAGTTGCTACGACCCAAAGTCGAAGACTTTAATAAACAAATTTGTATCACACAGAACAGTCTACGGTAATAGATAAATCTGTCTCCCACATAAATACCTACGAGTTTTGTTCCGTCTTTTGATAAATCAAGGTGAACATGAACCAATTGATAACCCGGACTTATATTCCCGAAGAACAGCCTAGTATTACCAATCACCTCACAATAATCTTAATCGACGCTGCGAAAGAAGATATTGTAGAATCACAAACGATGAGACGAAGGTGTTTCTGATTACTTTTATATCTTGCCTATCAGAGATATCAATCTCAATCCAATCATTATGATTGTACTCAATACGATAGAATCAGCTAGATCAGATCACACAACCACAAGAAAGTAGTATCGGTCTGGCTTCACATTCCCAATGAAGTCTTTAAGTCGTTAACCTACAGGGTCTCGGTAGAAACCTAAGGTTAAAGGAGAATCGACTCTAGCTTATACAACTAGTATCACACACGAGGTATGGGGATTAGGTTTCCCAGTTGCTAGAGTTCTCCCTTATATAGTCTTTCAAATCAGGGTTTGCAATCAATGTTAGCTTAGTAACAAAGCATTCAATATTCACCGTTAGATGAAAACCTAATTAGATTCAAGCTAATATCTTTCAAATGTTAGATCGAAAACTTATCTTGTTACACACAAATGAAATGCACGTTTTAGGTTTATGTAACCGTACCCAAACATGTACATTTGTTGGTTCAACAATAGTTAACCAAATGGTTAGCCATATGAGCACTTTAATATTAACCATATTATTCTTCACCATAACTAGTTCAAATGACTCAAATGAACTAGTTAGAGAGTTGTTCAATTGCTTAGATCTTATAGAAGTATACAAGACACAATCGAAGCAAAAACGATTTGATTCACTCGAATCGATTCATGAACTTTATAGCCACGGTTTGCAAACTTGCATTCCTTAGTTAATATAAGTATAAGTTCACGAATAATCATTTTTAGAATATAACCAACCTAAGTACGTGGACTAGGTACGCGGACTTAAGTACCCGGAATAAGTTTGTAACAAGTTTACAAACTCCAGCAGATTTTCTCGGGAAGACAACCTCTGACAGTACGTGGACTGGGTTCGCTAACTGGGTTCGCGAACTCTTGTTCCGGTTTCCTGAGCAGCAAAGTAAGCATACTTTGGTTCAAGAAATAAGGACTTAAACATGTATGTGTTTACATACAATGCTTATATCCAACAATGATTATATAATCTAAACTCTCATTTCAATCATTGAAACATTCTTAGAGGACGTTATATAGTTGTTATTCACAAAATGTTTTTTGTCAAAGCCATTTTCAAGTAATTGAAACATAACATGACTTTCGTCACTAGGTAAAGATGAACTTGGTCAAAACGAAAGCTTACCAACACATATTTCGAGAAATAGATATGCGAGATAAACTCGGCTCAAAATAGCAAATGTGTATAATCAAAGTCTATATAGCAAAACGACTTTTGTCTCAAGATAGGAGATAGAGTAGATAGACTTTTGAGTGATAGATAAGTTCAAGTCTCCACATACCTTTAAGTCGATGAAGTTCCACCAGTTCCTTGAATAGTTCTTTGTCTTGTATGATGATTGCCATGGAGTTCTTGAGCTCAACTAAACTTTCTATCCTAGTCCGAGACTTAGCTATAGTAGACTAGAAATCAAGACTTATAGTTTTGATCACTAACATTGACAAACATGCTTGAGATAACAACGCATGAGAGTTCGACCGAGAAGTGCTCTAACAAATTGTATCACAACTTCGACAACAATACGATGGTGATATGTATCACTCCCCCTTAGTCAATACTTCATCTCACATGAAAACCACTCCCCCTTACATAATGATTCGTAAACCATATGTATTTGTAATGTCAACTACACATTAATTCTCCTCATTTTTGTCAATAAAATTAGCAAAGGTACGAAAACTAGTGGGATCCTAATGAAATTTCCATGGAGACACTTCATGACCACAAGAAAGTACATATCAACTTTTTTAGATGCAATCATATAGTCGAAACTAAATGCATTCATCAAGGAGTTTATAAAGATACAAGATAACCCCTATAATATTCCACAGCCGCACTCCCCACAAAGATTTGGCAATTAAGCACAAGTTCAATTAAGAACTCCCCCCCATAAAATGTCATTCCCGAGAGAACAACAAGAGCGACCTTACTTTCACAAGAAAATAAGGATTTATTTGGACATTAACAAATCACATAAGGATATGAATTTGTATCCAAAAATCTCAATTAAATTAACCACAAGAGAACCTATGATTAATTTAATCGGAAATGCTCACATAAGAGACCTTACGAAGTCGCACAATAGTTTCATAAAAATATGGATCAGGGAAGATCAATACTGCGGAATAATCAAAGATTCATTCTATTTCTCATCATCATTTGCACAATGACATATAATAGACTTGATCTTTGTAAACAAAAGCTCATCCTATCTTCCATCAATATTTGCATAATGACATAATAGGCTTATCTTTTGTTTGTCAAAATTTCATTCAATCTTTTATCAATACTTGCATATCGACATATGATAGACTTAACTTTTGAACACGTATGGGACAATCATAGTTCACGAACGAAAATACACATATCCCATAGCAAGTTGCAATATATGAAACCATAAAGATTAATACTGCAAAATCATCTTCCAAATAAACTTTAGAATTTAAATCAATAAATCTAAAAACATTGCAAGCTGAAAATTGTTGGACATAGATATGTGTACTCAAAATAATGGCTATTCCAAACTCTAGTAATCCTTCTCAAAAACAAGAATAAATTCTCATAAGAAGTTTCCTAGGCATCAAGACAAACTCGTAATGCACATATAAGATGATTTGTCCTTAGAGGTAGAATCAATATTTTTCGCCCGGATTTACACCAA
The DNA here is from genome assembly GCA_023531295.1 of Papaver armeniacum. Lineage (NCBI taxonomy): Eukaryota > Viridiplantae > Streptophyta > Magnoliopsida > Ranunculales > Papaveraceae > Papaver > Papaver armeniacum. The sequence continues at coordinate 834 of JAJJWW010013141.1, read as the reverse complement.
AAATATCTACCAAAGGCGTATAAAAATATTTTCTTAACAAAGAAGAACATACAAAGTCATTAATGAACATGCACCATAGTTCACAAAAAATGACTGTGAAAATTCAAGAATCCCATAGTAATGCTTACTATTGCCCATTCTTGAACTTCCTTCTTTATGGTTCACCAACAACATTCTTGTAAAAGCTACAAATGAGCTTAGAAGAGTAGTACTCCAAGAATCCAAGTTCCCAAGTCCAGGAGAAGTGGAACAAGTGCGACGAAACGAAACAAAACACTCAAAAACAAGAGACAGGAAAAATGCCAATCTTAACTCATCCAAATTCAGGAATTCTCATCTCCAATTTGAATAGAATTCAAAGAGGAATAGAATGCAAAAATAATGAGGTCATTCCGAGTTCGTACGAATAAGTTACGGCCAAAACAAGTTTACCGAATATCGACGTCTACAGGCCAGTATGCATACGGGTTTGCAAACGAATTTTCGTGACCTGGAGCAGTATGCAAACAGGTATGCGTACTAAAACCCTTGATTTTGGTTTTAAAAGATGGTATGCATACTTGGTAAGTGTGCCATGAAGTCCAAACATCCCGAACTACTATTTTCAAACCTAAACACTTAAGAACCTTAAGCACATATCAAGTTAGGTAGAAATGAACGATAAGCAAGGTACATGGATCATTATAAGTACCCACAAATATTGCTCAAGTTTATAGACATACCTTTTTAGAAGAATCCAATCGAATTCTACAGCCTTACCGAACATAGTTTGTATGCCCCAATTCTCGTGCTTCCCTCACCGTATACATAACAGGCATTCCTTGGTGAGGATGC
>JAJJWW010013140.1:0-156887 GCA_023531295.1 Papaver armeniacum | reverse complement strand
TTGGAGATGCTCTAAGCGCCTTAGCCACAGAATGATTCACTTTCACAGCGACAGCATAGTCTTCTGCTGACTCTAATCGAAGGATGTCAACCATGTCTTCAACGTTGAGCTTCAGAGTTCCCTTCTCAGCTATACCTACGCAGGTCAGTGAGCAATGAAAAATTGTTTTAGTTTATCTTACTCGCTAAAATTTGCATTTCTGATTCTTATATAACAACTCAGTAATGATAATAATTGTTTTTATAGGGTTACCATTTGAAACTCTCTTCTGTGAGATTGAAGAATTGTTTTAGGGTTCCATCCTTTTCTTACTTTCTTGAAAATGAAATCAAGAAAAATTCTTCCAAGGATTTGTTAAAAGCTCAACGAATATGCTCAACAACAAACAATGGAGATGTAAGTTCTTCCTGTACAGCTTATCTTTTCATGGTCATTTGTAACTATATTATGTATTCAATTTGGAAATGTGATTGATTGTTATGCACAGGAGGAGTCTGAACTACTGAGTTAGGGCAAAAAATGAATTTAATTGGATAATGGGTTTACAGCAATCCGAGGACCCTATACTGTGCAAAAATTTGTTTGAGGGATTATTTTTAATTACTTTATTCCTTTTGTGTGTTTGGTATTTTTATTAGTTTAAGCTATGTCAAATGTTCTCCTGGATAGTTCTTAATGTCAAATGTTCTTATGACACAATCTCAGCCCCCCCTCCCGCCGTTTCGGCTCCCTTGGCTAGGTTACCCATGAGGCTCGCTGGTAGGTTAGCACAGCAACCTGTTCAATTAATGTAGTAGTATGTCGTTGGAGCTTAGCTTGTTAGGCTTCCAACCAGTTTCATGTAATGAATATTTATCCAATTAATAAAATCATATACGAACTAGACTGTGAGGAAATCTTGGTTCTCATTTAATTTCTCTCTCGAATAGAAGAAGTTAGAAGGGAATTTCATGGAGGCATACATTGACGTGCTCTCTTAAGAAGAACAAATATGGTTGACTGTGCGTGGTAAAAACAAAAAAAACAGTTTACATTATGAGTGATCTTGGATTTTGCTCCTCAAACTCAGTCTTTTTGTTTCTCCCTTTTCGTGCGGCGTGTTTGATTTTTCACATGATTAATAATTTTTATGTTTTTTTAAGTGTCCTCTTACATTCACTCTTTTTTGACAAGGCCAGGCTTCTGATATTTCCAATTCATACAAGTCTTCTGCTGACCAAGAGGATACAAGTAAGTTTACAGATTTTCCATAAAGTTACCTTCTACAGTTCCTCAATTGCGTTCCTCCAAAAAATTATTGACATGCAATTGTATAATTCGAAGAATAGGAAGGCAGAAGATAAGTTATAAGCCATTAGAAAGGTAAAAGTAATGTATTCTTTAATTGTTATTTTTTTAGGCTCAAGGAAAAGCAATGGAAATAAGGAACCAAAACCATTCGCATTCGAAGAGTACATACTATTTGCCTTAAACGTGTTTTTGAACAAAACTAAAATTGTGCTGATTTTATGAATAGTAAATATCTCTATGATGGACAGGTCTTATTGTGTTCTTTATCTTATTAAGAAGCTAAAGTTCTTAACTCATGTATAAAATTGGTTACTTTCTCGGAGGTATATCTGTGGTACACAAAGCAAACCACAGTGTTTGAGTATCTCTTACTGCATTGGTGTTGCAGTAATCACAAATTGTAAGTCTGAGGGCCATGAAACAAGTATTTCATTTGTCGAATCCAAGTTTACCTCACTCTTGCATCCTGAATACCGAGCATGAGCACGAGCATGAGCTTAAGCCTGTGATGATGAGGAAGGCCTAAACATATATTGTGGTAGTACATAATATCTAAAAGCGTGTAATTTTCTTTAGTATTTGAGACTTAACACTCCATCATATTCTGTTAGCTTCTGAACTGCAAGATTCAAAGTCTTCCATTTGAACTTTAAATTTTCTTAGCTTTCCCTATGACTTCAGAAAACATATGGATAGAGTCTCCTTTCATGGTTTTCTGTACTCCTTTTATTTTACCCATACTGTTGATAGATCTTTCTATACTGTACCATTCAAAATCAATTTTCACTTTACTTTTTTCTAATCGATAATTTCTTAACAGGTTAATGAAGAAGTTGAGAAGATATGGTATTTCTGGAATGCTATCGTATGGACTTCTGAATACTGCGTATTATCTCACAACATTTCTCATTGTCTGGTACGTTGGGTAGTGGAAATGATGCTTCCATTTGATTGAGTAGTATATGAGGTTTCTGTTGGGTTAAAGCATCGACAAACTGGAACCTTTCTCTTTAATATCCCTATTTGACCCTCATATCTATGTTTAATGCATTGAATCAGACCTTGTACTCTCGCTTATGATTATCTGCACATTAATAAAATCAGAGTACCTTTTATAATCCCCCCTTAGCAAGAGAAAGCATATTCATGTTTTGAGAAGTTATCTTCTTTTTTTGGTTTTCTTGCTAGGTTTTACGTTGCTCCAGCGCCTGGAAAATTGAGTTATCTTGCAGCTGCTGAGAGGTAACACATACTTGGGGAACATGTCTCTGCCTTTTTCTTTTGTGTTCCGTTTGGGTGCAGTCTCTTTGTGCTTTACTGAATCTGTACAGTTTGAAAAAGTTGACACCTTCGTAATTGGCTATTTTCTGAAGTACAAATTAATCATATTTATTTTGCCTTTTAATTCCAAATTCAGATTTCTCAAAATAATGGCAATGGTGTGGGCAGGAAGCCAAGTAACAAAGCTTGTCAGACTTGGAGGGTGAGCACCTAGGTTTCACTTTGGGTATTATGTATATAGTTTCTGATGGGCTAAGGCTGCAAAGTGCATAATAATCTCCCTGAGTCTGACACATCCTGTTAAAGAATATATAGTTTTGGCATGGCTTGACATTTTAAAGGTTTCAATGTACAGGGCAGTTGCACTTGCTCCTTTTGTGGATAGAGGACTGTCATGGTTCACAATGAAATTCAAATTTCAGACTCAAGGAAAAGTAAGTTAAATTTTTGATTCTCTCAGTTCTAACCTATCTACTTGTAGTTGCTTACTGATTTTAAATTTTCTTAATTCTTGTTTTCTACAGGCATTTATGGCTGTTGTTGGATGTTGTTTTACGTTGGCTCTCCTGTTATTTTTTATGGTGACATTACTTTCAGCTTAACTTGGTATTCCGTTTTTTTTATCACTCTGCTTTCACTTTCTTTGGTGCGCATATTCTTGTTTACAATTACATAAAAGAGGCTATGAACCATTATTCAATTTTTAGTTCAACGAGTAGAGGAAAAACACAACTTAAAGTACGATGTTTTAGTAGAAATAGTACTAAACCAGTGGTGCATCGATCATAAATTAGGGTGTGAGTAGAGGTAAACTGGGAGACCCTTGGAAGAGGTAGGCATTGGGTCGACACTAATGACTTCGTCTGGGAATACAAGTTCCCACTTAAACATATTCACCAAATTGTGTAGAAAAACCAGAATTTCAACCTTTGCAAATTCTCTTCCAGGGCACATTCTTGGACCTCCTCCAAATGGAACAAAACTATATGGAGTTATATTGTCTCTTGTAAACCTTAGTGGATCAAATGTTTCTGCATTTGGAAAATACTCTTCAGACTTGTGTGTAGTACTTGTTGTCCACCATACCTGTTTACAGTAGATTATCAAAACTCCCCACTTATGACATGTTTAATGTTATCTATTTAGTGGTTATAGCTTTAAGAAAAGAAAAAGATTAGAGCATACCGCCCAGCCCTTGGGGATGGAAAATCTGCTGTAGGTGAAGTCAACTTTGGCCTTCCTAAAAGTTCCTTGAACAGGTGGTGACATTCGGAGGACTTCTTGTATGACGCCCCATGAATATTTCATTTTCGAGATATCGTCTTTGTTCAATAACTCCCCTGGACTCTTCCTTGAAGCAATTTCTCTTTGCTCTATATATCACAATTAGCATTAATCCAAGTTTTCTCAAGTCTAAATTTTCAGTTTTCAGGTATCCCTAGTTCTATAATTTAAAGAATTAAAAAGCTACAAATGAAGATCAGAATTTATATATATATATATATTACCTTTTAACACTCTGTTGTAGCAATCAGGCGATTCAGCTAAATATTTCATCAACATCATCATTGTTGAACTGCTTGTATCATGGCCAGCATTCATGAGTAGGATAACATTATATGCTATTTCTTTATCACTCAGTAACTCCCCATCTTCATTCTTCATCTCAATTAAATGAGAAATCAGATTTCTTTCTACTCTTCTATCCAAATCCACCTGCAACCTTCTCCTACTTTGGATCAGTGTTATTAGTTCTTTACGGATCACAGCTGCTGCTTTTACGGCCTTATAATGTCTTGTCCCTGGGAAATAGATAGGGAACTGAAAAACACCTTTGAGCAAAATATTGAATTCGTCTAGGATCATCTTTTGCCAATCTGGATCATCCATGCTTGCAAACATGTCACAAGCAACTGAAAATGCATAAGCTTTTATCAGTGGAAATGCTAATACCTGATTTCTTGCTCTCCAATCTTTTTGAAGACAATTCTTGCAAGTTCTATCAAATCGTTCTACCAATTGATTCATTACTTCTTGCTGTAAGAAACTGGAAACAACTTTACGTGTTCTTACTGCTTCACCATAAGGCGCGGTGAAAAGTGAATCACCGAACAATTTCTTCAGAGAGTTAGGCCACCACGTAAGTACATAAGTTTTCTCGCCAGTAAATAAGAACTTATTACCAGTAGCTCCACACAAGGTGATTGTTTTCTTCCCAAATAAGTGTGTTTTAAAAATTTCCTGATTGTATTTCTTCATTCTTTGCACCGGGAATTCGTCAGACTTTCCACATTGACCTAAACGTTGAAATTCCAGCGTTTCGCCTACATTTGGCCATCCTAAACAACCTGGCGGTAATTGAGTTCTACTGCTTGAGTTAGTGAACTTGTGTATTGCTAAATATGCAACCGCAGATAAACCTAATAGGATATATAATAAGTTAATATTCAAATGAATATCCATCTATTTCAATATGTGGAAATTTCTGAGAAGCCCAAACTTGATTCCTCTCTCTTCTAGAAACCCTTCATTAAGATGATATATATGTGTAGCCCAAATTACAAGATCTACGGTTAAAAATAGTAGTTACAAATTTGATTTGTATTTTCACATTTTCAGATGGATTAAGTTAACCTTGATTAGTTAAGTATTGTTAACAAAATTATTAATTAAAATAAAATAAAAAATCGTTAATTTGGATTTGGGTCAGATTAGTTAAAAGAAATCAAAACATACCATTTTTTCCGGCATATTAGTGTCTTATCACTATTTCCGGTCAATTCCGTTTTTCTTGCCTAAAATATTTTTCCTCCATGATTTTCTGATTTCCCTCTGATTCTCTCGTAACTCTCGTTATCTTTTATGGTTTTCTTTCCTTCTTCGTATAGTCACCAACTAATGGATACTACAACGCTACTTCAACGCTACTTCAAGCTAGCTATTCTGGAAAAATCAATCTCTGTGGCTATTGATAAGCACGATAATAACACAGTTTTATACTAAGGATAATTGCAATTTTCATAATAGGGTGATAATTATAGTTATCCCAATTGTGATAATTGCGGCTTTCACCAATGGTTAACAGTGTTACATTCAAGAGAAAACTGAATTATCACAACTCCCAATAAATGTGAAAATTCAAATTTCTCACGTCAAGTTAAACTGCAACTCCTCAATCTTGTGAAAATTCAAATGTTCACATGTCAAGTGAAATCTAAATTTTCCATTTTTTTAAAGGTAATTGAACTCTATGAACATATGCAGTTGAAGATGAAAAGCAGGAGGTCCTAGCACTTAAATGTGTTTAGCCCTTTTCCTCGCACTTTATCAAAATGAGCAAGATTGGATAATGAATACCAGATGCCAAAAGACATTAGATTCAACAACATAGCTCAAAACAAAAGATTTTGGATCAGTCAGTAAAACAAAGATATGATCAATGACACCATCAACAATTAACCACATGTTATCTATAAATTATTGTATTTTGGTATTTTGTGTAAAGGAAAGAAACAATGAATAAGTACATTTCGGTATCTGACTCCATGAGTAAGCCATCTACTTTTCCTCGCAAATCATCTTTTGTAGCATTAAACTGTATTTCTGCTGCCATCTTATCTTCTCTTCCCACAAATTAATCATTTCAGATGACAAGTGTATCAGTCGGCATTGATGCATCTCCATAACCGAGTTTATAGCATTTTGCACCGCCATTACTAGGATTGGATATGACGAGGCCGGGATTACTTTTGTTGAAGGAGTATGACCATATTTCCGTTTTAGCATGCTTCATCTTTAGAAATTTGCTCTAAACAACCTTGCAGAATGCAGCATCTTAAAAAAAAAAAAAACTCACATTAATATGTTAACAAGAAAAATGAAAGCACAATAACTTATAACTCGGATGATAAATATAGTTTTCACGATTGTCGAATGTGATAACTACATATTTCGCAACAGCGATATGTGAAAACTAAATATTTCACATAAAAATATTAGCAACCATGAAACCACCTTTACAATGGTGGAAACAACAAGCTCTTTCCCAACTACATGAATTAAAAAATTTCACCATCTTAACAAAATACAAAGTCAACTATGTACTCGTTTTCTTACTTGTGGCCGCTTTAGCATGTCGCTGATATGTTATAACTTGATAAAGCTCTTTCTCATGAGTTACAGACGTCGTATGAGTTACTCCTCTTTACCACCAGTTCCAAGGGAATGATCATGATAACAAGGTAAGAAAAAAGTAAGGTCTTTAAGAAAACAGTTGGGGTCCAAATTTACAGATAAACGAATTTCTTATTGTGAAAACTTCAAAGATCATCTAGTCGAACCAATAACTTTTCAAATTAAACAACTAAGCTAAAAACATCTAGGTTTTCAACCTGCAAATAAAGTCAAAATTAAAGACGCCATACAAACCTCACATGGAAGTCCCAACCAGCAAGATACGAAATAAAAATAAAAAGTGCAACCAGCACTTCGGAACGTGATATTTGCCCATATCACAATAATAATATGTGAAAAGAGTATTTAGCACATTATTAAGCAGTGATATCTACATCTTGCACAATTTCCTTGCTTGGAATTAGACCTTTGTTTTCAAGGTCACGAAATCATGCAAAGGACGGAAATTTGCTCTAAAAAACTTTGTTGAATCTGTATATAGGGTAAGGAAAAACATTCATTAACTGGTATTCCCTCTGAATATACATTAGATGATAACATCAAATATCCCAATTTTTTATGGAAAACACCATTTTGCACATCGTAATCCATGGATAACTACATCTATCACAATTCCATGGGACGATAATGAAAACTATCACATTCTTACTACATTAAAAACGTCAATTATCACCACAAAAGAAAATTAATTATCACCACCGAAATCAGGGATATGTAAATTTATCACAAATTTTCTCTAAGATTTTCAACCTAATTATAAAATCACAATTCACATAAAAAAACTCTAATTTATACCTGACTTAGTGTCCTTACTTGGGCCTTTAGCACTATCTTTACTCGAGTCTTCGCTTTTCTTTTTCTTCTTCTGCTTAACGAAATCATCGTCGGCACTTGATTCATTACAATAGAACATCTTTATCACGATGTTTCGTCATCTCTAACTTATCCCTTTCAAAAAGAATAACCCATGAAAATAGTGTTAAATACATCATTGAAGGAACTGACTTTGGACAGAAAAATGAAAAACCCAAACAAGGACTAACTAAAAATCAAAAATGAAAAAAACCCAATTTCTTTGATTATCATGGACAAACTAAAACCCAATTAGTTTGATTGGAAATCAACAAACTATAAATTAGGGACTAACTAAAAAGCAAAAATGAAAAAAACCCAATTTCTTTGATTATCACGGACTAACTAAAACCCAATTAGTTTGATTGCAAATCAACAAACTATAAAATCAAAAAAATTTACACTTTCAAAACATGCATGTGTTGATTAGCAATCGTAATGGTCATAATTCACTTTCAAGTTCACGGAGGAGATCATACCGTGATATTTAAGATAGTTCAAGTTCACGATTCCATGGAAAACCGTCAAAACCAGCAGCTTTGTTTTCCTTTTCTATTTTTTAGTTTAGCTTGAAGAAAGAAGAATGAAAGAAGAAACAGATCTAGAGTATATGACTTGATTCACGCGTCATGAAAAATGAGATAATTATTATAGTAAAAGTTCGGTATAGTAAAACTGGGGTTTCTAGTATATGGCGGGACGATAAAAACTAGGTGAGCTTGATTTGTGGAATTTTCCTAAATTTTTGGTTTTTGACTTTTTTTACTAATATGAAAAATGAGATAATTATTATAGTAAAAGTTCAGTATAGTAAAACTTATAGTTCCAAAACTAATTTTGGGTTTCTAATATTGTTAAAATGAATTATGGGTTTCTTATTTGTAAATGAATTACTTAATTGTTGTTTGTATATATTGTTTGATCTTAAGGCTTAATTGTCTAATTGACATAATTTAATTTCTTTTAAATGAATTTAGTGGTTTTGGTTGTCAATGCAAAATTGGGCTAGTTTACAAGATATAATTATAAGTAATCATATTTTCCCCATTTTGCGGCCGTCAATCCATGAGTTTGTTCCCGTCTCTCCGAAGATTTGGTGGTGTAGAATAAAAGTTCTTCCAAGAAGAAAAGTGATGAAATGTTGATTGATTTTGTTCTATTTCAGGAGCGTAGCTCCATTAATGTTGTTGGAATAGCTAGGCTCTTTGGATCAAATGACACATTTGTTGGAAAGGTGCCTGAGGTCCCTCTTATATTATTGAAATATTTTGTTCATTACATCTTAGTATCAGCTAAGACAGACAACTGATAAGTATATCAATATTGTATTTTGGTCTTGAATATTCTATGCTCCTATAGGAAAACTTACCTTGACATGCTTTAAAAACTTTTCATTTTTCACATCACCGCAAAGCTTTTCATTTTTTACGTACTTACCTTGACATGCATCATTTTTTATGCTTAAGTTCTATCATGACTAAGCTTCAAGTTCTAATTTGTAGTTTTTAGGATTAGCTATTCCAATTAAACATTATCTTGTGATTGTTGGTAGTTTTTAGGGCTATTCCACCGTATTAAATGTCAATTGTTGATCTTAATAGGAAGGTTGAAACAACCACACGAGGTGACCAATTGAAGCACTTTTAACCAAGCTTTGCAACATGGTAGATTACGGAAGAGATTCAACAAGACCTCTAGTGAATCGAAGGGCTCGTTGCAACTCCGCCTCCACCATCTTCTCAACCCGAGGTAATAATCTTGGGTATGGAAGCAATTTTAGACGAGTTTTGACGCGAGATGGTGTTGAATGGGCTTAACTATCATGTGAAGGTGGTAAAAGTATAAGGTTGGTGGTAAAGATTATGGAATGGGGAATTTGAATTATCATTTGCCTAGGTAGGTTAATCACTAGTCATTGTCTAATATAGGTTATCTTAATAGTGGGCTTAAAACTAATATTCCAAAACTAAAATCTTAATAGTGGGCTTCTAATATAAAAAAATCCAAAATTGGGCTAGCCATATTTTCCCCCATTTCAATATTAATAAGAACTAAGAAGAAGAGTGATGAAAACTATAGGAGCGTAGCTTGTTAAGAACAATGAAATGCAGCTAAGACAGACAACTGATAAGAGGAGAGAAAATACATACAATTCAATAAAGCTAAGGGGTATTTGTAGTCAACTACAGTGGGGTATTAAGTGATCTTAACAACCAACCAATTGCAGCAAGTAGTATTTCTACTCTCAACTACTTGTAATAATACCTAGCTTGAAAGGGGAAACAGAGGTTGGACGTTTCTATCAGAAACATAAATAAAGGTTATGCTCTGAATGAGACAGTCTCACCTTGGTAGCTGAAGCTGAAAAGTTTTAGCAAACGAAGCGGAACCTTCTAATGCTTGAGCTTCTTTTACCCAGGAGGTTTGTTGTTGGTTATTTATGAACTTAACTTGGATGGCTTCGGTCTCTTACTGGCTGAAATAGAATCTTCTCCGCCTCCAACAAATGAATTCTCTTGTCTTGTCACTGAGAATTAACCCATGGCAACCGAAAATTCAAAGCCACTTAATACATCAGATGATAAATCATATCTGGCAGGACATCATGTTTCACTCATTTTTTCTTGGTTTATCAAGGACAGTTTACTTGAGGCACTGTACTAGCCACGCCAGTACATAGATACTACTAGTGGTACTGTTGCAGAGTATTTAAATCCGTGGCTTGGCTAGTACAGCACCATAAGTTACCATGGTTGGGTAACCAACAGCATGATTGGATTCAGAGTACTTTTTATCCAAACGCCAGTACATTTCACATAAGAACCCTGATATGGCAACCTCTACTTAACCCCTGAATACAGCTCCCAAGTTCTGCTATGTAGTATGGTCTCAGTCTTCTAGTTCTCATTAAAGAGTGTGATGGCCATTAATAAAGTGTAATCTTCAGGCCAATTTGAAGGAGAGATGAATAATAACACAGTAAAAGAACAATCAAAAAGGTTAAAACTCAAGCTCTCTAATTTGAAAGATTAAACACAACCACCATATGTTTAGAACCGATAAACCATTGTGAGAAGAAACACTATGTCACCCTCCCTACAAAAATGGATAGATAAAAGAGTGATAAAGTACAATAGCTAAAAGAGAAATATCAGTGGTCTTAGATTTTGTTGAAGGCAACAATATCGCAACTCTGGATGTAGTCGCTGGCAGGCTCCACTGTGAGGCGTTCCTCAATGAGAGTGTCCACTGAGACAAGGTCATCTATGATGGTCATCATGATTGTCAATTTCTTGATACCGTAACCAACAGCAACCAGTTTTGCTGCAACAAACCAATGAAACACAGTTACCATGGTCAGACAAGATAATTAAATAAGTGAGTATGATACAGAATTCTCTATATGTTTTGCTTTTGTGTAATATGTAAAAGTCAGGGTCAAAACATACATGCTCCCCAGTGAAGACCTTCCATTTCGATGCTGCGAACAATCTCTTCAAGCTTCTTCATGTCAGTTTCATCATCCCAAGGTTTCACATCCAAAAGAACAGAAGATTTCCCACCTGAAGGTAAAATGCAATACAATCTTGAGAACTTACAAAAGCAAATATAGTCAAAAAGCAAGTAACATTTTGATTCACTATAATTTCAAAGTGAGTATTGCTTACTCTCTTTTGGCTTTGCAGATGATTTTTTAGCTGCCTCTCTCTCCTCTGCTGCCTTCTTATCCTCCTCGGTTTCATCACCAAAAAGATCCAAGTCATCATCGTCGGCTTCAACTGGAGCAGCCTGAAATATAATGAAATCAATATAATCATTAAGAATAATACCCCTTTGTAATAATTAAAGGCATAAGAGTACATGAGAGGGAGCAAAACTTGAAACATATTTTAAGAAAATCTGTAGCTGAAGTAGGAATCACTTATCTAATATTTCTTAGTCACTATCAGACTTGACATAAACAAGGGAGGGTCAATAAGTAAGTCTTCATACATTTGATGGTTCATGCCGTGAAATCTTGGCTGAAAACACGTGCCCGGGTATATCGTACGGTTTTCTCACGTAAGGATGTGATTCTACAGAGTATCCATAAATCCAATTGATTGCTTCTGTCAAACTATATACTTACCAATCTTTTTACAACTATATATTTCCTAATTACCAATCATTTTACAACTATATACTTCCTAATTACTTCCAAATTGATTGCTTCTGTGAAACAACTACTAATCATTGACATGTGAAACTGTGAGCTATGTCTGTATCAGAAAAGGAATAGCAAAATTTCACCTTCGCAGCTTCTACTGCTGGAGCTGCCTCTGCTCCACTAGCAATTCTGACGCCAGCAGCCTTCCCAGGGAAGCTGTTAGAAATAGCGAAAATTGACAATCAGGTCAAATGTCCAAATCTGACATATAAACTTTATTAAAGATGAACAAGAAGATTTGAACTATATTTTGAAACATTAACCGCTCGTTCCCCGAATCCTAATAGTATAATTGGGCCGGCCGACCGGAGGGCCCGTAGGGAGGGAGTCCCTTTTATGGCCACTTTTTTGTAAATTGAAACCTAACAAAAATGTTCAATTTCATAAAAAGATTGGAAATGAATTTGGTGGTAGTCTTTGGGACATGAAAAGCCTAAAATATCCCTCCTTTTAGTCTAATTATTATAACTCCTTGTACATCCTATTTTTTAGGGGTATAATTGGCAATCAAACTCTAATATAACATATCTACAAATCTGTGCCTTAGAATTTTACAAATTTTATATCATTGGAAAGGATTTTTAAAAATCTACACAACGAGTACAAACAACAATGTAAAATTTAGTGTTTTTACGAAAAATTCGATAGTGACTTTCAAAATTTAATGCATAACTATTATGCAAAGCACCACAAAGGATGCATAATACATGGGGAAATTGGTGCAAACCACCACAAAATATACATAGCACATGGGTAAATTGATGCAAACCACCACAAAAGATTTATAAAAAATGGGGAAATTTTATGTAAATAACCATAAATTGAATGCATATCAATTTTAGCATTATAACACCATTACGCATAACGGTGTTTCAATTTTCTTCGGTCGGCCCTCCCCACCGTGGCAACGGTGATCTAGTATACTTAGACATTACAGTAATAACAGAAAGTAAACAAATTTCAATTTTATTTCAATAGTATGAAGTGAGATCTTAAGACCATCCACAGCAAGCCTAAAAAGCCAGAGTAATGGCATTGGCTTCAGTGTAACGTGGAGTGCAAAAATTAGAGGAAAATAGCTGGGAACAATCTCAAATAGAGCTTACCCGTGCTCAATATGAGAATAGACTTAGTATGGGGTAATCTGAGATTGAGCCTAAATCCAGGCTCACTAAGCGCACTCTTAAGGCACTGATATTAAATCAGGTCCGGCTATGCTTGCCATAAGCTATAGTTGTATGATATACTTTAAGAGATAACTCAGCATATGAATTGACATATTCAAAATTGAAGCAAAACAGAATTTGCATATATTCATATAAGAAATCTGATGAAGAAGTACAGACCTTGCAGCTAGGAGTGATGAAACAGTCTCATACCAACGGCTGGCATTAGGAAAAGCTGAACAGGGCTTCTCTGAAACTGCAGCAAAAACCTTCACATCATCTCTAGTGATCTGATCTCTGAAATTCACTCGAAATCAAACACAATCATTAGTCATCTATCCATACTAAACAGCAATCATCAATATGAATTTTCTCTCCCTAATTAAAAATAAGCATATTTTTGAGATTTTCTTTGGAATTGAAAAATTGAGATCCAATTAGAAAACAAGGATTGAGAGAGTACCCAGAGATGTAGGTTTTTCCAGAGAGATACTCCTCAAGAGATTTAAGACCGGCTTCAGTGTGGAGATCGGAGAAGGTGACTGCCATTGTAGTAGCTGAAGATGGAGAAGAGAAAGTAGAAAGCAGTTTTTGATGGAGAAGAGAAAACCCTAGATTTGCTTAAACGAAAAAGAGGAGTGTTTTGATAAGAGTCGTTTATTATATACCCTCCTCCTATTTCTATCTTCCTTTTCGATGCGTAAGCAAACCTAAAACCCTAATTTGACACGAATATTCGGAACCTCCTAAAAATTGGTTCTTTCTTAAAGTCTGGCGGACCTGGACCGGGAGCTGCTGAACTCGGGCTGCTATAGTATAGAACCAATGGCTAGAATTTTGTGGAACGTTAGCTGCTAGACTAAGCCGGGCATCGGAGGATCAATGGTTAAAATTTTGCAGGTTTATTCACCACTTTTGCACTCACAACGTGCAAGGTAAAGTGGCAAATATATATGGCTAAGAGGTAAATATATCGCCTAGCAAGATATGATAGAGACTCTAATGAGTGGTAGAGACATCATCGCGCGGTGATCTCTGCATTACTTATTAGTCGATATAGCGTCAGCGATAGCCTTTATATCGCTCGGCTCTATGGTTGATCATACAACGGTCAGAAATTCACCCCTTATAACTTGCACCATTTCAACATCGCTAGTGCTCGCTACACTGACATAGCTAGCACGTGCTTCGCTCGAGAAGAAGATGTTTTTCTAACACCGATACTGGTCAAAGTATTTCAGCACCAGAAGTTGGTATTTTTGTATGATATGGCAAAAATGATTCGAAAAATTGTGAGAAGAGATGGGATGGATCGTATAAGTAACTTGCATGATGATTTGTTAATCAGAATTCTGCCTCTTGTTCCAACTGAACAAACTGTTACAGGTAGCTTTTTATCCCAGAGATGGAAGTCCTTATGGACTTTACTTCATGAGCTAGACTTTGATTATGTTAGCTTTTGCAAAAGCTTTCGTATTGTGCTCGAGCATCGTAAAAAGGAGAGGTTTCGTGGGTTCCTTGAGTTTGTGGATTATGTATTTACTCACCATCAAGTAGAACATTTAGACAGGTTTCGATTTGGATTTGACATTTCTAGGCACAAAAATATGCTTCTGACAAAAATTATTCTTCTAAAGTTTGTAGGTTGTTTAGATTTGCGATGAGACGTAATTGTTCGGCACTTAATTTGCAATTTTTGAATCTTGTAACATCGTGCTTATACCCAACATACCATGGAATATACACTTTGTCACCATGTAAAACCTTCCCACACCAATCAGTAACCCGGCTGAAATTAACTAACTGTAAACTTACAATCTCTAAGGGTAATAGTTTTCTCTCGCTACGAAAGAAGTCAGTGTACGATTTAGTCTATAAATGTCCATGCCTCGAAGAATTACATCTAATTCGTTGTAAACTTCCTTCATCCTATTTCAAGTTAAATTCTCCAGAATCAAATCCCAAATGCTTAGTTTTGCAGTATTGCATATGTTCGGAACTACCTTTGTATGTTGGAACCTTTACGCATGTTAATGTCAACATTCCAACTCTTTTGCGATTTAAGTGTAGAGGGATATCATGTTACCTGTCTATTAACAATGCAAACAATCTGAAGCAAAAATAAGAATTTTAAATACTAGAGATGAGCACGAGTTGCTTTGCAAGCTACTACAGGATCTCTGTAATGTTGAAGTTCTCACACTTTGTTACTATAATCTCGAGGTACGTAGTGACTGAGCTTTCTATTTTTTGATTTGCAAGTCGTTGATCTCAAAAGTAATCAACGTAGTTCTCTAAGTCTTACGTAGGGTGAGAATTTAAGCATTGTATTATACTTATTACTAATTATAAGCGTGATAGATTCAACTATTGGCGATATAAAATCGAACATTGGCGATATTATTTACATCGATCGATATTGTAACACCCGGTATTTTTGGTCTATGAATTTCGGGACGAAATTCTTTTTAAGGGGTTAATAGTGTAAAAAACACGTATCTTTCTTAATATGACTTTCGCGCCTAAAAGAAAAATTATGTATTATTTTGTGGTATGCATAGTTTGCCATTTGCACCCACTACGTGGCATGGTAAAGTGGCAAATATATATGGCTAAGTGGTAAATATATCGCCTAGCAAGATATGATAGACACTCTAATGAGTGGTAGAGACATCATCGTGCGGTGATCTCTGCATTTCTTATTAGTCGATATAGCGTCAGCGATAGCCTTTATATAGCTCAGCTCTATGGTTGTCGCTCAGTAGTTAACACCGACACCGGTCAAAGTATTTCAGCACAAGAAGTTGGTATTTTTGTATGATATGGCAAAAAAGAATCGGAAAATTGTGAGAAGAGATGGGATGGATCGTATAAGTAATTTGCCTGATGATTTGTTAGTCAGAATTCTGCATCATGTTCCAACTGAACAAGCTGTTACAGCTAGCTTCCTATCCCAGAGATGGAAGTCCTTATGGACTTTACTTTCTGAGCTAGACTTTGATTATGTTAGCTTTTGCAAAAGCTTGGGTATTGTGCTCGAGCATCGTAAAAAGAGCGGTTTCGTGGGTTCCTTGAGTTTGTGGATTATGTATTTACTCACCATCAAGTATAACATTTACACAGGCTTCGATTTGGATTTGACATTTCTAGGCACAAAAATATGGTTATGAAAAAAATTCTTCTTCTGAAGTTCGTAGGTTGTTTAGATTTGCGATGAGACGTAATTGTTCGACACTTGATTTGCGATTTTTGAATCTTGTTACACCGTGCTTATACCCAACATACCATGGAATATACACTTTGTCACCATGTAAAACCTTCCCACACCAATCAGTAACCCGGCTGAAATTAACTAACTGTAAAAATACAATCTCTAAGGGTAATATTTTTCTCTCGGTTAAGATTGCAAAGTTACAGTTGTCGATCTACGAAAGAAGTCAGTGTACGATTTAGTCTATAAATGTCCATGCCTCGAAGAATTACATCTAATTCTTTGTAAACTTCCTTCATCCTCTTTTAAGTTAAATTCTCCAGAATCAAATCTCAAATGCTTAGTTTTGCAGTATTGCATATGTTCGGAACTACCTTTGTATGTTGGAACCTTTACGCATGTTGCTGTTAATATTCCAACTCTTTTGCGATTTAAGTGTGGAGGGATATCATGTTACCCGTCTATTAACAATGCAAACAATCTGAAGCAAAAATAAGAATTTTAAATACTAGAGATAATGAGCACGAGTTGCTTTGCAAGCTACTGCAAGATCTCTGTAATGTTGAAGTTCTCACACTTTGTTACCAAAATTTCGAGGTACGTTGTGACTGAGCTTTCTATTTTTTGATTTGCAAGTCGTTGATCTCAAAAGTAATCAACGTAGTTCTCTAAGTCTTACGTAGGGTGAGAATTTAAGCATTGTATTCTACTTATTACTAATTATAGGCGTGATAGATTCAATTGTTGGTGATATAAAGTAGAACATTGGCGATATTAGTTATATCGATCGATATTGTAACACCCGGTATTTTTGGTCTATGAATTTCGGGACGAAATTCTTTTTAAGGGGTTAATAATGTAAAAACCCATATCTTTCTTAATATGACTTTCGTGCATAAAAGGAAAATTATGTATTATTTTGTGGTATGCATAGTTTGCCACTTTTGCACCCACTACGTGGCATGGTAAAGTGGCAAATATATATGGATAAGTGGTAAATATATCTCCTAGAAAGATATGATAGAGACTCTAATGAGTGGTAGAGACATCATCGTGCGGTGATCTCTGCATTACTTATTAGTCGATATAGCGTCAGCGATAGCCTTTATATCGCTCGGCTCTATGGTTGTCACTCAGTGGTTGATCATACAACGGTCATAAATTCACCCCTTATAACTTGCACTATTTCAACATGGCTAGTGCTCGCTACACCGACATAGCTAGCACGTGCTTCACTCGAGAAGAAGATGTTTTTCTAACACCGACACTGGTCAAAGTATTTCAGCACGAGAAGTTGGTATTTTTGTATGATATGGCAAAAAAGAATCGGAAAATTGTGAGAAGAGATGGGATGGATCGTATAAGTAATTTGCCGATGATTTGTTAGTCAGAATTCTGCATCTTGTTCCAACCGAACAAGTCACAACTAGCTTCCTATCCCAGAGATGGAAGTCCTTAAGGACTTTACTTTCTGAGCTAGACTTTGATTATGTTAGCTTTTGCAAAAGCTTGGGTATTGTGCTCGAGCATCGTAAAAAGAGCGGTTTCGTGGGTTCCTTGAGTTTGTGGATTATGTATTTACTCACCATCGAGTAGAATATTTACACATGCTTCGATTTGGATTTGACATTTCTAGGCACAAAAATATGCTTCTGACAAAAATTATTCTTATGAAGTTCGTAGGTTGTTTAGATTTGCGATGAGACGTAATTGTTCGACACTTGATTTGCAATTTTTGAATGTAACACCGTGCTTATACCCAACATACCGTGGAATATACACTTTGTCACCATGTAAAACCTCCCCACACCAATCAGTAACCCAACCGAAATTAACTAACTGTAAACTTACAATCACTAAGAGTAATAGTTTTCTCTCGGTTAAGATTGCAAAGTTTACAGTTGTTGAGCTACGAAAGAAGTCGGTGTACGATTTAGTCTATAAATATCCATGCCTTAAAGAATTACATCTAATTTGTTGTAAACTTCCTTCATCCTCTTTCAAGTTAAATTCTCCAGAGTCAAATCTCAAATGCTTAGTTTTGCAGTATTGCATATGTTTGGAACTACCTTTGTATGTTGGAACCTTTACGCATGTAGTTGTCAACTTTCCAACTCTTTTGCGATTTAAGTGTGGACGGATATCATGTTACCCGTCTATTAACAATGCAAACAATCTGAAGCAAAAATAAGAATTTTAAATACTAGAGATAATGAGCACGAGTTGCTTTGCAAGCTACTGCAGGTTCTCTGTAATGTTGAAGTTCTCACACTTTGTTACCAAAATCTCTAGGTAAGTTGTGACTGAGATTTCTATTTTTTGATTTGCAAGTCGTTGATCTCAAAAGTAATTAACGTAGTTCTCTAAGTCTTACGTAGGGTGAGAATTTAAACATTGTATTCTACTTATTACTAATTATAGGCATGATAGATTCAACTGTTGGCGATATAAAGTCGAACATTAGCGATATTATTTATATCGATCGATGTTGTAACACCCATTATTTTTGGTCTATGAATTTCGGGACGAAATTCGTTTTTAGGGGTTAATAGTGTAAAATCCGTATTTTTCTTAATATGATTTGCACGCCTAAAAAAGGTTTATGTATTATTTCGTGGTATGCATAGTTTGCCACTTTTGCCCCCACTACGTGGCATGGTAAAGTGGCAAATATATATGGCTAAGTGGTAAATATACCGCCTAACAAGATATGATAGAGACTCTAATGAGTGCTAGAGACATCATCGTGCGGTGATCTCTGTATTACTTATTAGTTGATATAGCGTCAGCGATAGCCTTTATATCGCTCGGCTCTATGGTTGTCGCTCAGTGGTTGATCATACAACGGTCAGAAATTCACCCCTTATAACTTGCACCATTTCAACATGGCTACTGCTCGCTACACCGACATAGCTATCACGTGCTTCGCTCGAGAAGAAGATGTTTTTCTAACACCGATACTGGTCAAAGTATTTCAGCACCAGAAGTTGGTATTTTTGTATGATATGACAAAAAAGAATCGGAAAATTGTGAGAAGAGATGGGATGGATCGTATAAGTAATTTTCCTGATGATTTGTTAGTCAGAATTCTGCCTCTTGTTCCAACTGAACAAGTTGTTACAACTATCTTCCTATCCCAGAGATGGAAGTCCTTATGGACTTTACTTCCTGAGCTAGACTTTGATTATGTTAGCTTTTGCAAAAGCTTCGGTATTGTGCTCGAGCATCGTAAAAAGGAGCGGTTTTGTGGGTTCCTTGAGTTTGTGGATTATGTATTTACTCACCATCAAGTAGAACATTTAGACATGCTTCGATTTGGATTTGACATTTCTAGACACAAAAATATGCTTCTGAAAAAAATTATTCTTCTGAAGTTCGTAGGTTGTTTAAATTTGCGATGAGACGTAATTGTTCGACACTTGATTTGTAATTTTTGAATCTTGTAACACCGTACTTATATCCAACATACCATGGAATATACACTTTGTCACCATGTAAAACCTTCCCACACCAATCGGTAACCCGGCTAAAATTAACTAACTGTAAACTTACAATCTCTAAGGGTAATAGTTTTCTCTCGGTTAAGATTGCGAAGTTTACAGTTGTCGAGCTACGAAATAAGTCAGTGTACGATGTAGTCTCTAAATGTCCATGCCTCGAAGAATTACATCTAATTCGTTGTAAACTTCCTTCATCCTCTTTCAAGTTAAATTCTCCATAATTAAATCTCAAATGCTTAGTTTTGCAGTTTTGCATATGTTCGGAACTACCTTTGTATGTTGAAACCTTTACGCATGTTGCTGTCAACATTCCAACTATTTTGCGATTTAAGTGTGGAGGGATATCATGTTACCCGTCTATTAACAATGTAAACACTCTGAAGCAAAAATAAGAATTTTAAATACTAGAGATAATGAGCATGAGTTGCTTTGCAAGCTACTGCAGGATCTCTGTAATGTTGAAGTTCTCACACTTTGTTACGAAAATCTCGAGGTAAGTTGTGACTGAGCTTTCTATTTTTTGATTTGCAAGTCGTTGATCACAAAAGTAATCAACGTAGTTCTCTAAGTCTTACATAGGGTGAGAATTTAAGCATTGTATTCTACTTATTACTAATTATAGGCAATATAGATTCAACTGTTGGCGATATAAAGTCGAACATTGGCGATATTATTTATATCGATCGATATTGTAACACCCGGTATTTTTGGTCTATGAATTTCGGGACGAAATTCTTTTTTAAGGGGTTAATAGTGTAAAAACCCGTATTTTCCTTAATATGATTTTCGCGCCTAAAATAAAAATTATGTATTATTTCATGGTATGCATAGTTTGCCACTTTTACACCCACTATGTGGCATGGTAAAGTGGCAAATATATATGGCTAAGTGGTAAATATACCGCCTAGCAAGATATGATAGAGACTCTAATGAGTGGTAGAGACATCATCGTGCGGTGATATCTGCATTACTTATTAATCGATATAGCGTCAGGGATAGCCTTTATATCGCTCGGCTCTATGGTTGTTGCTCAGTGGTTGATCATACAACGACAGAAATTTAACCCCTTATAACTTGCACCATTTCAACATGGCTAGTGCTTGCTACACCGACATAGCTAGCACGTGCTTCGCTCGAGAAGAAGATGTTTTTCCAATTCGATTTTGGATATCAATTGCAAGCGATAGAGGTTTCAATTTAACCATTTTTAATTAATAGGACAGTGTGTTTCAGAGGTTTATGGCGTTAGCCGACAATAAAAATTTATGAAGAATAAATAAGATCCTTCAAGTAAGATTTACATTACCAATAGGGATGTGAGAAAGTATACGGAAATTTTGTGGATGGTAAAGGGGGATCTCCTGGAAATAGGTGATCATTTCAAATTTGTTGAAGCCAACAAAAGAGAGTTTAAACATGATATGAACTCTATAAGATTCTTGTGCAGGGATGTAATTTTGATTAAGTAAATGCGATTACCTTTTTCTAGTTAAATGTTGGCCTAATTGAATGCCTTAACAAGAAATGCTAGTTAACTAACCTAGTACTTGTCTTATTTAAAATTGAAAGGTCTAAGTTATATGGATAATTAGAAGTTGATGAGAAAAATAGAGTTATCTTTATTTTGGTCTTATCGAATGAAGCGATTGTATTTGTACAATCGGTTTAGCAAAGGGACTAAGGTGCTTAGTTGATTTTTGGTTTGCTAAACTAAATTGGGAAAATTGCTTCGGGCAATTGTTTCCTTGGTAACATATCAAAACAAATTACTTTGTAGTTTCGGTTTTGATATTGGTTATCAAAAATGGTGTGTGGAACCCTCGTGCTTAACTCTATAAGTTTGCAAGTATATTTTGAGATTTGTAAGATTCTTTTCGTGTTGTCCTTTATTTTTTTCATTTCTTTGTCATTTTGTGACAAAAAGGGGGAGAAATATATGGAGTAAACAAGTGATACTGGTATTGATTTTATATTGATTGGTATCACTAAGGAAAAGAACATTGGTGCTTAAACGTTTATCTAACGAAAAAGTGAAAGCATAGACTAAGGGGGAGTAGCATATCATATTAATTGGTATAACAAAGACGTGCGGATTGATGAAATCTACCTATCTTCCCTTTAGGGGGAGTATTATCTTTGTTATTATAATGTCAACAACGACATTTAAGGATTGAATGAATGCAGGTTATTGTGCTGTTGAATTCGGGAATCAAGCGTATGTGTAATGAATTCTTGTAATTTGTTTATCCATATGATTGTAAGAGTTTTGTCACTAAAATTGACAAGGGGGGAGATTGTTAGAGCATAGCTCGGTTGAACCCACCAAGCGTTGGTATGTCAAGTTTGGTTGTCATATTTTAGTGAATCAAAACTCATTTTAAGAGTCGCTTGATTATGTACTAGAGTCAACTTCGTATAGGTTAGCTTGAAAGTATTAGGATATGAGACATTACAAGTATTGCGAAGACTTGAAGAAGTGAAGAAGTAAGAAGCTACAATGACAACATCATCCTTCCACTTGAGGTTAGTGATATTTGACTTGAACTGTTTCATTCCCTAACGTATCTTTCAAGTCGTGCATATTGAAAACGAAACTGCGAAGCATGAACACTCTAGATAGACATAGTATTAAGGAATACAATATGAAGTTTATTGCTTAACCATTAAACTTTGTATATAAGATACTGACATAATCGTTTAAATGCTATTGTGATTATGTATGGGTATGAGGTGAGGATTTCATCCTAGGAAACGATGTTTTACATGTGTTTTAAGGAAGTAAGTTCATAAACTTGTTTATGAATCGAAAAGGAAATCGCCAGGCGTTATTGGGAATGTTATTCATTGCATATCTTGTGAACATCCAATATGTGTGATTTAGTATAACCGCTCACGACTTGTTTGTGTTCTTGGTAAAACTATTCACAAAGGCATGACTTATGTATTGGTATGACTTTTATTAGTGAAACCGATCTTAAGTAATCACCTGAGATGGTATGATCGAGTTTGTGATTTGTTTGACCGAATCTGGGTAAAGGGAATCGATCCTATGAAGAGGTGCAACACATCACAAATGGGAATCGATCCTTGTATGAGGTGCATCAAGTTTGTAGCAGAAAGGGGAACCGATCCTATGGACATGTGCAACACGTTTTTAGGCAAATACCATATATATGTGGGGAACCGATCCTAGTACCTAGTCAACCGAATTTTGGAAAGCTAGTGTGACTATGCACAGTACTCACATGGAGGTAGAACCAAAACTTGTTTTGGTAGAACCGTTAAACCCATGATTTGTGATTGAGTGTTTCTTGATCAATCGCATAGTTCTTGAAAGTCAGATGAACCAATTCTAAACTTGTTTGAAAGTGTGGAAAATCGGTTTCAAGGTTGTAAGTATGAAAGAGGACTTACAAAGTAAGAATGTCGGCATACTTTGAACACGTGCAGTAATGTTTACCTTTTATTGTTCAAAGTTATTCCTTAATAGCTACAGGAAGAAAATCCCAGGATCGAAACATAAATAAGTTAAGAATATTTTATTTAAGGTTTTTAATTTTATTTTAGGAAATCGAGAATTAGTAATGTGCATTTACTAGTTGAGATTTTCCAAAGAGATTTTCGGTCATTATTTTGGACAGAGCATTTCCAGGAATTATGGAAACCGAATTTGGAATGTATTGAACATCTTTGAGAATATTTTCGGTTTTGGAAATTCCTTGGTGTCCAAACTTCCTTGTCTATAAATACTTGAAGTTTTCATTTCTAGCAAACTAATCCTTCGTGACAACAAACTTCCTCGGTTGTGTTGTTACTGTTGTAGCCGCCTATTCGGAGAGGAGAGTAACCTAATTAGGCGAAATCTCTTACGACCGCTCGCCTTTAAAGTCTTCTTTGGGATTGAGAAGCTCTACGAGTACCGTTGGTGGGAAACTAGATAATTGCGGTTTATCTTGTGTTTTCGATTGATTTGATTGACTAACGGTGGTTGAACTTTGATTGCACCTAGTTTTTTTATGCTTGAGAATCTTCTCTTCTGATATAAGATTCACTCAAACTAGATCGAAGTTTCGACAAGGATCTTTAGACTGTTGTTAGTTCTAAAGAAGATCTTGTGATAATCCATTGTTAACAGACTCCGTTCTGTGCGTGATTGATCACAATAGATTCAAGTTGTTGTGTGCAGGTGTTTATTGAAGATCTAAGAAGATTTGAAGACAAAGAAGATATTGAAGATTTCTTATTTGTGGTTCATAATATTTGGTGTGCACAATACTTGTTTCGATATAAGAGGATCCAACTATAATCAGTTTATCCTTGTGGTAGATTGGATTGATTAGTTGTGTAGATCGGCATCAATACAATTATTAGTGATTAAAAGTATTGATTGCAAAATCTTAACAATTACTTCGGTAGTTGAGAATAAGATAGATCTAAGAACCTCACGAAGGAGTTTATTGAGATAAACAGAAGAGCCTTTGTCGAACTAACATCACTTGGTTGAAAAGAGTTGATACCAAACAGATTTGTTGTTCCTTTACTGTTTGGAATACGAACCAAAGGAATTGTTCCAAGTACGTGACTTATTCATAAGTTGGAGGCGTGGGAATACAGACGGAACTAGGTGAACTATAGGTTTAGTTGCTTGGTCTCAACTATACGAAGTTAGGTTTAGTTTTGTGTAGCGGCTTAATCCTGAGAGTATTCAATTATGGACAAGGTCCCGGGGTTTTTCTACATTTGCGGTTTCCTCTTTAACAAAATCTTGTTTGTATCATTTACTTTATATTTCCGCATTATAATTGTTTTACTATAATTAAAGTAAATTACACAAACGTTAATTCCTATTTAATTGATAAGCAATCCTATTGTGTTTGGTTAAGTCCGAACCCTTTATCAAGTAAACATACTTCGTTGTTGTATTGTCTCGATCTCGTGTCCATAGACGACCACACGAAGTGTGAACCGATTAGTTGCATTATCTCGACTCAATCCATAGACAATCGCTTTTGGAGAAAGGAATTATAGGTAGGAAAAGTTTTAACTTGAGGTATATTTGGGTACCCTCGCCTTTTCAAGACTGTTGTTCAACATAACAAAGGTCTCACCGATTTGAGACTCACTTGGTTGTTGAGTCTCATCAGAATCGTCAAAACCTTGGAATTAACCTAAAGGGGATCATTCACGCGGAGACGAACAAAATAACAACCTGCAAATGGATGACCTTGAATTGGTTGAAATGTTGATGTAGTTGAGATGATTGGGATATAAAGAGTAGATTTCCTAATTGATTCAATGTTCAAGCTGAAAAAGCGGGGATACAACAACCTCACCCAATATTTCGATTAGCAATCTGTATGGACAAACTCCAATATACTTTCAAGAGAATCAACTAGACTCAATCTTAATAAAGTATATCAAATAGTTACTCCCTCCGTTCCATTTTAGATGAGTGTTTAGGGTTATTTTTTTGTTCCACATTACTTGATAGTTTTTATATTTTTCCCACAAAACTACCATTAATACCCTCACATTTTGTCTTGGAACCATAAGTTTATTTTTAAACACACTAATAGAAATTAATGTTTTAAGACTTTTCTCAAGGGCATAGATATAATTTTTTTATATCTATCTCCATTTCTTAATATGCGTGAAAACTCCAAAAACATCATCTAAAGTGGAACGGAGGGAGTATATCTCTCTTTCTCGATTCAATTCTTACTCAAGCAAATAGAAATCTGCGAGTCTAATTGAATACAAGAGAAATAACTTGGATGGTACCAAAGACCAATATCCAAGTGTCAATCAATGTAAATCAACAACCAAAGGTTGGATATTCTAATTGATTGATCTTAACGCACAACATGTGATATTTCAATTATATAACAAAATATAATGCGGAATAGAAATAACACAGACACCGGAATTTTGTTAACGAGGAAACCGCAAATGCAGAAAAATCCCGGGACCTAGTCCATATTGAACACACACTGTATTAAGCCGCTACAGACACTAGCCTACTACAAACTAACTTCGGTCTGGACTGTAGTTGAACCCCAATCAATCTCACATTGATCCAAGGTACAGTTGCGCTCCTTACGTCTCTGATCCCAACAGGATACTACGCACTTGATTCCCTTAGCTGATATCACCCACAACTAAGAGTTGCTACGACCCAAAGTCGAAGACTTTAATAAACAAATTTGTATCACACAGAAAAGTCTATAGTAATAGATAAATCTATCTCCCACATAAATACCTACAAGTTTTGTTCTGTCTTTTGATAAATCAAGGTGAACATGAACCAATCGATAACCTGGACTTATATTCCCGAAGAACAGCCTAGTATTATCAATCACCTCACAATAATCTTAATCGACGCTGCAAAAGAAGATATTGTGGAATCACAAACGATGAGACGAAGATGTTTGTGACTAGTTTTATATCTTGCCTATCGGAGATATTAATCTCAATCCAATCGTTAAGATTGTACTCAACACGATAGAATCAGCAAGATCAGATCACACAACTACGAGAAAGTAGTATCGGTCTGGCTTCACAATCCCAATGAAGTCTTTAAGTCGTTAACCTGGTTTTCAAGAAGAAACCTAATGTTAAAGGAGAATCGACTCTAGCTAATAAAACTAGTATCACACATGAGGTGTGGGGATTATGTTTCCCAGTTGCTAGAGTTCTCCCTTATATAGTCATTCAAATCAGGGTTTGCAATCAATGTTAGCTTAGTAACAAAGCATTCAATATTCACCGTTGATTAGATTCAAGCTAATATCTTTCAACCGTTGGATCGAAAACATAACTTGTTACACACAAATGAAATGTACGATTTTAGGTTTGTGTAACCGTACCCAGACATGTACATTTGTTGGTTCAACAATACTTAACCAAATGGTTATCCATATGAGCACTTTCATATCAACCATATTCTTCTTCACCATAACTAGTTCAAATGACTCAAATGAACTAGTTAGAGAGTTGTTCAATTGTATAAATCTTATGTAACTACGCAAGACACAATCGAAGCAAAAACGATTTGATTCACTCGAATCGATTCATGAACTTTATAGCCACGGTTTGCATTTTGCATTCCTTAGTTAATATAAATATAAGTTCACAAAAAATCGTCTTTAGATATAACCAACTTAAGTTCGCAGACTTAGTTCGCGGACTTAAGTTCCCAGAAGGAGTTCCCAAACTCCAGCAGATATTCTCGGGATGAGAACTTCCGCCAGTTCGCGGACTGAGTTCACAACTCTTGTTCCTGTTTTCCTGATCAACAAAGTACGCATACTTCGGTTCAAGGAAAAAGGACTTATACATATATGTGTTGCCACACAATGCTTATATCCAACAATGGTTATATAATATAAACTCTTATTTCAATCATTGAAACATTCTTAGAGGACGTTATTATATAGTTGTTATACACAAACTATTTTTCGTCAAAGCAATTTTCAAAGTGATTGAAACATAACATGACTTTCGTCACTAGGTAAAGATGAACTTGGCCAAAGCAAAAGCTTACCAACACATATTTCGAGAAATAGATAAGCGAGATAAACTCGTCTCGAAATAGCAAATGTGTATAATCAAAGTCTATATAGCAAAACGACTTTTGTCTCAAATATAAGAGATAGAGTAGATAGACTTTTGAGTGATAGATAAGTTCAAGTCTCCACATACCTTTTAGTCGATGAAGTTCCACCTGTTCCTTGAGTA
The DNA here is from genome assembly GCA_023531295.1 of Papaver armeniacum. Classification (NCBI taxonomy): domain Eukaryota; kingdom Viridiplantae; phylum Streptophyta; class Magnoliopsida; order Ranunculales; family Papaveraceae; genus Papaver; species Papaver armeniacum. The sequence continues at coordinate 129,449 of JAJJWW010013140.1, read as the reverse complement.
GTTCTTCGTCTTGTATGATGATTGCCATGGAGTTCTTGAGCTCAACTACACTTTCTATCCTAGTCCGAGACTTAGCTATAGTAGACTATAAATCAAGACTTATAATTTTGATCACTAACATTGACAAACATGCTTGAGATAGCAACGCATGCGAGTTCGACCGAGCAGTGCTCTAACAATCTCCCCTTTTTTAATTTTAGTGACAAAACTATCAATACATATGGAATATAAAAATAAATGAATTAACTTTTGTAGATCCTATTCCACATGCCTAATCTTCAACATTACTCGAAATCTTCGTCACTTCCAAGTACTCCAATGATCCCAAAGGTTGTAAGTTCAGCATCATCGTTGTTGAAAATCCGTAGCTATAACAATGAGAAAACAAGAATTCTCAATCATTGTTATACAGTGTCATAGTATCATTATATAGTATCAAATTTGAATTGTATCACAACTTTGACAACAATACTATGGTGATATGTATCACTCCCCCTTAATCAATACTCCATCTCACATGGAAACCACTCCCCCTTACATAATGATCCGAAAACCATATGTATTTGTAGTGTGAACTACATATTAATTCTCCCCCTTTTTGTCAATAAAATTGGCAAAGGTACGAAAACGGGATCCTAATGAAATTTCTAAAAGAGACATTTCATGACCAAAAGAAAGCACATATCATCTTATTTAGATGCAATCATATAGCCGAAGCTAAATGCATTCATCAAGGAGTTTATAAAGATACAAGATAATTACTATAATATTCCACAGCCGCACTCCCCACAAAGATCTGGCACTTAAGCACAAGTTCAATTAAGAACTCTCCCCCATAATATGTCATTCTCGAAAGAACAACAAGAGCGACCTTAATTTCAAAAGAAAATAAGGATTTCTTTGGTCATAACAAATCACATACAAGTATGAATTTGAATCCAAAATACTCAATTAAATTAACCACAAGAGAACCCGTGATTAATTTAATCGGCAAAATACAATCAAATTTACCACAAAAAAATGATTAATTTAATTGGCCATGCTCAACATAAGAGAACTTACGGAGTTACGACTAAGTTATTCATAAGAAAATGATCAACTCAGTCGATTAAGCTCAAACATAAGAAACCTTACGGAACAACACAGTATATACATAAAATATGGATCAGGGAAGATCAATATCATGAATACACAAGGATTCATTCTATTTTCCATCACTATTCGCACAATGACATACAATAGACATAATCCTTGTAAACAAAAGATTTTAACCTATCTTCCATCAATAATTGACATAATAGGCTTAACTTTTGTATTGTCAAAAGTTCATTCCTTCTTTTATCAATACATGCATATCGACATATGAAAGACTTAACTTATGACAAGGTATGGGACAATCATAGTTCACGGACGCAAACACACATATCCCATAACAAATTGCAATATATAAAACATAAAGATTAATACTGCAAAAATCATCTTCCAAACAATTTTAGAATTTAAACCAATAATCATAAAAACATGAAGATGAAAGCGTTGGACATAGCTATGTGTAATCACAATAATGGCTATTCCAAACTCTAGTTATTCTTCTAAACAAGAAAATAAAATTCTTATCCGAAGATTTACTAGGCGTCAATTTACTCATCATCTTCATCATCGGAAACACTCCAATATGCTTGAATCATGTTCAATTCTTCCTTGAGCTCGGGAAACTTAGTTGCAACCAATGACAATTGTCCTTGTACGCACTTCACTCTTGAATTTACCTTACACACACCTTTGTGAATTTTTTGAAGTAGACTCAAGGTGGCAGGGTCACAATCATCAAGGGAATTATCTCTTTGTCTTTTGCACACATTCTCCCTTATACGTTTGAAAGTACAGGGACGAACCAGTTTGGGAACCCCAAGTGAGTTGAAAATTGCATCAATACCACGTTCACGACAAATTTTACCAATCAAGCATGGGTAACCTAACTTCTTGCTGGGTGAAGTCATCGAGATCATTTGAGAAATGATGAAACCACAAATATCGAGACTCGGAACACCCAATTCAAGGAAATAAACCAATTCCGCAAACTCATGACTCCACTTAGAATTCTAAATTATGGAGGGACAAAGATTAGAGATACCAAGTTTACCAAAAGCCATCAAATCAACGCTAAGAATATTAGTAGGAAACTTTCCTTGATTCCAAGTCACCTTCTTACCGCAAAGGCCAAGAGAGATGTCATCACGTGATGGTCGTTCATCACTTGGTCTAGGTAGACGAACATTTCCCAATGGAATTTTGGTAATCTTCGAAATCAACTCTCTATTAACAAGAAATCTTTCTCTATTTATCATGGTTTTGAATTCCATTTTACCAAGATCAACATCATGAATGTTGACATAGAAGATTCTTGTGAGAGTATCAAATCCTTGACCAAGACCATCAAATAAGTTTCCAAGATTGAATTTTTCAAAGCAAACTAAATCCTCTTTATGTCCACTAGAAGAATCCAATTTCTTTTCTAGAATAAAACCCATAGATGAAATCCTTTCAAAAATATTAGCACAAGTATCATTGACAAACCTAATTCTAATAGAATTTTGGTCTAAAGGAAGATCCATGCTAGAGGAACCCAAACTTTTTGAAGTTCTTTTTGAACCCTTAAAATTCATCATGAGATCTATAAATTGGAGAGGAACAAGAGGAGATTACTTACTTGGAACGAACTTTCACCACCTCCTTGTCTTATTTTCCTCCGAGGAAGAAATAATGGAGAAAAAAGATGAACCCTAAAAAGTTCACGTACGCGGACTGTTGAGAGGAAGAAGAAGGTCCCCGTACCTCTTCTTTATAGGCTCACTTATGGGCTTGGACCCGTTTATGAACCGTGACCCACAAAAGAAATGTGGGATTTCTTTTATTGTGCAATCCATGACAACACAAAATGTTGAGAGAAATCGGATGCCATAGAAAGCCTAATCTAGACTTAACCCAACTGTACATAAATCAAACCAGTTCTTGCCCCATCTCAAGATATATACAAATGGGGTAATGCCAGATATGTTACCAAATGGCATGGTGTGCAGAGATACCCTCATGCAGCATTTCTGGTTCATATTTACGGACAATTCCAGTGATATAATCAAAGTAATGATGATAATCGGGGTTGTCTGAGCTTTCTATCTTCCTCTTTGGATGACTAAAAAGAAGATTCTTCCGATTTTTAGTCCGTACATTATTGTTTGATAATTTTACATGTATAAGACTTTTATCGGGTTTATTCTTAGACTTAACCGAATTAAGTTTTTCTAAGAATTTAAAAACACTTTCGAAAGCTCTGAATAGATCTTTGTCAATTGATCCATTATGATAGTATTCCTCAAAGAGATTAAGAGTTAATCTAGTGAGAGTCCATATCTTTGAGCGTGACGAATGTTTCCTCAATCTTCCCTTCTTTTTATTTTTTCCTTTAGATTGAATCTCATCATCTAAATTTTCCTTTTTAGATGAATTGGGATTATCATGAGAAACAAAAGGTTTTATCCATAATAACCTTTGAGCAATATTCAAGGAATTCTGGCGTGCGATACAGATACCAAGAGCAAGTTTTCTAAGGAAATTTCCCATGGAAAATTTTTATGGACCGAACAAACACAAACTTATCAGGTTTAAGGTGTTTGCCTGCTCTGATACCAATTGAAAAAGCGGGGGTACAACAACCTCACCCAATATTTCGATTAGCAATCTGTATGGACAAACTCCAATATACTTTCAAGAGAATCAACTAGACTCAATCTTAATAAAGTATATCAAAGAGTTATATCTCTCTTTCTCGATTCAATTCTTACTCAAGAAAATAGAAATTTGCGAGTCTAATTGAATACAAGAGAAATAACTTGGATGGTACCAAAGACCAATATCCAAGTGTCAATCAATGTAAATCAACAACCAAAGGTTGGATATTGTAATTGATTGATCTTAACGCACAACCTGTGATATTTCAATTATATAACAAAATATAATACGGAATATAAATAACATAGACCCAGAATTTTGTTAACGAAGAAACTGCAAATGCAGAAAAACCCCGGGACCTAGTCCAGATTGAACACACATTGTATTAAGCCGCTACAGACACTAGCCTACTACAAACTAACTTCGGTCTGGACTGTAGTTGAACCCCAATCAATCTCACACTGATCCAAGGTACAGTTGCGCTCCTTACGTCTCTGATCCCAGTAGGATACTACGCACTTGATTCCCTTAGATGATATCACCCATAACTAAGAGTTGCTACGACCCAAAGTCGAAGACTTTAATAAACAAATTTGTATCACACAGAAAAGTCTACAGTAATAAATAAATCTGTCTCCCACAGAAATACCTACAAGTTTTGTTCTGTCTTTTGATAAATCAAGGTGAACAGGAACCAATTGATAACCCAGACTTATATTCCCGAAGAACAACCTAATATTATCAATCACCTCACAATAATCTTAATCGACGCGACAAAAGATAATATTGTGGAATCACAAACGATGAGACGAAGATGTTTGTGACTACTTTTATATCTTGCCTATCGGAGATATTAATCTCAAGCCAATCGTTACGATTGTACTCAACACGATAGAATCAACAAGATCAGATCACACAACTACGAGAAAGTAGTATCGGTCTGCCTTCACAATCCCAATGAAGTCTTTAAGTCGTTAACCTGGTTTTCAAGAAGAAACCTAAGGTTAAAGGAGAATCAACTCTAGCTAATACAACTAGTATCACACAGGAGGTGTGGGGATTAGGTTTCCCAGTTGCTAGAGTTTTCCCTTATATAGTCTTTCAAATCAGGGTTTGCAATCAATGTTAGCTTAGTAACAAAGCATTCAATATTCACCGTTAGATGAAAACCTGATTAGATTCAAGCTAATATCTTTCAACCGTTGGATCGAAAACTTAGCTTGTTACACACAAATGAAATGCACGATTTTAGGTTTGTGTAACCGTACCCAAACATATACATTTGTTGGTTTAACAATAGTTAACCAAATGGTTAGCCATATGAGCACTTTCATATCAACCATATTCTTCTTCACCATAACTAGTTCAAATGACTCAAATGAACTAGTTAGAGAGTTGTTCAATTGTATAAATCTTATGTAACTACGCAAGACACAATCGAAGCAAAAACGATTTGATTCACTCGAATCGATTCATGAACTTTATAGCCACGGTTTGCATTTTGCATTCCTTAGTTAATATAAATATAAGTTCACAAAAAATCGTCTTTAGATATAACCAACTTAAGTTCGTAGACTTAGGCTGAGTTTGGTAATGCTTTTATTTTTCGAAAAGCACTTTCAAAAAATATATATAGTAATTATTTTTCATATTAGCGTTTGGTAAAATATTTTCAAAGTGCTTTTAACCAAAAGCACTTCCAAAATACCCCAATTTTTAAAAGCTGGGGGAGATGAGCTTATAAAAGCTCTAAAAGCATAAGCTTTGGTCCCACCTTATTTTAATGCATGATTTTTCTTTTATATCCCTATTATAGTATATAAATGACCAAAATTGCTATTAAATATTTGATAATTAATTTCTTATTCTCCATAATATTCTTTAAAGGTTGTTATTTTAAACTATGTCACATTCTTCAAAGATTATTATTTTCACTTTCAAATTTTTGGTTATATACCATTTTAATTAAAAAATAAAATAAATAAGAACCAATATAATTATAAAATAAAAAATAGTATAATTTTAGTAAATATTTGATTTTAGTATAATTTTTTTTATCCCAAGTTATATCAATAATAAAAAATAGTTACTCAAAATATATATAAATATCTAATATATTTAAATCCCATAAAATAGAATAAAACTATATTAAAAGATTATGTCTGTTTTTGTCATTTGTTACAACTACAATAAGTGAACCTATATTTTACCAAACACAATTTGATCATTGTTTTAATCAGCTTTAACTTTTAGTATCTAGTTTACCAAACACCTAATCGCTTTTTTAAAGACAGATAAAAAGACAAAGACAAAGAGAAAAGCGCTTTTACAAAAGCCGCAGCATTACCAAACTAAGCCTTAGTTCACGGACTTAAGTTCCCGGAAGGAGTTCTCAAACTCCAGCAGATATTCTCGGGATGAGAACTTCTGCCAGTTCGCGGACTGAGTTCACAGCGCTTGGTCCGGTTTTCCTGATCAACAAAGTACGCATACTTCGGTTCAAGGAAAAATGACTTATACATATATGTGTTGCCACACAATGCTTATATCCAACAATGGTTATATTATCTAAACTCTCATTTCAATCATTGAAACATTCTTAGAGGACGTTATTATATAGTTGTTATACACAAACTATTTTTCTTCAAAGCAATTTTCAAAGTGATTGAAACATAACATGACTTTCGTCACTAGGTAAAGATGAACTTGGCCAAAGCAAAAGCTTACCAACACATATTTCGAGAAATAGATAAGCGAGATAAACTCGTCTCGAAATAGCAAATGTGTATAATCAAAGTCTATATAGCAAAACGACTTTTGTCTCAAAGATAGGAGATAAAGTAGATAGACTTTTGAGTGATAGATAAGTTAAAGTCTCCACATACCTTTTAGTCGATAAAGATCCACCAGTTCCTTGAGTAGTTCTTCGTCTTGTATGATGATTTCCGTGGAGTTCTTGAGCTCAAATACACTTTCTATCCTAGTCCGAGACTTTGCTATAGTACACTAGAAATCAAGACTTATAGTTTTGATCACTAACATTGACAAACATGCTTGAGATAGCAACACATGCGAGTTCGACCGAGCAGTGCTATAACACAATCCACCATTGGCAATTGGTTAAATAAATCTCCAAGAGTTGTTTCCATCTCACAGACTTCATCACTTTCTGGTACTTGAGTACCTACCACTATATTTTAATTAGAACAATCTACCATTATAATTTTAGCTCCACCGACTTCTACCACCTTGACGTGCACCACCAAAACTTAAACCAACATGACCGAAATATGCCGGAATTTCTGAAGTTCATGTAGCAGATCAGTATAATCTTTCAACTGGTTCTGATACCGCTCTAGTGTAGTTTTTACCCCCCCCCCAGTATGGATAAGTTCATTCAGACTACTGATAGGTGTAGAATACACCTAATTTACTATCTAGTAGTTTATGCTTTCTTTGCTATTTTTCTTGTAAATTATGTATTTTACGCTTGTTTTGAGTTTTATAGCTACTTTGGAGTCACACGGAGGAAAAGAAGAAGAAATCACCCAATTTAAGTCAAAAGGGCAAAAAGGTCATTTAACGGGCAAACACTATCCTGTTTAACGACTTATCACCTTTTAATTGTTTTGTTTATTTTCTTTTTTACAACTAGAATCTCGTGCTCCTCGTGGATCGACCTTGACTACCCTATATTACTTGTTAATTAGGTAGTAAAGTATTAATTAATTTGTTGTGGTACGACCGGGACTGAAGTTGTTTTTATTTTTCTTTTGCTTTATTCGCTTTGTTGATTCTATTCCGTATCTAACTTGGTTTTTGAATCTTATTTCAGTGCGGGTGGGTTTCCATGTACCTGGGACAAGAGCAAAGTTATATTACAACAATCAATACGGTTTTCAACCTCAACATTATGACAACTTCCAACCATCCTTAGATACAATCAAAACCAATCTTTTCGCTATGATCAAATTCCTACTAACATTATGGATATTCTCATACATATCAACAACCTTATGACCAGGTATGTAAGTGGACAAACACCTGGATAGACTCTCTTCATCGTGTTTTTCCTTCACTTTTTCCAAAAGAGGAGATACAACTATAAACTCTATAAACGGTGGTAAGCGTAGTGAACGTGAAACTTGTATACAAATTGGAGGATGATGGGACTCGCGGAAGAGCCTCGTCGCAAAATTAGTAGGACTATTTATATAACTTAAACGACGTCTGGATAAAGGTTATGAAACCGGTGAAGATTCTTATTATGGTGAGTCCGAAATGAAGATGATTGTGTTGAAAAGGACCAACCTTTGGATACTTTTGATGACGATAGTGTGACTCGAGCCTTGATCTTAATAATGATCAAACACCTATTCAAAAGGAAGAGCTTGAGGAAGATGCATTTATTGCTTGGCAAAACTTTCTTAAGGAAAGATGGAGTCCGCTAAGTGTATGAGTGTTGCAACAATGAGGAAGTTATTCCAACTCCTGATCATAATAACGATCCTTCGCCTATTCAAAGGAGGAGATTGGGTGTGACTTACCGATTGTTATAAACGGTGTAACACCCGTACATGAAGATCTTTGATGAGAATCATTTTAGTGAATGGCCCGATTCCGAGGATGAGAATGTGAAGAGATGATACTAGAGGATGAAACCACATTCATTGATTTTTGGAAGACCCAATTGAACTAAATGATTTTAATGATGCCGAGACTTTGTTAAGGTAGAAAACGACGAAGAATGGTTGCAAGGTTTAATAGAGGACCACGATATACAAGAGGTAAGTAATTCAATCAACTTCTTTTGACTTCTTTGACTTTCATGACTTCCACGACTTATTTGACTCCACCGACTTCTACCACCTTGACGTGCACCACCAAAACTTAAACCAACATGACCGAAATATGCCGGAATTTCTGAAGTTCATGTAGCGCAGAATGATCTTAAAGACATTCTAATCTTTCAACCGGTTTGTTAATTTACCGCTCTAGTGTAGTTTTTACCCCCCCCCCAGTATGGATAAGTTCATTCGGGACTACTATGACGAACAATAGGGACATTAACAATATCTCCAGACGTAGATATAGTTTGTACAACCTAAGAAAAGGATGATGGCATAGCCGCCGATGAACTCGATTGAGTAGGTTATGAAATTACGTCGCCCGTCTCTAGTGGAGGTTGGGAAGGGAGATAATCATCACCAAGTGGTATCCTACCTAAAGTCAGGAAATCCAACCGACCCAAATTTTGTGGTTGCATAACAATATTGGCCCTGTAAATAGTGTGTAACCAAGAAAGGTAATCACTGTAGTCACGAGGCACCTGGACCAAATTTTGCTTGTTCCTAATATGAACAATCCCTTATTGATTCCCAGTCACCTTGAGAAATTCTCAACCCGGTAGGGGTTGATGGCTTTCACCTTTATTCCTAGCAACTGATGAAGGTGTCTTTCTCCATAATACCAAACACCCTTTTAGAAATAAGATTGTATAACACAATCCTCTTAAGGCTTAGCTCTAGCATTATCTAGGTTTCCGCATCTTCGAACTCATGAATTGCATAAGATTGATACCGCATGTTAACAATATTATCACTTGTTTTACATAAATGTTGAATCATCTGAATAGCGATAGCATGTTGACCATTGATAAGTGCATAATTCATATGATTTTAGGGTCCATTCCATATTTGTTTAGCTATTATTCTTGCATATTTTCGTATTATTACTCTCGTTTTCTCTTATTTGTCTTTATTAGGTGGATCATCAAAAAAGGAGCTACAAAGTGCTGAAAATAGATAAGAAGATAAGTATTCCAAGTATCCAAGTGCCCAAGTCCAAGAGAAGTGGAAGAAGTGCGAAGAAAAGGAGCAAAACACTCTAAATCAAGAAACGGGCCAAAGACCAAGCTTAACTCGTTAAAATTCAGGATTCTTTATCACCATCTTGAAGAGAATTGAAAGAGGAAAACAATTCAGAAAGAATGAGGTAATTTTGAGTTCGGACAAAGAAGTTGTGGACAAAACAAGCTTTTTATCGAATACCGAAGACATGAAAGTTTGCAAATGGGTATGCAAACGAAATTTCAGTTTGCAAAAGGGTATGCAAACTTATTTCCCTGGATGTTATTACAAAATTTAAGTTTGCAAATGGGTACGCAAACTTATGAAGGCCGAGATTCACTATTAGGGTTTTTATTTCGTATTTTCGGGTCGGGTTCTTGAACCGATCTAGATACTTGAAGGTCAAGCAATGTAAATCTATATAAAGAGGTATTATGTCATGAATGAAATATCATCCTGACGGCCCAATTGTAAGGCTTGGACAAGAGAAGAAACAACACACGGAGTGAAAGCTAGGAATTTTACACCGTTTCGGAGGGAGAAGTGTCAATTCTACCTCTTACCTAAGGTTCTTCAATCGTAACGATATCTCTAAACTTTTCTTATATGTATATCATGGGTGTTTCTACATCCATGAGTAGCTAAACACCTATTGATTGAAGATGAATTCTAAGTTGTAAACAAAATTTGATATCACGAAATTGTAAGGCTTGGAGAGAAGAAACAACACACGGAGTGAAAGCTAGAGTTTCGGAGCGGTTCTTCAATCGTAACGATATCTCTAAACTTTTCTTATATGTATATCATGGGTGTTTCTACATCCATGAGTAGCTAAACACCTATTGATTGAAGATGAATTCTAAGTTGTAAACAAAATTTGAGTTATTATATTAATCTACTTTGAAGTTCTTCATATAACTATCGCTGGTTTATACTATATCGAATATTTATGATTGATTGATAGATTATTTAGGTGTCCAACTAAATTGATTTGTTGATTTAATCTATTGCTAGTATTGAGTTTGGAGATAAGTAATCATCGAATAACTTGTACACAAGTAGAGAACACGAGACCTTGCAGAGGGATTCTGTGGAGCGATTGTGTGTATAAACAACACTAAAAAGTGGACCTTGATCTAAGAGTCTAACTAGTAGGATCAACCTATAAATTCACAAAAGATAAAGCATTCGAAAAAATTACACCTTGAGTGATCTACTACTAGGTGGTTTAGACGAATATAATACGGTAGTCGAGAACTTCTGTATCCAGTGATATAAGGAATTTAGGGGAAAACACTGATCTAGTTGTTATTCCATGGTTGGTGATAATCTATGATTAACGACGAGTAGGCAACTATAATAACTCATTAACGGTTTATTAACGAAGAAGGATTCATCGATCATATCTCTCTATATTGCTTACAATTTAATATTTTCAATTGCTTTTATTTACTTTGTTCAAAATCTAAAACAAAACCCCCATTTGTGACACTTTGACAACTAAAACTCACTGCTCTTCGTGCGAACGATCCTTACTTCCATTATATTACCAGTTAATTGTGTGGAAATAAGTAATTTAATTTGATTGCACTAACGACAGACATCAAATTTTGGCGCCGCTGCCGGGGAGCAGTAGGTAGCTATAGTTGTTATTTCTTTTTGTTTATTTTTAGTATATCTTTTTAGTTTTTAATTTCTGTTTTCTAGATTTTGGTTTCAGGTACTTAATCTCTGGCACCAAAAGATTGGGATTACCCGAGGTGCGGAATTCAAACCGGTAAAGGAACAGTGTTACAAGCACATCAACAACCACAACAAGAACCTTCTACAGAAGAGATGGTTAATACATACGACGAGAGAGATCCTCCACCTCCGGAGAGGAAATTGAGAGAGTTGACATCTCCATGCTTAGATTCGCAACCACTGTGCAGTACAATCACTAACCCAGTGGAGCTGAAGTCGTATCTACTTCATCATATACCAAAGTTCAAGGGACATCCAGGTGAAAATCCAAATCGACACCTTCAACAGTTCCAGAATACGATGACAAGTATGAGGCATGCAACCACAGACAGAGATACGGCTATGCTACAAGCCTTTCCGTTCTCATTGACGGACTTCGCAGAAGAATGGTTGTATTACCTTCCTCCAGGGAGTGTTACAACATGGACTGAGATGAAAAAACTATTTCTAGATAAGTATTTTCCTGCTTCTAAGGCATCCTCTGTTCGTGAAGTGATTAGTGGTATTCTTCAGATTACTGGGGAATCTCTCTATGAATATTTTAATAGGTACAAAAAATTAGTGGTGAGTTGCCCATCACCACAACATATCCCCAACACTCATCATTCAATACTTCCAGAGCAACGAAATTTGATTGACGCAGCCGCTGGTGGTTCGCTTACTAAAAAGACAGTCTCGCAAGAAACTAGTTTGATTGAGAGTATGGCATCCAATGCTCGATAGTTTTACACAAGAAACGTCTCAAGTATCAGAAGAGTTAACGAGGTGGGAGATTTCTCACATATAGAGCAACGGATGGCTAAAATGGAAAAGATGGTTCAACAAATAGCTTCAGTGGTTGTTCCTACATACGAAGAAGAGGCTGAGGTAAATGTTATATTCTCAAATCAGAGGCAAAGGTATGATCCATATACTAATAATTATAACCCTGGTTGGAAAGATTACCCTAATTTCAGCTATGCCAACAAGCAATCCGCGGCTCCTGTGACAGCTTATGGGCGACAAAATTCTATTCAACCTCAGCAACAGAACCAGGGCTCTAGTTTAGAAGAGATGATGAAGGATATGATGCAAAAGCAAGATCAAGATTCTCAAGAACAAAAAGCGATATACCAACAAAATCTGCAATATCAACAAAAGAATGATAACGTTATTAAAGACATGAAGAATCAGATGGGACAACTGGAACCTCAACTGGACAACCTAAGGACACGGTTCCCAAGTGACTATACCACCTCATTTTCCTAGTCGTTTTGCAAAATCCAAGAAAGAAGCTCAAGACAAGGAAATCGTGGATATTTTCAGCAAGATACAAATCAACATTCCATTTATTGAGGCTATCATAACCGTATCTGAAAATGCGGGGGTATAACAACCACACCCAATAATTCGTTTGGCAATCTGAGAGGACTTACTCCAATACACTTTCTATAGAATCAACTAGACAGTCAGACTTAATCTAGAATAAAGTATGTCAAAGAGTTTAATATCTCTAACTCTTAATTCAATCCGCAATCAGCAAATAGAAATCTGCGACCCTGATTGAATATAAGAGGAGTAACTTGAACGGTACCAAAGACCAATGTTCAAGTGTAAATCAATGTAAATCAACAACCCAAGGTTGGATATTCTAATTGATTGATCTTAACGCACAACCTGTGATATTTCAATTATATAACAAAATATAATGCGGAAAAGAAATAACATAGACACCATAATTTTGTTAACGAGGAAACCGCAAATGCAGAAAAACGTCAGGACCTAGTCCAGATTGAACACCACACTATATTAAGCCGCTACAGACACTAGCCTACTACCAATTAACTTCAGACTGGACTGCAGTTGAACCCTAATCAATCTCACACTGATTCAAGGTACAGTTGCGCTCCTTATGTCTCTAATCCCAGCAGGATACTACGCACTTGATTCCCTTAGCTGATCTCACCCACAACTAAGAGTTGATACAACCCAAAGTCGAAGACTTGATAGACAAATCTGTCTCACACAGAAAAGTCTATAGGATTGAATAAATCTGTCTCCCACAGAAATACCCAAGAGTTTTTGTTCAATCTTTTGATAAATCAAGGTGAACAGGAACCAATTGATAAACCGGACTTATATTCCCGAAGAACAACCTAGTATTATCAATCACATGACAATAAACTTAATCGACTAGCGAAACAAGTTATTGTGGAATCACAAACGATGAGATGAAGTTTGTTTGTGATTACTTTTCTATCTTGCATATCAGAGATATAAAATCTCGAGCAAATTATTTCAATTGCACTCAACACAATAGAAACAGCAAGATCAGATCACGCAACTACAAAGATAATATTTGGGTCTGGCTTCACAATCCCAATGAAGTCTTCAAGTCATTAACCTACAGGGTCTCGAGAAGAAACCTAAGGTTAAAGGAGAATCGACTATAGTTATGCAACTAGTAACACACATGATGTGTGGGGATTAGTCTTCCCAGTTGCTAAAGTTCTCCTTTATATATTTTTCAAATCAGGGTTTGCAATCTAAGTTACCTTGGTAACAAAGCATTCAATATTCACCGTTAGATGAAAAACCTGATTCAACCAAGTTAATATCCTTCAACCGTTAGATCGAACTTAGCTTGTTACACATAAATGAAATGTACCCTCATTTAGGTTTATGTAACCGTACCTAAACGTGTATACCAGGTTGGTTCAAAAATAGTTAACTGAGGTTAGCCATATGATTACTCTCATATCAACCTTATTCATCTTAACCATAACTAGTTCAAATGACTCAAATGAAACTAGTTAAAGAGTTGTTCAATTGTATAGAAAACACAATCGAAACCAAATCGGTTTGATTCACTTGAATCAATCATGAACATTATAGCCACGGTTTGCAAAGATTGCATTCCTTATGATTTAAATGTTTAAGTCCATGAACTGACCGATTTGACAAAGTAACCAGCTTAAGCATGCGTACGGGTATGCGTACTTAAGCAACCGGATTTGAGTTTGTTAAGTTTCCAAACTCAGCAGAAATTTTCGGTTCAAAAACTTCCGCCAGTATGCGTACATGTACGCATATTTAAGGTAACTAGTTTAGGAGTTTGTAATTCCCAAACCCAGCATATATTTTCGGTTCAAAAACTTCCGCCAGTATGCGTACGTGTACGCATACTTATCTTGTCTCCTTCACCAATTTCGTATACACACATATGCATACTCTTGGATCCCGGTTTATGGATTTATACACTAATGTGCGAACACACTATATATGCTTATATCCAAGGATGGTTACATCCTCAAGTCTTTATTTCAATCATTGAAACATTCTTCTATAATGACAATAGTCGTTTTCACACACTATTAGCATCAAAGCAATTTCCAAGATATTGAAATAATCATTATCGAAACATTCCAAGCCTACATCAAATAATTATATCACACAAACCATGTAAGATGTTACTCGGAAATTTTCTCATGATATAAGATGAACTTGGTCGAAGCGAAAGCTTACCAACACATATTTCGAGAAATATGTAAGCGAGATATACTCAGCTCGAAATCTCAAATGTGTATAGAGAAAACTATATCGTAACACGACTTATGTCTCAATATAGGAGATAGTAGAAATAGACTTTCCAAGTGATAGATGAGTTCAAGTCTCCACATACCTTTTGTCGAAGAAGTTCCATAAGCTCCCCTTAGTAGTTATTCGTCTTCAAATGATGAACTCCGTGAAAACTAAGCTCAACTACACAATCTATGTCCTAGTCCGAGACATCTATAAATAGGCTAGAAATTAAGACTTATAGTTTTGATCACTAACATTGACAAGCATGCTTGAGATAGCAACGCATGCGAGTTCGACCAAGCAGTGCTCTAACAGCACCCAGGTATGCCAAGGTTTTGAAGGATTTGTGCACAAGGAAGGATAAGTTGATTGCTAACGAAATCACTCAAGTGGACGAAAGTGCTACAACTATGTTACTAAAGAAGATGCCTACAAAGTATGAAGATCCTGGCGGTTTCACGGTACCCGTTACCATTGGTAACCAACGATTTGAGCGTGCTTTGCTTGATTTGGGAGCATCCATAAGTGTTATGTCAGCCGATATTTATGATTCTTTGAATCTTGGACCTTTAAAAAATACGAGGATTATTATTCAATTGGCAAACAAGTCCAATATATATTCTAAGGAGTCGTGGAGGACGTGTTAGTTCTAGTGAATCAGTTAATATTTCCGGTTAATTTCTACATTGTGGATATGCAGGATGGAGAAAGTAGTTCATCTACTTCGTTACTGATGAGTGCCAAATAGTGCATATTTATTCACCTTTTTATTGGCATTTTACTCATCTTTTGCGCTTAGAAATCAGATATTATCCCAGATTCTGTGTTTTCTTTGTTTTCAAGAATAAATATTTGTATTAATTAATTTTGTATTTTTAGGTACTAAATAAAGTCCGGAGAAACTGAGGAGCCGAAAGAGCGAAGAATTGGAGTCGAGCGTCAATGGAGCAGAAAGCCAAAGCCCGCGCGCGCAACAGTTGCAACCCAACAAGTAGCAACTCATCTACAAGACATGGGCTTGAGCTAGACCCGTGACCCGGATCCGAGCCCGTCCATCCTGAGCCGTTCAGATCTTCCCCAGTTGCATCCAACGGTCGCTGACTCCACGCGCATCGGAGTTCGCTGCTCCCGTGCAACACCAGATCATGCCAAAACCGCATACCACCCTGAGCCGTGCGATCTTCCATCCTATGCATCCTACGCTCGCTGCGCCTTCCTCATCGAGCTTTGATGTAACCGCTTCACAAAGATAGCCCCTATATAACCCTAAACTCATTTCTTCTCCCTCACCCCGACAGAGAGCGAGCTCGCAAAACCCATCTCCCGACCAAACTCCACGTACACCACCTCCATCTCCCCGCCACGGCCGATTCCGCCACCTCCATCACCAACTCCATCAGAGCAGCCACCTACTCCCACTCCTTAGGTCTAGATATCTCTTTTGTAGTTTCTACCAACCCTAGAAACTAAATAAGAGATAACTAGAACTAGGGCATTCAACCAACAACCCCACATGGAGCTCGAAACATATCATGCTACTTGTATTCAAGCAAGTGACGAGAAGAGGAGAAGCAATTCGGAGTATGGGTTGCATTTAATTTCTCCACCAAGTTTTAAAAGTAATTTAGGGTTTGGTTTGTTGAATCTGTTGCATATATAAATAGAGATGAATGGTGTTGTTAGGAGGTATGCAGGCTAGCTGAAGTGTATCAATTAAGGTTTAATTTCAATTTGTATCATGTTTTAATCACTTTGGCTAGAGTTGAGATGAAGCCCATAATCTGTTGCTAAGATTTGTTCACATGTTGATAATTGTTCTTGATTGAGCTTAATTGTTTAGGATAAACTTAATTTGACACTTCAGCATATTACTTTCACAGTGTCTATCAAGTATTCATTGTAGTCAGAGCATTTCTATGATTGAATGTGTAGCAATTCATACTTCAGTGTTTATTATTGATCCTTAGACTAATTGTGCCCTGAGAAGACAATTAGTACTATGGAAAAATACTCTAATTGCAATTAGGATATCCATTCTGGGATAGGATTAGTCATCTAAGTAATAAAATCAATCTGTGATTAGTTGTACTATGACAAGACAGCTAATACTAGGGGTTGTCTAGTTACCTTAGTTGATGAGAGACTACCCATTGAAACCCTGGATGAATGGCAGCCTTGCCATTACACGGGACGAGAACTTTATCAACCATTGAACTGATTTAGCTGAGACTAGGTGGTGGATTCGACACTCTAGTGCTTTATAATCTAGTCATTCCTTAGAGTCACTTCACTACAATTTCAGTCGCTTCGACAACAAACATTTGTGTCACTTGTTCTCATTACCTCTTAGGAATTCAGTAGAGTAAGCTTTGATCATTAGAAAAGCACCACAAGTCTCTGTGGTTCGACCCGTACTTGCCGCGTCTCCGATAGACGCCGTGCACTTGCGGTATCACTCGTAGGCCATAATATAAACCACTTTGAAGGCCTACCAAGTTTTTGGCGCCTTTGTCGGGGACTTGGCGTGTGCCCTATGATTGTGGCTTGTCTTTACTGAGATTCACTCACCTTGTACATATTCATACTATGTTAATTCTTTTAGTCCTGTTTTTAGTGTAACTTGCGGTAGTTTGCTTTCTCTGTAATTTGTAACTTGTTTTAACCTTTGCATCATAGTTTCCTTTTGTTGCGTCTTGCTTTTTGATCTGAGTTATAAGCTTCATTGCCTTGTAGCTTAGTGTTAGTGTAACTCTTCAAGCCCCTGTGACAGTCCAAATTATTTTTCCCCGTGTCGGTCCAACTACTCCCACCTACTAGTATCAATATTAGTCTCTTTGCTTGAGTTTGTGCAATTTTGAGAATCAAGTGCCTTGTTGAGCTAACAGTACTTGTGGCACTGGCTTTGTGCAACCAAGGAGCGAAGAAAAAGGCGAAGCCCCGAGCAACCCCCGCCATTCGGGTCTTCTTTGTCTTTCTTTGTGTTGAGCCAACCCAGGGAAAGACAAGGTGCAGAACACTATAGCCAGGTGGCTACAACTACCCTGTCACAGTTGCGCCTGAGCTGCGAATAGGAGGTTAGCCCAACTAGCACTAAACTGTGCATTTGTGAATCTGTGCTTAGCTATTGATTCTCATGATGCTGTGATTTCCCATGTATGACCTGTGAACCATGTTAGGCTAGCATCTCTGAATCTGTGACCTTGCATGCTAAACCTGTTGAGCCAAATACCGTTCATGTTAAACCTGTGAATGTGTGATCTGTTGAGCCAGTCACTTGCTAAACACCTTGCGTGCTCAGTCCCCTGCCCAATTTGGTAAGCTCATTCCCCTGTGCTTTAAACCCTAAGCCTCGGCAAACTTTGTGTTCACCTCCAGCCCCTGAAGCTGTGAGTTTGAGCACAACCTTGAGCTACATCTTATTTGTGTTGTGATGTGTAATCTGTGCTTGAAATTGCTGAGGTTTGTTGCTTGTGAGCCCGCACTCAGACCTGTGTGTGCTCATTTGCCAATTTGTGACTGAGCCTGTGCATAAGCTGCTCAGGTTTCCTTGTATTGTTCTTGCTCTGGGCAACTCAATTTGTGCATACAACCTGCACAAAAACAACCTGTGCATGAACCCTGAAGCCCATAACCTGGGCTGAACATAGCTGAAGCCCACCTAAGCTGCCCACAACCTGGGCTGTAATCTGCCAAGCCCAACCTACAAACTATGCTGGGCTGTTTCTGCCTAAGCTAAACTGCTGGGATGGACTGGGCTGTAAACCAAGCTGTGCAACCACCAGGCTTTCCAAGCAACCACTGAGCCATACCATCTTGATCCGAAAGACTGGGGTCAGAAACACAACCTGCATTCCCACAAAACCAAATAACCTGGGCTGAACCCTTAACAGCCAAACCCATATCAGCTGAGCTGTTGGGCTGTCTACACAAAAACTGGGCCCACATCATTTGGGCTGAAATACACTTATTCAGTTGGGCTTAGCAAATTCAAAAAGCAACCTTTTGGGCTTACACTTAGAAGAAGGTGTCATTTCTTTTTGTGGGTTGTATCTATCTGGGTTTTGCTCACATAGCTGGGTTGAACATAACCCAACTAACCCCAATAAACCAAAGAAGCCCACAAAAACCAAACTAAATCCCCACTTAAACCAAAGAAACCCAACAAACCAAATGAAACCCAATAAACCAAATTAAGTCCATTTCAACTGGGCTTGAGTTCAATTTGAGTGCTAAATCATGTCGGGATTTTGGTCTGCATCAGGGGATACAAACAAATCCATAAGAGAGCTTGCTTACGGGCATGCTTCACCATATGAAACCCCCACAGACCATAATGATTTTAGGGCATATTATGAGCCTTCTCAGGGCCCTGACCTTGAGTACTCATACCCTAACCATCATGAGCACATGTATCAGTCACCACAGTGGGGGAGATGAACAATTTTATACTCCCCCGACTCCTTGTTTACAATCACTAATGGAAACTCTCATGGAGCAAAATGCTAGGCTTGAACTGAATGCAATACATGACCATCCATATAGCAACATGCATGATTATCCCTTCTCTAGTGAACCATGTGCACAACCATTTAATGATTATTCATATGAAACATGCATACCCACTATTGAAGACTCTCCCTCCATTGAACAATGTCACATGTTCTTAAAGATGAACCTTATTCATTTAGAAAAGGAAGAATGGAAGGCGAGTTCATGATAGGATGATTATTGTCCCTAATAAAGTAAATCTTGAAAATAGTGTTTCTATTCCTACTCATGCAACTAACACCGAATATGAACCTAATCTAGAGGTAAATGAGTATACTAGAAATGCTAATAGGGAAATGCATTTTTGTTATGATGATGATGATGATGAATATGATATGTTAGAAGAGCATATGTATGCGAGATAATATGATAGAATCTTTGAGTTCGAGAGACGTTAGGCGTCTCTTCTCGTGAACCCTATGAATGATACTTCTTCTAACATTCATACATGTGATCTTAACTATGAGCTTAGTTTTGTGAAATTCTTCGAGTGAATGTGAGCATGCTACACAACTTGTTTGTGACTTAAGAAAGGATGAATCTTCTCGTTGACACTAATGTTCTTTTGGATCA
This sequence comes from Papaver armeniacum, assembly GCA_023531295.1. NCBI lineage: Eukaryota > Viridiplantae > Streptophyta > Magnoliopsida > Ranunculales > Papaveraceae > Papaver > Papaver armeniacum. The sequence goes on along the minus strand of JAJJWW010013140.1, from coordinate 109,446 downwards.
TAATATTATTTTTGTGTCGATTCCCGCCCATATCACAATATGTTGCCTCCTCCGATGAATTTGACATGGAAATTGATGAATTGTCCCGTGAAAATGAACATGATTTACCCACTTCGATCTTAGGAAAGTGTGTGATGGTACAACTGATCTTATACATTTAGATGTACCTAACCTCTCTCCTGAGTCACAAATTGATACTCCTCCACCAAACCTAGGTGTAGTTTGTCACAAAATTGCAAAACCAACTTTTCTGAAAATGCCTAACTTAGGCCTAGACCTTTGTGCCTCTCAAGTCCTCTTGGACTATTTTGCATCAAAGTATAATACTTTTAAGAAGCCACAGTTGGAATGTGTATGTCTGCCTGTTCTTAGCAATACTCATTTTGAGTTAGACCTTTTGCATGATGTACCTTTAAAATTGCAAGATTTTGTGCTCCAAAACACACCTGTTGACAAGTTTAGGTTTGGGGGAACTCATTCACATACACAAGTCTTACTTGCACTCTCATATTATATCCGTGTAAGGTCATTGATGTTTGTATATATTTTCTATTGGGTTGATCCTCAACTCTTTAGATCGTTGGTGTATGGTGAATTTTTGTATATAATCCAGTAGGACTTGTTAAATTTTCTTTTCTTGAATCGGTTGAGTCTTCATGCGCATATATTATGCTAATCCGATATGATCTCCGTTGAGAATGTTGGATTCTAGCCTTGACTAAAGAAGCTCAACCTTGCTCCCGCCGACATCCGGTAATCTCTTCCCTTTTCTCTTATCAGCATAGTTCTCTCGGTATGTGATTGTTTAAATTTTTTCTATATGTAGACACATTGAGGACAATGTTTGATTTAGGTTTGGGGGTGCATTTGCATTTAGAGTTTTTAGTCTTTTTTATCTTTTATATTCAAAAAAAAAATAAAAAAAAATTCAAAAAAAATTCAAAACTCTTTGTGTACAAACCTCCAACTTTTAGAGATTTTAGAGTCACTAGCATGCTTCTAGCTATGTTTACATAGAGAATCGACCGAAATAACGAACTTGGAAGTACCGAGAACACAATCGGGTTTCTTAGTTGATTAGAGCGTTAAAGTTGGATTTAACCATACCGGAGGGCGAATTAGGTGTTGTTTAGATATTCGGTAGTAGAATTGTGATCACCCATAGTGGAGACTACCCATTTTACATCAAGTGAGGCACCAACCTTCAATTTTTTGCAACTTTCTAGAAAATCTGTTAGAGTGTGTGTCACCGTACGTCAATTCCGGGTAGGAATGGTGAGCTACCCAACTTCGCACCAATTTCAGCACTACTTTTGATCTCTTGAGTGCTAGTTTTTGTCAATCATGAGGGTGACGTCTAAAGAAGAAAACTCCTTCTAAATATCGATTTACAGTTAGCATCACTCTCTCTCTCTATCAAACAAGACCCATAGAAACACATCATCGTCAACAAACGGAGCAAAGATTAGAATATTGAAAGAAAAGTTGAGATAGTCCAAGGTTTATATGCAACAAAGAAAAGAAAAGAAAATAGGATGAGAATTAATGAAGTTTGTGAAAAATTGAGTTTTATCGTTTTATTGTAACCAAAAAAAAATTATTATTTTGTCAAGTTTTTGTAAAGTTCAGAAGTTCGTCATCAACAGTTGAAGACCGAAGATTGAAGACGTTTCTATGGTTTCTTATGAGAGAGTGATATTAATTGCCGATCGGGTGAGAAGGTAAGTGAGTACTCCCACCCCTTACTAATGGTTGATTTCCTTTCTTAGAGATCATCGAGAAAAGATTCTTTTTGTCCACACCTCTCGTGGAGTCTCCAGTTTTTATTTCGGAAGGTTATCCTTCTTACCTACAACGTGTGCGGGATTTCTCTCTTTATTCTTGCTGCACACATGAGAGACTAAAAAGCGATCTTTTTGAGTGCAATTATCATAAAACCCTAATGGTGAGGCGAGAGTCGAGGCTTGTGATCACAATCGAATCCGAATTCTTTCATATGGTATGGTTACTTCTCGCTCAGCACTTAAGGATGAGAATGCGTTCTTTGGTGGTTCTAACTTCATGTTACTAGCACGCAGAAACTCTATGTACTCATAGCTTCTTGGATGCTTGAGACTCTCTTACACTCAGAAGTTGGAGAAGGTTTTGTGGGTACACCTCTGGTAAACCCTCACGAGACTACAACTCGTCCACTAGGGACACCTAGGGGTTTAAAGGCTTAGTGCATACGCTAAATGCATTCGAGAGACCTGCGACAGGGGTATAGTTAGGATTTCTTCATTTCTGTTTCACTTGAGGACAAGTAAAATTCAGGTTTGGGGGTAGTTACTTCTTGGGAGACCGTTTATGAAAACTGCAAAGACGAAGATTGATGTTGACAGTGGTGCACTCACTATGGAATTTGATAAGGAGATCATACGGTTCAATATTTTTGAAACCATGCGATATCCTAGTGATGTTCACTCGGCTTTGTCCATCGATGTTATTGGTTTGTTAACACAACAAATGTTTAAATTGAATGGTGAAGACAAACTTGGAGTTGTGTTACGGAACAATATTGATTTGGACGTTCACGGGTAGCCGAACCTGGACGTCGAATTAGCCAAATGGATGGTTGAGATGTGTGGTGACCTAACGGCACTACAATAAGAAAAAACGGGTAATATTTCTTTACCCATAACTAATGAGGTTCCCTTACCTTCTATTGTGCAGGCACCGAAACTAGAATTAAAGCCGCTTCCGGATCACTTAAGGTACGGCGTACTTGGGTGATAAAGAAGAACTTCCGATGATTATTGCAAAGAACCTCACCTCAATACAAGAAGAACGTTACTTAGGGTTCTGAAAGAGCACAAAACGGCTACTGGTTGGACAATTGCCGATATCAAAGGCATTAGTACATCCATGTGCATGCATAGAATCCTAATGGAAGATGAATTCAAGCCGGTACGTGATACTCAGCGTAGGCTTAACCCCCCAATGATGGAGGTCGTGAAGAAAGAGATCCTCAAACTATTAAGTGTGGGGGTGATTTACCCAATTTCTGACAGCAAATGGGTTAGCCCGGTTCAAGTGGTGCCTAAGAAATCAGGTGTCACTGTTGTCAGAAATCAAGATGATGAACTTGTTCCTATAAGTGTTCAAACAGGATGGAGAGCGTGCATAGACTACAGAAATCTTAATACCGTAACCCGAAAGGATCACTTTCATTTACCTTTCATTGATCAAATGTTAGAGAGGTTAGTGGGACATTCACATTATTGCTTTTTGGACGGTTATTTGGGCTACAATCAGATTGTTATAGCACCGAAGGATCAGGAGAAGACTACCTTTACTTGTCCTTTTGGTATGTTTGCCTATAGAAGGATGTCGTTTGGTCTTTGTAATGTGCCTGCCACTTTTCAGAGATGTATATGGTTAGGATATTTTATGACTTTGTGGAATGCATCATTGAGGTATTTATGGATGATTTTAGCGTTTATGGGAATTCATTTGATATTTGTTTACAAAATCTTGAACTTGTGCTTAAAAGATGCATAGACACTAACCTTTTTCTTAATTGGGAGAAATGCCATTTTATGGTAGACCATGGAATAGTGCTCGGTCACATTGTGTCGTGTAGAGGGCTTGAAGTTGACAAAGCAAAGATAGATTTAATAAGAAACTTACAATATCCCACTTTGGTGAGGGAAATTCGCTCGTTTCTTGGTCATGCAGGTTTTTATAGGCGATTTATCAAGGATTTCTCCAAAATCTCAATGCCGATGTGCAAATTATTGCAAAAGGAGGTTGTTTTTTAATTCAACAAGGAGTGCAAGGATGCCTTTGATAAATTAAAATGACAACTGCACCAATTACTAAGTCACCGGATTGGAGTTTTCCGTTTGAATTAATGTGTGATGCAAGTGACTATGCAATTGGAGCCGTTTTGGGTCAAAGAGTAGACAAGCTGTCTCATGTGATTTATTATGCATCTAGGACCCTAAACGATGCGCAAATCAACTATTCTACCACCGAGAAAGAATTTTTGGCTATAGTGTTTGCATTAGAAAAATGTAGATCATATTTGGTGGGTACAAAAGTGATTGTATATTCCAATCACGCAACACTTAGGTACTTATTAAAGAAGAAAGAAGCTAAGCCAAGGCATATACGGTGGATACTATTATTGCAAGAATTTGATTATGAAATCAAGGATAAAAGAGGTGTTTAAAATATTGTTGCGGATCATCTTAGTAGACTTGTTGTTTCCGAAGAAGAACTTACTTTACAAGATCGTTTTCCAGACGAACAACTTTTCTCAATTAAAGATTCAACACCCTGATACGCGAATATAGTGAATTACTTGGTTACAAGACAAGTACCTAGTACGATGTCTAATTTTCAAAAGCTTAAGCTTAAGAAAATACCCAAGCAGTATGTGTGGGATGATCCATACCTTTGTGTTGATGGTGGTTTTTAGTTCAGGGCTAAAATTGTAAATCCCTGTATTTAATGCGCCGTCTGCAAAAGGACTGAGCCATTTAAAATTAATGAGTGTCCGGGCCTCTCTAATCACACATGTATTGAGCAACTCAGTATATTTATTCAGAATGGTGCATGTAGCAACAATCCCAAACATTCTGTAAACTCTCACCTGCATTACTCATTAGTGTATGGTTTATTGAGTATTTTACTATGCTATGTTCCCCAGCTGAACCCTTAGTACTGGTATGACATGAAAATTAGTGTTCACTCGTAGCTGAGTAACATGAATTTCTCGAAGTATCAAAATTAAGGTCTGCATGAAAATGCTCAATCAAAAGACGCGATAACTGCTATCTGAGAATAAAAGAACTTTGTGTCAACACACATAATTTGTTAAATTTGTTCAATTTTGTGATAACTCACAAGATTCAAGTTTTCGGCCTAATTAATTTGCAAAATTAGGTCTTTTGCGCCTCGTGCAAATATCTCGACCCTATTGGTCGAGGCCAAACCTAGGTAAACTAGGAAACTGATCCGCCATGGAGCTAGTAGGAGCAAAGTCCTACCAGAAAACAATAAACGAAAGAGGAATTCTGGAAAATAAGAGCAATGACGAAAGAGGCGCGGCCACGCCACATAGACGGACAATCCGCTCCAATAGGCGTTGCCTGTGGCCGTTGGCCACACTCCATGTTTCTCTTGTCGGCTCCCTCCCATCAACCAATCAGATTGCTCGAAACCTTCCACACACACTTTTAATAAAGTTGGAAGTTGGTTGGTCGATGCGCCTAATTCCATTAGGAACCTAATCTAGACGGCCCAAGCCAGTCTCCAAAAAACAATCACGGCCGTGCGATTTGGCCACTTGATTTATTAAGTTTAGCCGCTCCCCAACGCGGCCAAATAGGCATCACCATGCCACCAAAAGCAGCGTGCCAACACCGTTGCTGCATTCTGCGCCCAAGTGTTGGGATCGCCTACGAACCATCACAAACCGCGCCTGGTAATCATCACAGGCTCCATGCCAATGGGCTAGCCAACTTGCCAAATCGCGCCAGTATGCCAATTGGCAGGCCATGCCAATCCGCGACAGCAATATGCCAATGGATTTGGTCAAACCAAAGGGGAACCCTATTTTTCTATTCATGGCCCAATTATGCCACTCTGGGCCCACAACATGCCACAAGCCATGTGGGACCCAGGAGACCCTAAAGAATGGCGCCCGCGCCATATTATGATTACATATGATCGTCCATGGACATGCCCACGTTATGTCCTTGCCATGTTTTTTTTTGATCAAAACGGCCAAGGCAGTATTTTCCAAGATGTCGCCGTGCCGTGCCACCTAGCCGCGCGCGCCACTTAGGGTTTTGATATGCCAAACCCTAATTTGGCCAAGGCCATTACATCGCCCCATGCCAAATAACATCACCTAGGCATTAAGTTCGATGTGGCAACTAGAGCTAATATCATTAAGCCATATTTGGATCTAACACCAATATGCCAAGATGTAGCAGGCGCCACTTTGACCGCTAAGACATTGGCAGGCGCCACCTTGCCACAACGCCATTGGCTGGCGCCACCTTGCCATTACGCCATTGGCGGTCATCACCTCGCCACTTAGCCACTAACATGCGCCACATTTCCATTGTGTCACTAACAGGCGCCACTTTGCCACGGTGCCACTATGCCATTATGTCGCCTAGCTTGCGTGCGATTGGTCAGAATAACTAGGTCTTGCACATTAGACCGACTCAGCAACTTGTTGCACATTTTTCCATGAAACACTCGAGACATCAAACATGTCACAAACTGGGGGATACTCATCAGGGTATTGGTTTGGCGGTTTGCAGCGTGCGGCGTGCAATGCGCCCATTATAAGAAAGCGTCAGGAAAGAGCAGACGGTTAGATAGCAGTAAGAGAATAGTGGGTGTAAGGCTTACCAGTTTCCCCTCACAATGGGAACGTGATGGTAAACCGCTTCTACACAACCCCACTTCTCCACTACTTAACTGTCTCCATTTCCTACGAGATCAAGGGTGCTCAATGACTTTTATAAATAGGTTTTCAACCTATTTCGACAGACAACAGAGTTTTGGTTAACAACACAGTATCCAGAAAAACACCAAGAACTGATAGCTTACATTCCTCAAGCCAGTTCCAAATTCTGATACAAGGCATAAAAGAGCCACACCCTCAAAATTCAATATTTTGATCTTAACACCTTCTTCGCTTCCCTCCCTAAGATCAACCCTTCTCCTTCACTTTGTGACCGAAGCAAGGCTGGAACGGCCATTTCTTGGTTTAGGCCAGAATTGTACAGATTGATCTCTCGAATCTAAAGTACTCCCGTGCAGTGCATTTGTTTAGGGTTTAGATTCGTTTCTCGGCGGCACACCCAAATTTACCATTTCCAGCAGAATCAGTTTTTATCCCAAAACAACTGGCGACCACAGTGGGAGATTAATCTCTCGGTTGCAAAATCAGTTTCTCAATTTTTCATTCCAGTTTTCTCAATTTCGAAAGGGTAGATTTTAGACCTAAGCCAATCATTAACCAAAAACTCATTTCAATCCAATTCCAACTTTCAATCTTATTATGTACCCGAGTCAGCCAAACTCTTCCAAAACCACGAATGCTCGAGATCCGATCACCACGGAAGATATGGCGAAGATGCTAGAAGACGTTATCTCAAATCAAGCCAATATTGTCAAGTTGCAAAATGAGACGCTTCGTGTACTAAAGAATATAGAAAGCCGATTATGGCAAAAATCAATGAACGTTTGCTCGGAGAACGCCACCATCTTTAGAAGTGACAAAAGGTGTTGAGTCCTTGTCTGAGGTCTTTGCCTCCGCCAACGACAATGCAGACAGAGTACGTAGCCGCATCGGACGGGAGCAAAAGGAAAATGACCAACTAAACGCAGCCAATGACAAAGAGCTGAGAAAATTTCATAAGGCCAGAGGAAGAGACCCTCCAGGTGCATCACAGTATTTGCACGGCAAAGGTAAGGAGCCGACCTACGAAGCTTTATTGTAAAACTTGTACCTCCAAACTTCTGCAGAAGTTCAGAGAGTCGTCCAACAGTACGCATCCACGACCGCTCTGACTTTACTAAATAAATAAGCACCAGCGGAAGGGGAAATTCACCAAGGCATCTATGAAGACGGGAACTACACCAATGAACAATATTCAATCCAACCGCTTCACGCTGCCGTCATTGATGCAGAACCCTCAAGAGGACTTGCGTTTCAACCAAGTTGCCGAACTAAACGATCCGCGCCTGAGTCAACATTCGCAGTCTCGACTCCACCCTCGAAACGAGCTTCGCGTAAAAGTATACAGGAGTTTCCATGACAACAGCTCCTAACACAAGAGAAGCCATATTCAAAATACCCGCGTTTTCCGCTCCCTATAAGTAAAATTTTGGAGTTACTGGAAGTTAGGGTACGAGATGGAGTAGTTCAGTTGCCTCCCGTATGGCGCCCACCAACTGATCAAGAGATGTTAGATTCAAGATATTGCCACTATCACAGGTTCATCCATTATCCTACCAGTGAATGTAATGGCCTAAAGCGCATTGTCCAAGAAAAAATTAATTCAGGAGAATTATGCCTGGGAACTGAAGATCCTCCACTTTACTGCGAATCGACATAAAGATGTTATCACATGGACGCCTCATATGATTCCAGACTTTGCAAGAACAATAATGCAACACGGGACTTCTTATTGTTATGGCTTCATCACGCAAAGGATTCCAATTTGAAACAATTTTCAATTATCTGGGAAAATTCGGTTTTGCTGGGAAGCTTCGCAGACGAGTAAGTTTCATCAAACAATGTTTGCACGTCTAATCATTTTGAAATTTGCTGGGAAGTTGACACAGACGTCAGTCCTATCCTGATAATGGGAGCCAATAACCCAATTATTTTCTTTAAAAAAAATATCATATCATTCTAGTATTTCCCTTTTCATGCAATATTTATAGTTTCTCCTAAAAGTGGTTGCATTATTTGCGTTCATAATTAAGATTCCAACTTATTAATTGATCCAAATATCATTCAGAAAATTACCCACGAAATCATTTCAAAAACAAACCAATTCAAACATTTTCATAAAGCAATTACCTACTAGTTCAAAACCAGAAAATCCAACCACAAAAGAGGCGTCTCTTGCCTTTCAAAAAAAAATCTAAAAGGAGAAAAGTTCAAAAAACAAAATCATTCAAGGGAAATCATTCAACAACAATTCGTTCTTCTTAGAAAAAGTGCCCTTCATGCTTTGGAGAGCAGCCTGTTTCAACTTCAGCTCCTAGGATAACTTCTCAAGCTCCGCTTTTCATTGATTAATGAAATCCAAGGAGGGGATCTTGTTCATGTCAGTTTGCAGCCTTTTGATTTCACAAAACCCTTCACAGAACCAAGAGCAGTTTCTTTCTGTAATACCACCAATTGGATATTTATTTCACATCAAAGAATAAATAACCCAAGAAGAAAAGCTGTGTGAGACTTACCAATTCATTCTTTGGCCCACTAGAAGAGTTGGATTCGCTATTACGCTCAGAAGCGCATTTCTCATCACCATTGGATCCTGAACTTTATTCTCCTTCATCCTCGCCTTCAGAAGACTCAGTATCGCCGGATTCTTCTTCTTGAAGCGTCGCCTTTTGGCCACGGGCAATTCTGGCAAAGGCATTCATACTCTCGCCCCATGGTTTCAAAAAAAAAAAAGGAAGAGAAATACTCAGTGAAATTAGCAAAAAAAATAATCTAGCTGGTCAGAAAGAAATGTGTATATACCTGCATATTTGAAGAGTTGAAGACAACTAAGGCTGATGAATCTGATCGAATACCATCTGCCCGACTTTTCGACCTCTGCTCGTTCCTATGGGGACTGTCTTCACCTTGGTCAGAAGGTTTTTGTTTATGCGAAGTGAGCGGCTTCAACAACTTGTGTTTTTCTAAAGTCTTGGGAGAGGGTTTTCCACGAGGACTCTTCACTATGTTCTGCACGAACTGATGAAGAGTGAGAAACTTCTCTTGCCAGAATTCCTTATACTTGGGGGTCATCATCGGTTTTCTTTCTGGGGGAAAGAATGGGAAGGTTTTCTTTGTTGTGAAAACGCTACTATCAAAAACATACGACAAAAATCATCTGAAGGCGTCAACAGACGATAAAACGTGATTCCCTGGTCGAAGCCCATCTGATGAGCAGCTCTGTCAATATTATAAGGAACCACCTCAAAATATCCTCTGAAAAAAGATGGGACATATCCAGGTATGCAGCTTCGCATGAACACGATTTCCCCAATGCTCATGTCCTTTCCGTCTGAATGCAACGTTATGCCTGGAGCGGATGCAAAAGTATTAGGTTGGACTATAGATGCGTGAATTGGTGCCCAAGGACGAAAGTCAATTGCATACACATTGTCAAGAAAATCGACGAGCCTTAAGCCAGGTCTTGCACGTTTCTTCAACCAACGAAGTATCCTAGCTCCTCCAAATGTGCTAGAAAGTGAAGTCGCAGGATTAGGAGCATAACCTTTGAAATGATCCCACAACCACGCTTGGAGAAAGGCAATGTGAACATATGAGTCCACCTTCATACATCCGTTGGAGGCGTACATATCCGCTGCTAGACAATCTAGATGGGTATATAAGGAATCAAAGAACAAGCTTCTTATGGGGAGAGCAATACCTTGCGCCAGCCTAATAGCAAATTTGACAAGCTTCTGTCTTATTTCCTTCTTGCCAGAGCCATCATCAAAAAAATCCCTGGATAGCCACAAGGATAAAAACGCAGCGACACTGAGCGTATCATTCAATTCATGATCAGGTTTCGGTTTTGCGGGGAACCATTCAGATACACACCAAGTATAGAAGCATTTGTCATCCTTCCCCTGCCGATTATATTCTTCAGCCTTCTCGATTAGAGCGACATGCATTGTTTCTTCTTCCTCGGATAAGCTAAAGTCAAGATTTCCTACAACCGGAAGATTCAACAGAACAACAACACTCTCCAAAGTGATAGTCATCTCTCCCCATCTACATATGTCTGTATGGGTGGACATGTTCCATATAGAAATAAAAGTAGTCAAACCTGCAACATCCTTTCTAATTCAAATTTTAGCAAACGCCATGACAGCATCCGCAATTTGCGCCTTAATCAAATTGTTCCTAACACTATCATTACCCATCATGTATTTCATCCATCCATCATAAGCGTGCAATGGGTTATGGCAAATTTTGAAGTTAATGGGAGAGGCCGAATACTCTTTCCTTTGAAGAAAAAAACCTCATCACACGCTCCGGAGAAATCGATTGAGCAGTCTCTTCATTTTTTGAATCAGTAAGGAGGGTCATTACATGGCTGGGGTGTGTTCTTGCAATTATGAAAGACTTTGTGAAGAATTCATCATCCACATTTTGCTTATTTTTCGAGCCATTAATACTTCCCAGTTTGGCCACAAAAGCATCTCCGGGTGACATCTTAACAAGAATCTCTTAAGTTTGCTTTTGAATAACTACAACGAACAATATAAAAAAGGTCACTACGTCGGAAAAACCATAAGTGCAAATTTTATCGAAACTGAATGCGGTCATTAATGGTCGGGTTTACATGAGGTAACATAGAGCTCATGCGCCAATAGCAAGGTCTTCTATAGGGAAGAACAAAATTTTGTCGTGGGAATTATACCCGCGGCCGAAAACCTAAAACTAGGTTTCTGAAAAAGAGGAAGAAGCAGTATCGGCGCTTACCTCAATTTCCCGCTATGCTTGCTATGATCTTACTTCCACTTCGCTACTGATGCTCAACTCCAACACTATGCACAAGGAAGATCTACTTGGGATCAAACGGAGTTTCAGAAGTTATAAAAGCAGCCAATACAAGAGTTCACACTTGCAAAAGGAAAAATAAGAGAAACGAAGTGCTTACCTTGCTGTTGGCGGACACAACCTTGTTGATGGAGCTGTTGATGGCGTCGATGAAGGAAGACCAGCTACCACAGGTGGAGCACTGCGTATTAAAAAAAAGATAGGCACAGACGGGCAAGCAAATAAAACAAGGGAAAGAGAGAGAGGGACGACCCCCTTTTATACGCATAGCTTTTTTGGAGTTTGAGTAGAAACGTGATTTCCTTTTTTTGCCATGCACGGAGAAAGGCATTTGGCCCCGCGGCGCCATCGCTCTAAGGCCGAACAAGTAGCGCGCCACGACCACCGCTCCAAGGCCGAACAAGCAGCGCGCCAAGATCACCAGCCGCCCATACCTATTGCCAAAGGGAAGTCATACTAATCCTGGTAATCTCTACATGTCTCGCTTTTTCGATATTTATCTTCGTTGTGCTTACCCCGAAACAATGTCACTGTTATGTGCTAAGCATGGGACTTAATGTTGATGGTGGTTTTTAGTTCAGGGATAAAATTGTAAAACCCTGTATTTAATGCGCCGTCTGCAAAAGGACTGAGCCATTTAAAATTAATGAGTGCTCGGGCCTCTCTACTCACACATGTATTGAGCAACTCAGTATATTTATTCAGAATGGTGCATGTAGCAACAATCCCAAACATTCTGTAAACTCTCGCCTGCATTACTCATTAGTGTATAGTTTATTGAGTATTTTACTACGCCATGTTCCCCAGCTGAACCCTTAGTATTGGTATGACATGACAATTAGTGTTCACTCGCAGCTGAGTAACATGAATTTCCCGAGGTATCAAAATTAAGGTCTGCATGAAAATGCTCAATCAGAAGACGCATTAACTGCTCTCTGAGAATAAAATAATTTTGTGTCAACACACAAAATTTGTTAAATTTGTTCAATTTTGTGATAACTCACAAGATTCAAGTTCTCAGCCTAATTAATTTGCAAACATTAGGTCTTTTGCGCCTCGTGCAAATATCTCGACCCTATTGGTCGAGGCCAAACCTAGGTAAACTAGGAAATTGATCCGCCATGGAGCTAGTAGGAGCAAAGTCTTACCAGAAAACAAGAAATGAAAGAGGAATTCTAGCAAATAATAGCAATGACGAAAGAGGTGCAGCCACGCCACATAGCCGGCCAATCCGCTCCAATAGGCGCCGCCTGTGGCCGTTGGCCACACTCCATGTTTCTCTTGCCGCCCCCCTCTCCCATCAACCAATCGGATCGATCGAAACCCGCCACACACACTTTTAATAAAATTGGAAGTTGGTTGGTCAATGCGCTAAATTTCATTAGGAACCTAATCTAGATGGCCCAAGCCAGTCACAAAAAAAAAAAAAAATCACGGTCGTACGATTTGTCCAATTGATTTATTAAGTTTAGCCGCTCCCCAACGCGCCCAAGTAGGCATCACCATGCCACCACAGGCAGCATGCAAACACCATTGCTGCATTCTGCGCCCAAGTGTTGGGAACGCCTACGAACCATCCCAAACCGCGCCTGGTAATCATCACATGCGCCATGCCAATTGGCTAGCCAACCTGCTAAATCGCGCCAGTATGCCAATTGGCAGGCCATGCCATTCCGCGACAGCAATATGCCAATGGATTTGGTCAAACCAAAGGGGAACCCAATTTTTCTAGTCATGGCCCAATTATGCCACTCTGGGCCCACAACATGCCACAAGCCATGTCGGACCCATGAGACCCTAAAGAATGGCGCTCACGCCATATTATGATTACCCATGATCATCCATGGACATGCCCACGTTATGGCCTTGCCATGGTTTCTTTGATCAAAACGGCCAAGGCAGTATTTGCCAAGATGTCGTCGTGCCGCGCCACCTAGCCGCGCACGCCACTTAGGGTTTTAATATGCCAAACCCTAATTTGGCCAGAGCCATTATGCCGCCCCATGCCAAATAGCATCACCTAGGCATTAAGTTCGATGTGGCAACTAGATATAATATCATTAAGCCATATTTGGATCTAACACCAATATGCCAAGATGTAGTAGGCGTCACTTTGACCGCTACGCCATTAGCAGGAGCCACCTTGCCACTACGCCATTGGCAGGCGCCACCTTGTCATTACGCTATTGGCAGGCATCACCTCGCTACTTATCCACTAACAGGCACCACATTGTCATTGTGCCACTAACATGCGCCACTTTGCCATTGTGCCACTAGCAGGCGCCACTTTGACACTGTGCCACTATGCATGCGCCACTATGCCATTATGACGCCTAGCTTGCGTGTGATTGGTCGGAATAACTAGGTCTTGCACATTAGACCCACTCAGCAACTTGTTGCACATTTTCCACGAAACACTCGAGACATCAAACATGTCACAAACTGGGGGATACTCATCAGGGTATTGGTCTGGCAGTTTACAACGTGCGGCGTGCAATGCGCCCATTACAAGAAAGTTTCAGGAAAGTGCGGATGGTTAGATAGCAGTAAGAGAATAGTGGGTGTAAGGCTTACCAGTTTCCCCTCACAATGGGAACGTGATGGTAAACCGCTTCTACACAACCCCACTTCTCCACTACTTAACTGTATCCACTTCCTACGAGATCAAGGGTGCTCAATGACTTGTATAAATAGGTTTTCAACCTATTTCGACAGACAACAGAGTTTTGGTTAACAACACAGTATCCAGAAAAATACCAAGAACTGATAGCTTACATTCCGCAAGCCAGTTCCAAATTCTGATACAAGTCATAAAACAACCACACCCTCAAAATTCAATAATTTGATCTCAACACCTTCTTCGCTTCCCTCCCTAAGATCAACCCTTCTCCTTCACTTTGTGACCGAAGCAAGGTTGGAACGGCCATTTCTTGGTTTAGGCCAGAATTGTACAGATTGATCTCTCGAATTTAAAGTACTCTCGTGCAGTGCATTTATTTAGGGTTTAGATTTGTTTCTCGGCGGCACACCCAAATTTACCATTTCCAGCAGAATCAGTTTTTACCCCAAAACACTTTGGAAATACGGTTCCGACCAAATCATTCGCAGGTGCGTACCTAATTCTGAATTTCAATCTATTCTTACCTTTTGTCATACTTATGCATGTGGTGGCCACTTTGGTTCTAAACGTGCCGCTTTCAAAATACTTGAAAGTGGATTTTATTGGCCTACCCTATTTGAGGATGCATATATTTTTTTGCAAATCTTGTGATAGATGTCAAAGAATGGGCAATCTAGGTGCTCGAAATCAAATGCCACTAAAACCAATTCTTGTTGTAGAATGTGGGGAATTGATTTTATGGGTACTTTTGTCAATTCTAACGGAAAATTTTATATACTTCTTGATGTGGATTATGTTTCGAAATGGGTGGAAGCTAAAGCCACCCCTACTAATGATTCTCAAGTTGTCTGTGAGTTTGTGAAGGAATATATTTTCTCTAGACATGGTACACCAAGAGTGGTTATCAGTGACAGAGGCTCAAATTTTCAGAAATCCTTCCAGGCCCTACTCAAGAAGTACAACATAAGACACAAGGTTGATACGCCGTATCACCCACAAACTAGTGGGCAAGCTGAAATCTCAAACCGTGAGGTTAAATCCATTCTTGAGAAAACCGTAAATACTACACGGAATGATTGGATTTATAGGCTTAACGATGCGCTTTGGGCACATAGAACGACCTACAAAACACCGATTGGTATGTCTCCGTATCGGTTGGTTTATGGCAAAGCTTTTCATCTTCCGGTTGAACTTGAGCATAAGGCTTATTGGGCGATAAATATGTGCAACATGGATTATGAAAATGCGGGGAAACAAAGGAAGTTACAACTTAATGATCTAGAGGAGATACGTAATGATGCTTACGAGAGTTCTCGTATATACAAGGAGTAGACGAAACTTTTCCATGACAAGATGATTTCTCATAAGAATTTTGTTGTGGGACAAAAAGTTCTTTTATTTTATTCTCGTCTTAAACTATTTCCCGGTAAGCTAAGGTCCAGATGGATTGGACTGTATGTTGTTACTAATGTTTATTCTCATGGCGCAATTGATATATCTAGTCTCAGGGATGGGACAACTTTGAAAGTAAACGGCCATAGGTTGAAACCATACTACGAAAGCATAGCTTATGTGGATATGGATGTGCAAGAATTTCGTGATTATCTCCCTCTGGTGGAGCAGGATAATTGGAATGCCAAGTCGGGCTGAGGACATTAAACTAAGCGCTACATGGGTGGCAACCCATCGGTTTTGTATCTCTATCTCTTTTAGTTTTAGTTTTCTTATTTTTGCATATCATATCTCGCATTTCTCATCTTAGATTTTACAAAGTCCTATATCTATAATGAAAGTTTTGACGAAGATATTTTCGTCAGAAAAATTCTGACAGCGCACTTGTTGCGAAAACAACTCTCTAGACTTCATACGGAGTCCGATTTGAGTGGTTGACCCCAACTTTTGAACAGGACAGACTCACCTTTCTTTTCCAAAAATAAAATCTGAATTCGGAGTCTGTTAAGTTGGAGCGATAGGCCTGGACATTTGAGTTTCGGAATTTTTCCAGAACTATTTCAGATTGCATGTCTGTCAGTCCGGAGGCCATAAAAGTCAGAAAGTTTATCGAAACATTGTGACCTTTTGACACGTCATAGAAAAGACTTAGGCTAACAACTTTTGTTTAGGATGTTTTTCCTAGTTCCCTACCCATTTGTACAGTTTTCGAGTTTTTTCCAGGCTGTTATGTCAGAAATCAGAATTTTCGGTTTTGAACATTGAGGACAATGTTGAGTTTAAGTGTGGGGGAATATTTAAGCATGTTTGGAGAGTATTAATTGAGACTTCATCTTTTGGAGTTAATTATGAGCTATTTAGGATGAGACTAAACCTTTTAAGGCTTAAACAGTTCTTACGGCTACGAACCCATTATATCATTCTACAATCCTTAATTATTAATTATATACGTTCAAAATTGAATGTGAAACTCAGGTGCTAGCAATAGCATGGTAGTCGTTTGAAAGATTCGTCCTCGCAATTAATCATTACTGAATCACTTTCTTTTTATTTTTGCAGTTATATGTTCTCTAAGTGATTTGGTGGGATCCTAGTCCTGCCATGAATGTTGTAGAAAGGTAATCATTGGTTGAGTTTATAAAAGCCCCATTCACAATTGTCTTACACTCATAAAGAGTGAGCCAAAAATAAAAAAAATATATATTAGGCTCCTCTTCATATACCGACATTTTATTATAAATACAAAGAGAAGATTCTCCTTAATTTCCTTAATTTTCTCAAAAACAAAACCACCTCTATATATTAGGCTCCTCTTCATATACCGACATTTTATTATAAATACAAAGAGAAGATTCTCCCTGTCTCCGTCGCCTAAACAAGCATGGAATGCAGGATCCATGGGAATTAATCATGTAGTCGATGAAATGAGTGAAACATATCATCATTATATAGCAAGTCAAAAAAGACTATTGATGAGGTTCTCGACACTTGGAAAGCAGTATGTGTGAAACGTTTTCCCTGTCTCCGTCGCCTAAACAAGCGTGGAATGCAAGATCCAAGGGAACTATCACATACTTGCTGAAAAGAAACATGCGCTTAGAGTATCTAATCATGTGGTCGAGTTAAATGGGTGCTTCTCTCAACTATTGCGCTATAAAAAAAATCTTTTGACGACATTCATACAAGTATGGTGGGTAACATCTTTCACTTTAGTCAACATTTGCACACTTCACTTTTCTATTTCCATTCTATTTTCTATCCATGTGATTTCAGTATGCGAGTGTTGCGACAAACGTTGCAACAAGTACGATGACTATCTTATTAGAGTTTTGCAATCAGGTTGAATGTCACACTAAGTAATTGCTTACATGTGATGATTGGAATGTATCTGGGATGTTTGCAGCTAAAGAACATATGCAAGCTAATTATTTGGCTTTCTGCTTTGTGTCTATCCTTAGTAGTTCTTCCAAGGCGATAAATTGGAGTAGGTTTTGTGGGTATACCTCTTATAAACCCTCATGAGACTATAACTCGTCCACTAGGGACACCTAGGGGTTTAAAGGCATGTTGCATTAGCTAAGTGTAACCGTTTTCTCAACGAAATGGAGGACTAGCAAAAGCTAAGTGTGGGGGAATTTGATAAGTGCATAATTCATATGATTTTAGTGTTCATTCCATACTTGTTTTAGCTATTATTCTTGCATATTTTCGTATTATTACTCTTGTTTTCTCTTATTTGTCTTTATTAGGTGTATTATCCAGTAAGGAGGAAGTCAGGTGTTCAATCCCCGCCGTAAAGGTTTGTAATAGATTAGTTGTATAGTGGGTTTGGCGGTGTTGGGTCTGACAGTGGGGCCAGTCCAACTGGCTGGGTTCGGGTAGGGGCATGGGTCCGACTTTTGTGTATCAAGAAGAAGAAAAAAAATCCAAAAAGGACCTACAAAGTGCTGAAAAGAGCTAAGAAGAGAAGTATTCCAAGTATCCAAGTGCCCAAGTCCAATAGAAGTGGAAGAAAGTGCGACGAAAAGGAGCAAAACACTCAAAATCAAAAGACGGGCCAAAGACCAAGCTTAACTCGTTCAAATTCAGGATTTTTTATCACCATCTTGAAGAGAATTGAAAGAGGAAAAGAATGCAAAACGAATGAGGTCATTATGAGTTCGGACGAAGAAGTTGTGGGCAAAACAAACTTTATATCGAATACTGAAGATAGGAAAGTTTGCAAACAGGTATGCAGACGGATTTAACTGAAATTTCAGTTTGCAAACGGGTATGCAAACTTATTTCCCTAGATTTTATTACAGAATTTAAGTTTGCAAACGGGTATGCAAACTTATGAAGGCAAAAATTCACTATTAGGGTCTTTATTGCGTATTTCCGGGTCGGGTTCTTGAACCGATCTGGATACTTGAAGGTCAAGCAATGAAAACCTATCTAAAGAGGTATTAGGTCATGAATGAAATATCATCAAGAGATCACGAAATTGTAAGGCTTGGAGAGAAGAAACAACACACGGAGTGAAAGCTAGGGTTTCGGAGCGGTTCTTCAATCGTAACGATATCTCTAAACTTTTCTTATATGTATATATCATGGGTGTTTCTACATCCATGAGTAGATAAAAACCTGTTAATTTAGGATGAATTCTAAGTTGTAAACAAGATCTGAGTTATTATATTAATCTACTTTGAAGTTCTTCATATGATTATCGCTTGTTTATACTATATCGAATAATTATGATTGATTGATAGATTGTTTAGGTGGCCAACTAAATTGATTTGTTGATTTATTCTATTGTTAGTATTGAGTTAGGAGATAAGTAATTGTCGAATAACTTGTACATAAGTAGAGAACACGAGACCTTGCAGAGGGATTCTGTGGAGCAATTGTGTGTATAAACAACGCTAAAAAGTGGACCTTGATCTAAGAGTCTAACTAGTATGATCAACCTATAAATTCACAAAAGATAAAGCATTCAACCAAATTAAACCTTGAGTGATCTACTTCTAGGTGGTTTAGATGAACATAATCTGGTAGTCGAGAACTTCTGTATCTAGTGATATAAGGAATTTAGGGGATAACACTGATCTAGCTGTTATTTCATGGTTGGTGATAATCTATGATTAACGACGAGTAGGAAACTATAATAACTCATTGACGGTTTATTAATGAAGAAGGATTCCTCGATCATATCTCTATATATTGCGTACAATTTAATATTTTTCAATTGCTTTTATTTACTTTGTTCAAAATCTAAAACAAAACCCCCCTTTGTGACACTTTGACAACTTAAACTCACAGCTCTTCGTGGGAACGATCCTTACTTCCATTATATTACTAGTTAATTGTGTGGAAACAAGTAATTTAATTTGATTGCACTAACGACAGCCATCAACCATCTTCAATCTGATCTTTTTCCCAATTATTGGCATTGTACTTCAGTATGACTGGATAAATATTTGTGTTATTGTGAAGATAAGGTTCACAAATACGGAAGTAAGTACACCATCAATACTGAAAATAACAACATGTTGGGTTAATACATTTACCATGTCAATATAACTAAAAGGGTTATTTTGTTTTTGGTACTCAAGTTTTGTCCAACTTTTGAGTTTGGTCTAACATTTGTACAAGCTTGGTGTTTGGTACTTGGAAAATACGTTGACCCGCGTTGACTCGGTTAGATGTTGACTTCCGTTTGATAATTATTAAAAAGTTAAATAAAATCTTATTATTAATCAAAGTTACTATTATACCCATACACTTTACCAAACAAGTGTCTAGAGACCTAATTTATTTTCTACTCTTTCGCGTCCACTCACTTTGTGGAATGTGATATTCTTTTTTTCTGTCTTTCCATCTTCTTACGCCTCCATCAAAATCACAACTGATAACCCCATGAACCATCTTTATATCTTGATTCTGAAATCGAGAGATGATGAGCGACGAAATACAGATGAGTTTGATGAAATTGGATCGAGAAATAGAAGATTCAGATGAACTGAAGTCTGTAGAGGGGGTAGATCCGTGCAGAACAGATTGAATCTAAAAGTTGCTGAGATGGGAATTAGTTGGAGATGAAGCTGTTACGGATGAAATTGACATATGGAATTGGTTAGGGTTTTGTTGCGAATAAGAAATCAATGTAGAAACTGAAGCTTTTGTAAGTCGATGTTGTGGATTTGTGATGGGATTTAAGCCCTGGAATGTTGAGGAGAAGAATTAGGGTTCGAAACTACAAGAGTTTGGTTTTGTTGGCAGTAAAGATTGATGATACGGAAGAATAATGATACAATTACAGAGAAGAAGAATAATTGAAGATGGGTTTGCCTCAGATTTGAATTTGAATTGTTCGTAGGGGGTTTTATTGTTGATGTTCATCCGGTAGAAGGAATGGGTTTGCCGGAGTCGCTGACGCAGGTTGATTGAGATTTGGTCTTGATCGAGATGCAATTGGAATTTTTTGATATGGAATTTGGTATCAATTTTGGGGATTTCTAGCAGTGGATTAAAATTAGGGTTTACATAAATGGAAGATGAATTTGGGGGTTTTGTGAATGGATTCTGATTTCACTACAACTAAGTGGATATTCTCTTTTGATTTTAAGGTTTTCGATGTATGAATGATCTTATGGTTGAATGACATGAGAATTGATGTTCGTTTAGTTTGAACAGAGATGATGAAATTTGGAAGGTTGAGAAGATGGTGAAGACAAGTTAAGTTCTGTAATCGAAGATAGAGAAAATGGTGAAGGGAAGTTATATAATTGTGTAAATATTTGTGAAGTTAAGGGTGTAATAGTAACTTTGATCTGTTATTAGATTTTATTTAATGTTTTGGGGTTTTTGAGTTTACCCCCTAAACAAATTAGTGATCGAGTTTCCCCCCCCTAAATTACCAGTAGTAGTAACTTTGCCCCCTAAACTAATATTTTGGACAAAAAAACCCTTCTTATCTACGTTTAATTTCATATCAGTTTCATGATATAGTCATTTTCATTATAATTGCCAGAATAAACATGAATTTCTTTGGTTAAGATATGCCCACATCTAAATCAGGCAAGGTTGTGTCCGACCTAATTCCTGAAAACATCACAGATTGATACAACTTGGGAAATAATACTAAAATTTCAATGACCATTCCTGAAAACAACACCAAGTAAGCCCTTGTCCATGAGAGTGAGATCTTATATTGCATTTGGAAAGATAATACGTACAAAAAAAGGAAACGGGTGCCTGAATTTTACTCTCTTCTTTCGTTCTACTCAATTTATATTTTTAATAAAACAAAATTAATGTTATATATCAGTTCAAATTACAAGTAATAACGAAGATTCTCGACATTTGTATTGCTCATATTAAGGCCACCTTTTGTTGTATCTAACCAATACTAGAAGCATTCGTGAAACTTAGAAAAATAATGCGAGCAATTAACTAATGCCTTTGTTTGATACTACTCGACCTCCATTAATGTCTTATGATCATCTAAACTTACGCCATCTCTACTCACAATGAAATGATCATGCATTTGATCTCTGTTAGTTTGTGGTGGTCAAAGAGAAAGGAAGAACAACGGATATATTGGTGGGTGATCCTAAGTCAATTTCTTTTGCTCTGTGTGAACCTAAGTTAATTGAAGGAATAGATAAATTAACAACTACAATTAACTAATGCCTTTGTTTGATACTACTCGACCTCCATTAATGTCTTATGATTATCTAAACTTACGCCATCTCCACTCACAATGAAATGATCATCATTTGATCTTTGTTAGTTTTTGGTGGTCAAAGAGAAAGGAATAACAACGGATATATTAATGGGTGATCCTAAGTCAATTTACTTTGCTCTGTGTGAGCCTAAGTTAATTAAAGGAATAGATAAATTAACAACTAGATGAAAAGGGCTTTTTTGTCGGAAATATTGGTTTAGGGGGCAAAGTTACTACGATTGATAAGTTAGGGGGGAAAGCTCAACCACTAAGTTATTTAGGGGGGTAAACTCAAAAACCCCTAATGTTTTTTATAATTACTAAACAGAAGTCAATATTTAACGTGGTCAACCCAGGTCAACATCTTTTCCAGGTACCAAACACCAAGCTGGACAAATGTTAGACCAAACTTGAGTACCAAAAACAAAATAACCCTAACTAAAATATGGGGGTAGGGAGGTGTGGGGAGGGTTTTTACCTCCGACGCTCCCCAAAAATCGTTCAGGATTTCTTTGGAACACAACGAGCATAAACTGGGGGTTAGGTAATGTTCTGATAGAAATGGAGACCCCGGTAATTAATATGTTGGTGCTCGTTCTAAATCTTCTAACAATTCGATAAAACCAAGTAATATCACTAAGCTAGATTGGAAATATACATTGGCCTATTGTCCACAACACACACACACACGTTCGAGCTCCCTGTAGTGTTTAGGGAACATATATTGTGTACTTTGTAACCAGTTTTTATTTATTTTCCTAGCATAATGTTGTTAAAAAAAATTAACTTAGCCACCTATAATCCATGGGCTTTTACTCTCTTATAATTTGGATTAGTTATAGATTATTTGAGTATTATTGAAGTCGATTTTTCCATCTTTCTTCCAACTCCCACTTTAATTTGTCAAATGGAAGCACATTTCCCTCACATGTAATTCTCGTCAACATGTACAAATTTAACAATGTAACTCATATTAAACAATGTATTCATAATTAAAGTTGGTTGAATGTTTATAAAATTGAATTACAATAAGAAAACAAACTTACCCCATTCGAAATCTATGAAAAAGAACGTATTTTTAGTCTTCCACCATATTTCCAATATAACTTGAACAATTTTGAGTCTTAGCTTTTAGGTTGTATAACACATAAACGTCACCAAGGATATCATTCAGACTATTTCTTGAACAACATAGGGAAGGTACTTGAACACCATATTGAACTGAGACCACACACCTTTTAGAGCGATTGAGTTAATTAACTCGCTCTAGATGGCTAGATATGTGCGCAAGGAATACACCATCACCAGCTAGTTGTCTAACATATTCAAACCCATATTCTTTATCCTGCTCGTAATTCAATCCAACGGCTGGGTGCTGATGCGTGTCGTAGGTGCAATCAAATTAATTAATACTTTACTACCTAATTAACAAGTAGATCCTTTCTAGTTGTAAAAATTGTCACGAAAGGGGGTGTAAAAAGCAAAAGATAATAAACAAAACAATTGAAAGATAAAGTTGAAAGCAATAAGAGACAAGATTCCTTCTTTTGAATCAAGTTATTTCTTCTCTTTTTTAAATAAACGCATTAAGATTTATGAACTTATTAGGTTAATATTAGTAGTTAGACTCTTAGATCAAGGTCTACTTGCTAACGTTGTTTCTACACACAATTGCTCCACGGAATCCCTCATGGTCTCGTGTTTGCTACTTATGTAAAGAGTCAAGAAGCGATTACTTATCTCCTAACTTTCACTAGCTTTAGATCAAATTAACAAATCAATTTAGTTGGCCACCCAAACAATCTATCAATCAATCATGAATGTCTTTAAGATCATTCCTATTAGTAAAACAAACGATAATCATGTGAAAAACTTCAAGATAGAATTGAAAACAAAAACTTAAATCATATGTTAAGAACTAGGAATTCATCCTCAATCAATAATTAAATTAGCTACTCATGTTAAAGAGTTCACACAAAGAATAAAGAAGAGAGAATTATTGTGTGTGTAGAGAGGTGTGTAGAAGTTTTTTTTTTTTGGTTTCATACTCATATTTGGAGAGAAATACCTAGGGATCAGAGTTTATTGTTTAGGTTATAGAAAATAGAGAAGGTGCGAACTAGAAGTCTTAGATTTCTTTTTCCTACTTTTGTTGTGTCAAAGAATGGCTATCAATGTTATCTATAGTTACTTAAATGCATGCATGTCAATCTTGTTATTATGTTCAGTGTAATATTGGTCAAAGTATTTCAGCACCAGAAGTTGGTATTTTTGTATTTTATGGCAAAGAAGAATTGGTAAATTGTGAGAAAAGATGGGATGGATCGTATATAAGTAATTTGCCTGATGATTTGTTAGTTAAAATTCTTCCTCTTGCTTCAAATAATACTCATATTTGGAGAGAAATACCTAGGGATCAGAGTTTATTGTTTAGGTTATAGAAAATAGAGAAGGTGCGAACTAGAAGTCTTAGATTTCTTTTTCCTACTTTTGTTGTGTCAAAGAATGGCTATCAATGTTATCTAGCTTCCTATTCGTATTTTATGGCAAATGGAAGTCCTTGTGGACTTTACTTCCTGAGCTAGACTTTGATTATGTTAGATTTTGCAAAAGCTTCGGTATTGTGCTTGAGCATCGTAAAAAGGAGCGGTTTCGTGGGTTCCTTGAGTTTGTGGATTATGTATTTACTCACTATCAAGTAAAACATTTACACAGGCTTCAATTTGGATTTGACATTTCTAGGCACAAAATTATGCTTCTGACAAAAATTATTCTTCTTAAGTTCGTAGGTTGTTTAGATTTGCGATGAGACGTAATTGTTCGACACTTGATTTGCAATTTTTGAATCTTGTAACAACGTACTTATACCCAACATACCATGGAATGTAAACTTTGTCACCATGTAAAACCTTTCCACACCAATCAGTAACCCAGCTGAAATTAACTAAATGTAAACTTACAATCTCTAAGGGTAATAGTTTTCTCTCGGTTAAGATTGCAAAGTTTATAGTTTTCGAGCTACGAAAGAAGTCAGTGTACGATTTAGTCTCTAAATGTCCATGCCTCGAAGAATTATATCTAATTCGTTGTAAACTTCCTTCATCCTCTTTCAAGTTAAATTCTCCAGAATGTTGGAACCTTTACGCATGTTGTTGTCAACATTCCAACTCTTTTGCGATTTAAGTGTGAAGGGATATCATGTTACCCGTCTATTGACAGTGCAAACAATCTGAAGCAAAAATCAGAATTTTAAATACTAGAGATAATGAGCACGAGTTGCTTTGCAAGCTACTGCAGGATCTTTGTAATGTTGAAGTTCTCACACTTTGTTACCAAAATATCGAGGTACGTTGTGACTGATTTAATTTGCAAGTCGTTGTAGTTCTCTAAGTCTTACGTAGGGTGAGAATTTAAGCATTGTATTTTACTTATTACTAATTATAGGCGTGATAGATTCAACTGTTGGCGATATAAAGTCGAACATTGGCGATATTGTAACACCCGGTATTTTTGGTATTTGAATTTCGGGACGAAATTCTCTTTAAGGGGTTAATAGTGTAAAAACCCGTATTTTTCTTAATTTGATATATTCGCGCCTAAAAGAAAAATTCTGTATTATTTTGTGGTATGCATAGTTTGCCACTTTTGCACCCACTACGTGGCATGGTAAAGTGGCAAATATATATGGCTAAGTGGTAAATATACTGCCTAGCAAGATATGATAGAGACTCTTATGAGTGGTAGATACATCATCGTGCGGTGATCTATGCATTACTTATTAGTCGATATAGCGTGAGTAATATCCTTTATATCGCTCGGCTCTATGGTTGTCGCTCAGTGGTTGATCATACAACGGTCAGAAATTCATCCCTTATAAGTACTCAACTTGCACCATTTCAACATGGCTAGTGCTCGCTACACCGATATAACTAGCACGTGCTTCGCTCGAGAAGAAGATGTTTTTCTAATTCGATTTTGGATATCAATTGCAAGCGATAGATGTTTCAATTTAACCATGTTTACTTCATGGGACAGTGTGTTTAGAGGCTTTACGGTGTTAGCCGACAATGAAAATTTATGAAGAATAAATAAGATCCTTCAAGTAAGATTTACATTATCAATAGGGATGTGAGAAAGTATACGGAAATCTTGAGGATGGTAAAGGGGGATCTCCTGGATTGTCCATTGACGAACTAGTGAGTATTTTAATAATTTTTTGTTTTTGTAATATTAACTTATTATTTATCTGTTTATTCAGAAAATAAAAGCTCATTTCAAATTTGTTGAAGCCAACAGAAGAGAGTTTAAACATGATATGAACTCTATAAGATTCATGTGCAGGGATGTAATTTTGATTAAGTACTATGTAGTGCGATTACCTTTTTCTAGTTAAATGTTGGCCTAATTAAAACTTAATGGAATGTAAAACCAGGTTGGATTTGAAAAATAGTTTAAGATAGTTTTCATTGATAAAAACAAAACAATCACATTAGAAATATTAAAATTATATACATTACATCAATGAACTACCGATGTGACGCCCCAAGCACTAAACCTGCTTAGCTGATAAGATTACAACCTAATTGAAACATCAAAACTAAATTACCGATTATAAGAATCATAATTACATAAAGTGCAAATAACAAAACCCAAACTCATTGATATTATATAAATGAAAGTCTTTCGAGTGTTAAGAATATATCAATGTGTTGTTTACGGAATAAAGAAAAAGTACATATAATAAGAGTCACAACAACACTAGATTCGATAAAGCTCTAAGCTAAGAAACGGATATCTTCATGCGCTTCATTCCTTCTGATTACTGAAAAACTGAAGTGGGAACAAGTGAGCACATCATCCCAATGAGGTGCCTAGTGAAAATATATAACTCTCAAGTAATCACTAACATGCCTCACAGTTCTAAAATAACAATAATTGAAAGAAAGAGTAATAAATCTAAGCATTCAGCAAATCATGCATCAAGAAGCAAGTATTATCCAAACCTCGCCAAACTCATTGGAGAAGACGACGTGAGAACAATCCTAATCAATAATAATAACATCCTCCACATAGAGTGCCCATACAAACCATGATTCAGAATATTACCATCAAGATCAGAAAGTTAGACAAGCAAGTATAATATGCACACGAGTGATTTCCCTCAAATAAAATAGTATATATAATATTAAAACGGAAGGGCATCCGCCATACTAAGTAATATTCAAACGGAAGAGCATCCGCCCTACTATCTTAAGACAATAAAATTAAAAGGGGTAGTATTCAAACATAAGAGCATCCGCCCTACTAAGTAATATTTCCGACGGAAGACCATCTGCCTAACTTAACTTAGCAAGGAGCCGTGGGTAAAACACAATCACTCCTCGCATGGAAATCTCACAACGCATATCACACACAAACACATCATAGCATACATCGTACATACAGATACAACATAAACATCATACTCAAAGATATAGGAATAATACATCAAAGTACACGCAATCATGCACACAAATAGTAAAGTCTCATCATGCTCGCAATAAAGGAACGCTTAATGATTACAAGAAGGTTACAGAGTTCCCACCTGATTTGATGACAAGCCATGCCTACCTCGAGATTCACGATCCACCGGTTCATTCTTTGAATCAATCGTTGTTAATAAAGACTAACTGTTAATCACACAAGCACTCTAAGAGATTAGCCAAAAGGCTCACACAAGGTTCATAACATAATCTCATACAATTCTCTAGTTATAGGCTAAGTGAGTTATCTAATGATTTTAAGCCCATTTATGGTTCTACACCTTTTCATTATCTATCTTTAGCACATCTAAAGGTTTTTGTTTTATAGTCCATTAGATATGTCTTAAGAAGATCTGCAACTTTGTAGAAGGAACCAAAGGTCAATTCGGACCATAAGGGTCCAATATGACCAAATCCACTAATGCGACCCATTAACACAAGGCCTGGTCCAACTGGGTCAACTAACGGTCAAAAGAGTCAACCAACAGTCAACGTCTGGTCAAAGTCCATGACCATAGGTCAAGTCCCGGTCAAGGTCAACTCAAAGGGTTAACTCGGACAAGGTCAAGTCTGATCTTGGCTCACTGAGCCGGTTCTGAGTCGTACCGATTCAACTCAGTCAGATACTCTGAGTCGGCTGAACTGACTTGGATGACTAATAGGTTTAAAACCAATATACAAGAGTTCTAATAACAACAACTTCTTAAAAAAGTGGGGGTCTAACAACCACACCCAATATTTCGTTCGGCAATCTGAATAGACAAACTCCAATATACTTTCAAGAGAATCAACTAGACGGTCAGACTCAATCTATAGGAAAGTATATCAAAGAGTTTTTATATCTCTATTTCTCAATTCAATCTGCAATCAAACAAATAGGAATTTGCGAGCCCGATTGAATATAAGAGAAATAACTTGAACGGTACCAAAGACCAATGTTCAAGGATCAATCAATTTCAATCAACAACCAAAATTTGGATTTACCAATTGATCGATTCAACGCACAACCCGTGATATTTCAATTATATAACAAAATATAATGCGGAAAAGAAATAACACAGACACCAGAAGTTTTGTTAACGAGGAAACCGCAAATGCAGAAAAACCACGGGACCTAGTCCAGCTTTGAACACCACATTGTATTAAGCCGATACAGACACTAGCCTACTACCAATGAACTTTGGACTGGAATGTAGTTGAGCCCTAATCAATCTCATACTGATCAAGGTACAGTTGCGCTCCTTACGTCTCTGAACCCCAGCAGGATTCTATTCACTTAATTCCCTTAGTAGACTAGAAATCAAGACTTATAGTTTTGATCACTAACATTGACAAACAAGCTTGAGATACCAAAGCTTGCGAGTTCGACCGAGCAGTGCTCTAACAATCTCCCCCTTTGTCAATTTTAGTGACAAAACTATCAATACATATGGATTACAAAATAAATAAACTTTGTAGCTTCTCATCCAAATGCTTGATCTACTTGGTTCTTCAACATTACTCTAAATCTTCGTCACTTCCAAGTTTTCCAATGATTCCAAATGTGTTCAACTCAGCATCATCTTTGTTGAAGATCCGTAGCTATAACAATGAGAAAACAGTTGCTCTCAATCATTGTTATACAGTGTCATAGGATCGTTATACAATATCAAAGTCCAATTGAATACAACTTTGACAACAATACTATGGTGATATGTATCACTCCCCCTTAGTCAATACTTCATCTCAATATGAAAACCACTTCCCCTTACATAATGATCCGTAAACCATGTATATTTGTAGTGTGAACTACACATTAATTCTCCCACTTTTTGTCAATATAAATTGGCAAAGGTACAAAAACTAGTGGGATCCTCATAAAATTTTCATAGAGATACTTCATTACCAAAAGAGAACAACATACCAACTTTTTTCGATGATTTCACATAGTCGAAACTTAGTGTATTCATCAAGGAGTTTATAAAGATACAAGATAACTCCTACAATATTCCACAGCCGCACTCCCCACAAAGATTTGGCAATTAAGCACAAGTTCAATTAAGAACTCTCCCCCATAAAATGTCATTCCCGAAAGAACAACAAGAGCGACCTTACTTTCACAAGAAAATATGGATTTCTTTGGACATTAACAAATCACATGAAACATGAATTTGTATCCAAAAATCACAATTGAATTAACCACAATGAAAATGATCAATTCAATTGGCCATGCTCAACATAAGAGAACTTACGGAGCAACATAGTACATACACAAAGATGTGGATCAAGGAAAGACCAATATTGCGGAATAATCAAAGATTCATTTTATTTTCATCATTATTTGCATAATGACATTTAATAAACTTAAGCTTTGTAAACAAAAGTTCATCCTTTATTTCATCAATATTTGCATAATGACATAAAAGGCTTAACTTTTGTAGTCAAAAGTTCATTCTATCTTTTATCAATACTTTCATATCGACATATAATATAGTTAACTTTTGAACAAATATGGGACAATCAAGGTTCACAGACGTAAATAACATATCCCATAACAATTTGCAATATATAAAACCATAAAGATTAATACTGCAAAAATCATCTTCCAAATATACTTTAGAATTTAAACAAATAAATCTAAAAACATTGCAAGATGAAAAACGTTGGCAATAGATATGTGTACTCACAATAATGGCTATTCCAAACCCTAGTTATCCTTCTTAAAAACACAAAAAATACTGATAAGAAGTTTCCTAGACAAAAATTGAAAATAAACAATTCCCATAGAGTATTTCACTTACTTTGAATACTCTTCTCATATTCCCTATATTCGTTAAGATCATCTTCGATTAGATCAATCCTGGATTCAAGGTTATCCATCTTTTCTTCAAGTCTTTTGGAAGAAGATTCAAGTTCACTCTTCAGAGCACTTTCTTGTTCCAAGACGAGATACATGGTTAAAGAGAGCTTATCAAAAGTAGGG
The DNA here is from genome assembly GCA_023531295.1 of Papaver armeniacum. Lineage (NCBI taxonomy): Eukaryota > Viridiplantae > Streptophyta > Magnoliopsida > Ranunculales > Papaveraceae > Papaver > Papaver armeniacum. The sequence continues at coordinate 79,380 of JAJJWW010013140.1, read as the reverse complement.
ACAGGGGGATTCCCATCAAGGGAGGAATCACGTTTGTCAGAGCACATCTCACTATCAGAAGAACCAAAACGAATCTTCTTAGAAGGAAAAAGAACAGTCCAGACATCGCTTTCTTTTCTTGAGAGACTTGATGAGGACATGATAGAAGAGATAAATGAAATGCTCTCTCTTAGGAGAGATCTTCATCTTAAAAAGAAGGAAGATAGGGGATAGATTTCCAAAAAGACCTTTGACCAAAACCTTAACAGAAATTGGTTATCCCCAAGAGAAGGTCTTGCAGGAAAAAGCCGTTTAAGTAGAGAAACGGTACTTGACTCAATAAACAATAAAAGAGCCACAAACAAACAGGAACAGAAACGCACTAAAGAATCAACATAAATATTTCACACAACCCTCTTGAAGATTATGGTTCTTGTCTAAGAGAGAAAATAACAAGAACCATCTTAAACCTTATTACAGATTGTAATTTCTCCAATCCCAATCAGGACTGGGTGGTTTCTTACGAAAGCAAGAAGTATTTATTATTTCTTGTTTTTTTTTTATTTTTCATAAGAGAAGAGTTATGTGCATCATTCTTCCGTTTCAGCACAGTTTTGAATACCTTGTTTATTGATTTTCGTAAACTATGAATGACTTTGGAAATATCTTTTGAACGAGAAGAAGGTTTTGTTAGAGCATTGCTCGGTCGAACTCGCATGCGTTGCTATCTCAAGCATGTTTGTCAATATTAGTGATCAAAACTATATGTCTTGATTTCTAGTTTACTTATGACTAAGTCTTGGTCTAGGATAGTCAAGTATAGTTGAGCTCCAGACTCCATGGCGATTATCTTACAAAGATGAAGAACTAATCGAGGAACCAGTGGAACTTCATCCGACTAAAAGGTATGTGGAGACTTGAACTCATCTGTCACTCAAAAGTCTATTCTATCTCCTACTCTTGAGACAATAGTCGTATAAGTATGATAGTTTTCATACATACACATTTGCTATTTCGAGCCGAGTTTACTCGCCTATCTTTTCTCGAAATATGTGTTGGTAAGCTTTAAGCTTTAACCACATTTCATCTTTACCCGTGACGAAAGTCATGATGACGTTTCAATCTTGAAAATAGCTTTGATGACGATAGTCGTGAATAACGATTGTTATAACATTATAGAAGAATGTTTCAATGATTGAAATGTAGAGTTGAGATTACCAGATTTAAGCATATATAGTATGTTCGGACATTAGTGTATAAATCCATGTACCGGAAACCAAGTGCGTGCATATGTGTGCGTGCGGTATTGGTGAAGGAGACAGGTTGGGTACGCGTACTGGCGGAAGTTTTTAACTGAATTTTTTTTTCTGAGTTTGTAGTTTACAAACTAGTAAACCAGTCACCTTAGGTACGCGTACCCACAAAAGTTTTTGAACCGAAAATTTCTGCTGAGTTTGTAAACTCAAATCTGGTATCTAAGGTACGCATACCCGTACGCGTACCCAAGCTGGATATTTCTCAAATCGGTAGTTCATGAACTTAAAACAATAAATTATAAGGAATGCAATCTCTGCAAACCGTGGGTATATTGTTCATGAATTGATTCAAATGAATCAAACCGATTTTGTTTCAATTGTGTCTATGAATAAAGACCTAAGAAACTGAACAACTCTTCAACTAGTTCTTATGAGTCATTTGAACTAGTTATGAGAAAGATGAATACGGTTAATATGAAAGTGCTCATATGGCTAACCATTGGTTAATTATTTGTGAACCAAATAAGTGTACACGTTTATGTACAGTTACTCAAACCTAAATGTATACATTTCATTTATGTGTGACAAGCTAAGTTTCGATCTAACGAAAGATATTAGCTTGTATCTAATCAGGTTTTTCATCTAACGGTGAATATTGAATGCTTTGTTACCAAGGTAACTTAGATTGCAAACCCTGATTTGAAAAATATATAAGGGGAACTCTAGCAACTGGAAAAACTAATCCCCACACCTCATGTGTGATACTAGTTGGTTTTGCTAGAGTCGATTCTCCTTTAACCTTAGGTTTCTTCTCGAGACCCTGTAGGTTAACGACTGAAAGACTTCATTGGGATTGTGAAGCCAGACGAAACTACTTCTCTTGTAGTTGAGCGATTTGATCTTGCCATTTTCTATCGTACGAGTTCAATTGAATAATTGACTTGAGATTATATCTCCGATAGGGCAAGATAAAAATAAATTACAAACATCTTCGTCTCATCGTTTGTGATTCCATAATATCTTGTTTCGCTACAGTTGATGGTGGTTTTTAGTTCAAGGGCTAAAATTGTAAACACTGTATTTAATGCGTTGTCATCCTGCAAAGGAACAGAAGCCATTTAAAAGCCATGAGTGCTTAAGCCTCTTCGCTCACATATGTATTGAGCAATTCAATATATTTGTATATATGAAATTTACTCAGAATGGTGCGTGCAATAGCAATCCCAAAATATTCTGTGAATTTTATCTTCCACCAGCATTATTCACTAATGCATGACTTGCCTAGTATTTTCCTATGCTATGTTCCCAGCCGAACTCTCAATATTGACATGACATGACGATTAAATATTCACTCTCAGTAGAGTAGCATGAATCCCCCGAAGTGTCAGTATTGAGATCTGCATGGAAGTACTCACACAGGCTGCATCACTCTCTGACAAAGAGAATTTTGTATCGACGCACTTTTAAGTTAGCTCGATTGAACACACTTAAATTCCTTAGGGAAAATCTAGAATGTTAATATCAGTCTTAATAAACGATCACGGCCACACAATTTTGCCACGCAATTCAACAAGCCTAGCCTACTCCTGGCAGAATTAGGCGATCATCACAATGACCATGGGTAGGCCCACTAGCATCCCGACCGAGCGAATCCCATCTAAAACATCCACAGCGCTTCGAACGATTGACCCTAATGTGGGTGATTGCGCTGTTGGCAAAACATACTCAAACGAACTAAGACCGGCAAAAACGGTCTCAAAACCCATCGCATCCGTCCAACTTAGCCAGCCTAGTTGGACGGCGTAGATCGCATCTCGAACGATCACAAAAGTATTGGCGTGTTCACTGGCGGCTTAATTTCTCTCTTAGTCGATCGACCTGCCCACGGCAAGTCCCGGGAGTGTTAAAACGTTTTCCCAAACTAGAGCGAACGCGCTATTCCAAAACCCTAGTATGGGTTGCGACATCATACAACTGCCACAAGTTGATCGTGTCCGTCCATCTTCGCCAGCCTGGTCGGACGACCTAGATCCAGTTTCAGGTGGCCAATGAGGTGCCATTGCGTTCACCGTCGACCTAGCTCCACCCTTGATCGATCGACTTGCTCATGGCAAGCCAAGAGCGTATAGAATCGTTCACCAAAAGTAGGGTGAATGCGCTGCTTTGAAACCCTAATTGGTGTTTGCGGCAGTATGTTACTACCGCAAATCGATCACGACCATCCATCTTCGCCAGCCGAATCGAGTGGTTTGGATCTAATTTTAGATGTCCCAGGAGATGTTAGCATATTCACCAACGGATCGTCTTTCCACACGGCCAATCGGCCTATTCGAATCAGCGCCCAGCGCTTTGATTCGACTAGCCAAAACAGGATTGGTCTCGCGGCCCCTAAACCCTAAAATTAAATCAACGACAGTATGCAACTTCCGCAAATCATCTCCGACATCCAACTTCGCCAGACGAGTTGACCGGACTAGATTTGATTTCAGGTGACCAACAAGATGTCGTTGTGATCACCATCCACTCTTCTTTCATGAGGGACAATCGGCCAAGCAACAACTAACTCATAGGGATCCCAAACGATCGCCCAAAGGTAACTAACTGTGTTGCTTGCATGAAATTTAACATCAGTCATTAACTGCCGTAAATCGCCTCAGCCACTCAGCTTGGCTAGCCGATTTAAGCGGTCCAGATCTAACTTGGATCGACCGATAGGATTTTAGAATGGCTACCAGTCACCACTCTCCTATAGGAACTGATCGGACACTCCTTGGGATGCGTGCGTAGCACCCACCAACTCCCTGAAAAAGGGCGACCGTGCTCCTTTTGAGACGCTCAATCCGTGACTGATTCGATCGAGCTCTAAAACAACGATGCTCCATGCACATCGATTATTTGGAGCTGCTTGTTTAAAATCGATGCTTTACGTGCATCGAATACATACAATATTTCATGAATATCGGCTTCACAAATAACTTAGTTATTTAACCTAAAGCGCTACGTGCTGCTTTCAGTGGCAAGTCCTACGACTTGACTCATTTACTCGAGACATCAAACATGTCACAAACTGGGGGATACTCACTGGGGTATTGGTCTGGCGGTTTACAGCGTGCAACGCGCCCATTACGAGAAAGTGTTAGGAAAGACGAACGGTTAACAACAATGGGAGTAGTGGGTGAAAGTGTGATCAGTTCTCCCTTATAATGGAAACGTGGTGATCACCACTCTTTACACAACCCCACTTCTCCACTGCTTAATCACCTCCACTTCCTACGAGATCAGGGTGTGCGCTCAATGACTTGTATAAATAGGATTTCAACCTATTTCAACACAACACAAGTGTTATCAACACAAGTATCCAGAAAAATACCAAGGACTGATAGCTTACATTCTGCAAGCCAGTTCCATATTCTGATACAAGTCATAAAATAACCACACCTTCAGAGTTAACCATTCTGATCTCAACACCTTCTTTGCTTCCCTCCCTAAGATCAACCCTTCTCCTTCACTTTGTGACCGAAGCAAGACTGGAACGGTCATTTATTGGTTTAGGCCAGGATTGTACATATTGATCTCTCGAATCTAAAGTACTCCCGTGCAGTGCATTTGTTTAGGGTTTATATTTGTTTCTCATCAACACACCCAAATTTACCAAAAACAGTAGAATCAGTTGTTACCCCAAAATAGCTACCATAAGATTAAGATTATTGTGAGTTGATTAATAATACTAGGTTGTTCTTCGGGAATATAAGTCCGGGTTATCAATTAGTTCCTGTTTACCTTGATTTATCAAAAGACGGAACAAAACTCATAGGTTTATCTGTGGGAGACAAATTTATCTCATAGACTTTTCTGTGTGATACAGATTTGTTTATTAACGTCTTCGACTTTGGGTCGTAGCAACTCTTATTTGTGGGTGAGATCAGCTAAGGGAATCAAGTGCGTAGTATCCTGCTGTGATCAGAGACGTAAGGAGCGCAACTGTACCTTGAATCAGTGTGAGATTGATTAGGGTTCAACTACTGATCCAGGGCCGAAGTTAGTTTGTAGTAGGCTAGTGTCTGTAGCGGCTTAATACAGTGTGGTGTTCAATCTGGACTAGGTCCCGGGGTTTTTCTTCATTTGCGGTTTCCTCGTTAACAAAACTTCTAGTGTATGTGTTATTTCTATTCCGCATTATATTTTGTTATATAATTGAAATATCACAGGTTGTGCGTTGTATCGATCAATTGTGAAATCCAACCTTTGGTTGTTGGTTGGAAATTGATTGATCCTTGGATATTGGTCTTTGGTACCATCCAAGTTTATATCTCTTATATTTGATAAAGACTCACAGATTTCTATTTGTTTAAGTATAGATCAAATCGAGAGAAAGAGATATTAACTCCTTGATATACTTTTTATTAAGATTGAGTCTGACTGTCTAGTTGATTCTCTTAAAAGTATATTATAGTTAGTCCATACAGATTGTTAATCGAAATATTGGGTGAGGTTGTTGTACCCCCGCATTTTCAATTGGTATCAGAGCAGGCAAACACGTTTAAAGACCTTACAAGTCTGTGTTTGTAGCGATCTGACTCTATGGACGGTAGTGATATCTCTGACTTCGCAAAACCATATCAGAATCCTTTTGATTCAGTTCGGAGTTCTGAGACTTCCAAGAATTCCCTCATATCTTCCCCTATGTCAGAAACCGATGTCAACTGGGAAAATCGCCTAGATGTCCAATTGGATGAACTTTCAGATGAAAGTGACTCAGACGAGGGACTAGGTATTGATGAAGAAGTCTCACAATATATCATACTCTTTGACGATATCATAACAAAAAAGGGATCTACTGCCTACCTGGCAGAATATTTGTTTTCTCTCTGTCGTGAAAACAGGAAACTAAAAAAACTCTTTAAAGGATATGATAGTGGTTATAAACTCTTACAATCAATCCTTAAAGATAGAGATGAAGAAGTCCATTCAAAGATTGCTGAATGTGAAAAACTTCAGAAAATTTTCTGTGCGTTGAAAGAAAGACTTGCTGAATCTGAGGCAATGTATGACTCTCAACGGAAATACTTTAACGACAGAGAATGCCTTTTTCTTGCCAAAGAAAACAATTGAAAGATGATCTATCTACTGCTGTCAGCAAGGTAAAATCACTAGAAGAGAATCTGAAGAGATTCAACACTAGCTCTACAAAATTATCTTCCATGTTAGGGGCATGTAAAGAACATCGTGATACACGTGATCTAGGCTATAAAGGAATAGATGCTCCAAATACTGGGAAGATCAAGTTTGTCAGTCCTAATAACAACTTGCTATGTGAAAAATCACCTATTACAGCTGATGTCCCTGTAAACAAAGATAGTCATTCTTCGAAAACAAGGCGTAGGAGAACCAATAAAAACACTACCTTCAACTGCTACTATTGTGGAAACAAGGGTCATGTTGAACGGAAATGTCGTTTTCGGATTAGGAATGAAAAACTTTGTAACATTCTTATATGGATGTCAAAGGAAGTAATCAAGCATGTTTCTCTCCGTACTGAGAAAATCCTTGTCTCAAAACCGGAAGAGTACTGGAATAAGTCATTTCTTAGTAATATGTACGATACTAAATCCTTCTACGATCGTAGAGGAAAGAATGTCATATGGACTACTAAGACAGTTGATGATCCAGTAAAAAGAAAAAGACGTCAAAGGAAAAAGAATGGTTCAATTAAGGAAGGAATATGTTCTAGCAAGGATTATGTTGTGACCAAAGTATCGGATTTCAATCACATTCACATCAATAATCATGCTTCAGATTTAAGAACCAGTGTGAATAATCTCAAGCGGAAAATCAAAAAGTTAAGGAAGAAAGCATCTTCAGGTATGTCTTGTTCTCCTTGTAATAATTCTTTTGAGATTAATCCTGCTAATTCTCTTTGTAATTCAGAGAAGGAAAACGATGATGAGCTACATGCTATGTCTACAACTTGACCAGTTTTTATTGTGCATCCTCGTTCCAATCTTATGAGGATGCACATAGAAGTCAAGATACAACTCGTCTTGACAAAAATGGTTGTTGTATTATTTGTCTGGTTCTTTAAATTAACCTCTTCTAAGTAGGATTCTACTCTAGTCTTCCTTTCATAATGAAGTTTTCTTGATCCATAAGAACTCTTGAGAAAACCATGCTTTGTTAAAACACTGTACTTTTCAGTGCTCCGTCTTTTGTTTTAAAGATCCTTGACAAAGCCTTTTATAAGACTCCTTTGCTTAGACGGTTTTTGAACCTTGTTCATAACCGTGAGCGTTTGCGTACCTGGCCCATTACCGACTTTTATTCGGGTAACCCTAGGGTTTCTCCCTATATGTATCTTATACATATATATATATATATACTAGTTCGGTAACGGAAGCAATCTCCTAAGAGATAATGGTGCAAACTATGGAAGGGTGCAAGAAGGAAGTTGAGAATGAAAGTAACAACTTTGCTAAGTTTTATGAGAACCATGTTCTTATAAATTGCTATCATGCAATTGACATGTAGATAAGCAACCAGTTCAATTGTCACAACAACTGGTTGGAAATCTTCTTCAAGATTTTAAAGTCCTACAAGAACAATTCGTGATCGCTAAAAGGAATCTCGAGTTCGTGAGGATCAAGCTGAAGGAATCTAATGAGGAACTTGGTTGTGTTCGAAATTTGATAGCACGTTTTGGATAGATTTATAATGTCTAGGAAACTTCTTAAAAGAATTTTTATTCTGGTTTTTGTTTAAGAAGGATAACTAGGGTTTGGAATAGCCATTATTGTGAGTACACATAGCTATGTCCAACGTTTTCATCTTCATGTTTTTAGGTTTATTTGTTTAAATTCTTAAAAATTGTTTGGAAGATGATTTTTGCTATCTTTATGGTTTTATATATTGCAATATATTATGGTATATGTGTGTTTGCGTCCGTGAACTATTATTATCCCATACGATGTCAAAGTTGATATGTACTTTTCTTTGGTCTTAAAGTGTCTCCATGGAAATTTTATTAGGATCCCGTTTTCGTACCTTTGCCAATTTTATTGACAAAAAAGGGGAGAATTAATATGTAGTTCACAATACAAATACATATGGTTTTCGGATCATTATGTAAGGGGGAGTGGTTTTCGTGTTGAGACGAAGTATTGACTAAGGGGGAGTGATACATATCACCATAGTATTGTTCTCAAAGTTGTGATATGAGAACTTTGATGTTGTGTAATAATACTATGACATTGTATAACAATGATCGATAGCTTTTGTTTTCTCATTGTTATGGCTACGGGACTTCAACAACTATGATGCTGAACTGAACATCTATGGAATCATGGGAGTACTTGGAAAATAAGAAGTTTTCAAGTAATGTTGAAGCACCAAGGAGATCAAGCATGTGGATGAGAAGCTACAAAGTTTTATCTATTTTGTAATCCATATGTATTTATAGTTTTGTCACTAAAATTGACAAAGGGGGAGATTGTTAGAGCATTGCTCGGTTGAACTCGCATGCGTTGCTATCTCAAGCATGTTTGTCAATATTAGTGATCAAAACTATATGTCGTGATTTTTAGTTTACTTATGACTAAGTCTCGGTCTAGGATAGTCAAGTATAGTTGAGCTCCAGACTCCATGGCGATTATCTTACAAAGAAAAAAAAAACCCCGAGGAACCAGTGGAACTTCATCCGACTAAAAGGTATCTGGAGACTTGAACTCATCTGTCACTCAAAAGTCTATTCTATCTCCTACTCTTGAGACAACAGTCGTATAAGTATGATAGTTTTCATACATACACATTTGCTATTTCGAGCAGAGTTTACTCTTTATCTTTTCTCGAAATATGTGTTGGTAAGCTTTCGCTTTAACCACATTTCATCTTTACCCGTGACGAAAGTCATGATGACGTTTCAATCTTGAAAATAGCTTTGATGATGATAGTCATGAATAACGATTGTTATAATATTATAGAAGAATGTTTCAATGATTGAAATGTAGAGTTGAGATTACCATCTATGGATATAAGCATATATAGTGTGTTCGCACATTAGTGTATAAATCCATGTATCAGAAACCAAGTGCGTGCATATGTGTGCATGCGGTATTGGTGAAGGAGACAGGTTGGGTACGCGTACTGGCGGAAGTTTTCAACCAAAATTTTTTGTTGTGTTTGTAGTTTGCAAACTAGTAAACCAACCACCTTAGGTACGCGTACCCACGGAAGTTTTCGAATCGAAAATTTCTGCTGAGTTTGTAAACTCAAATCCGGTAGCTAAGATACGCATACCCGTACGCGTACCCAAGCTGGTTATTTCTCAAATCGGTAGTTCATGAACTTAAAACAATAAATTATAAGGAATGCAATCTTTGCAAACCGTGGGTATATTGTTCATGAATTAATTCAAATGAATCAAACAGATTTTGTTTCAATTATGTCTATGAATAAAGACCTAAGCAATTGAACAACTCTTCAACTAGTTCTTATGAGTCATTTGAACTAGTTATGAGAAAGATGAATACGGTTAATATGAAAGTGCTCATATGGGTAACCATTGGTTAACTATTTGTGACCAAATAAGTGTACACGTTTAGGTACGGTTACTCAAACCTAAATGGATACATTTCATTTGTGTGTGACAAGCTAAGTTTCGATCTAACGGTTGAAAGATATTATCTTGTATCTAATCAGGCTTTTCATCTAACGGTGAATATTGAATGCTTTGTTACCAAGGTAACTTAGATTGCAAACCCTGATTTGAAAACTATATAAGGGGAACTCTAGCAACTGGAAAAACTAATCCCCACACCTCCTGTGTGATACTAGTTGGTTTTGCTAGAGTCGATTCTCCTTTAACCTTAGGTTTCTTCTCGATACCCTGTAGGTTAACGACTGAAAGACTTCATTGGGATTGTGAAGCCAGACGAAACTACTTCTCTTGTAGTTGAGCGATCTGATCTTACCATTTTCTATCGTACGAGTTCAATTGAATAATTGACTTGAGATTATATCTCCGATAGGGCAAGATAAAAAGAAATCACAAACATCTTCGTCCCATCGTTTGTGATTCCACAATATCTTGTTTCGCTATCATACGACTTGTGAGGTGATTGATAATACTAGGCTGTTCTTCGGGAATATAAGTTCGGGTTATCAATTAGTTCCTGTTCACCTTGATTTATCCAAAGATGGAACAAAACTCATAGGTTTATCTGTGGGAGATAGATTTATCTATTATCATAGACTTTTCTGTGTGATACAGATTTGTTTATTAAAGTCTTCGAATTTGGGTCGTAGCAACTCTTAGTTGTGGGTGAGATCAGCTAAGGGAATCAAGTGCATAGTATCCTGCTGAAATCAGAGACGTAAGGAGCGCAACTGTACCTTGAATCAGTGTGAGATTGATTAGGGTTCAACTACAATCCAGACCGAAGTTAGTTTGTAGTAGGCTAGTGTCTGTAGCGGCTTAATACAGTGTGGTGTTCAATCTGGACTAGGTCCCGAGGTTTTTCTGCATTTGTGGTTTACTCGTTAACAAAATTTCTGGTGTCTGTGTTATTTCTATTTCGCATTATATTTTGTTATATAATTGAAATATCACAGGTTGTGCGTTGTATCGATCAATTGTGAAATCCAACCTTTGGTTGTTGATTGGAAATTGATTGATCCTTGGATATTGGTCTTTGGTACCATCCAAGTTTATATCTCTTATATTTTATAAAGACTCACAGATTTCTATTTGTTTGAGTATAGATCAAATCGAGAGAAAGAGATATTAACTCCTTGATATACTTTTTATTAAGATTGAGTCTGACTGTCTATTTGATTCTCTTAAAAGTATATTAGAGTTAGTCCATACAGATTGCAGATCGAAATATTGGGTGAGGTTGTAGTACCCCCGCATTTTCAGGTTTATTAGGATATTTCCTTTTCATCTTCTGAAAACAAGGTTTAACAGAGGAGAGATTTTCTTGATACCTTGTGCACATTGTATCTAGACGATCCTGATTTCTACACAAGAGAACCAAACCATTTGGTATGTCCTTGTATTTTTCTATATCATCAGAATGACTTGAGAATGATATAGATTCCAAAATAACTTGCTGAAAAAGCCTAGAAGAGTTAATCGAAGAGGTTCGATGTATCTTAGTAGGATCATAATTGCGAGAGACAACAATTTCTTGTCTTAAACTCCGCAGTTGACATTCCAGATCATCAATCTATTTAATTAAGGATTCCTTTTCTAGTTGAAACTTTTATGGAGAAGTAAGATTGTATATCATGGAATAATCAGGACTGTTAGGAGGACAAGTGTGATTATCAGCAAGGAAGTTAAGAGAACCTTCACATATATTTTCCTCGGGACAATAATCAAGAGTAGCCATCCATGCTTTAGTTAACTCACTAAACTTCTTATCAGAACATTTGGAAGTATCATGGACACTTCTATAGCACTTGGAACAACTTTCATTAACATAGTTTTTCTGAACTATTCTATTCCTTTTATTGATTGAATGATCTCTCTTTTGAGACTTTCTTTTACTCTGTTTGAGAGTCTTCTTTAACTATTGTATAAACAGTGAAAGAGTAGAGTTAAAGCAATTCTCATATCTTGTATCAATCAATTTTGGACGTCGATACTTTTTATCAGATGTAGCAATAGAGTTGGCTAGCAAGTGACATTTTTCTATTTGACATAGTTCAAGATCGAAAATATTTAGCTTTACAACAAGAGTATTTCTGGAAAGAGTATCAAGGTTATTACCCTCAACGATGGCATGCTTATTAGAATCTTATTTGGATGGCAACGATCTGAGAATTTTCATCAAAATGTCCTTTTTAGGAATAGTCTTACCCAATGCAAAAGATGCATTAACAATTTCACACTTTGTGATTAAACTCATCAAATGAATCTTCATCTGCCATACGAAGGTTTTCCCAATCAGAATTTAGGCTTTGAAGCCTAGCTTCCTTTTCACAGGTATTCCCTTCAAATATGGTTTCTAAGATATCCCAAGCATATTTGGACGTTGTGCAAGTAGTCACATGATGCTGGAGCTCTGGGGTAAATAGCATGGATGGTAGCATTTAATCCGTCATAATTTTGCTTTGCAGCAAGAATCTAGGCAGCATCATATTTACCAATATCCTTTGGAACTGTTACATCGCCTTCTATAACTTCTGGAGGATCATAGAAATTAACCACATAAACCCATGATTGAAAATCACGCGCTAATAGTGGTTATTTACTTTTTAAGCCCTGATTTTTTCGATTAGAATGGTAGAAGCTTCGATTGTTGCAGAGACAGTAGAAGTAGAAGAGAATTCATCTCAGTAAGTGTAAAATGTGACCATTCCCCTACTGTGACAGTAAGAAAACTTTTGCTTCTACCATGTATGTTATAAACTTGAGTAGTTTTTTTTTTCTAAAACGCCTAAATATGATTGTTGGCTTTTGTGAAAGATGCGATATAATTTTTAGGACCCCTGGACCTAGTCCAGCTTTGAACACCACACTTGTATTGGCTTAGCCTACTACCAATGAACTTTGGACCGGAATGTAGTTGAGCCCCTAATCAATCTCACACCGATCAAGGCACAGTTGCGCTCCTTACGTCTCTCCGAACCCCCAGATTCTATTCACTTAATTCCCTTAGTAGACTAGAAATCAAGACTTATAGTTTTGATCACTAAAATTGACAAACAAGCTTCCCAATTTTCAAGTTGTTAACCTACGGGGTTTCGTGAAAAACCTAAGGTTAAAGGAGAATCGACTCTAGTATTATCATGATAGGTGTAGAATACACCGTTTTTGAGTTATCGGGTGCAATGGAGTCCGGAGGGAAAGAAGAAGAAATTGTCCAAATTGGGGTCAAGGCGAAATTGTCATCTCACAGCTATATGTGGAGCAGTCGAACGCGGCAAGCGAGAACGGAAATATGGAGCTAACGGGGCGAAAGCTTGCCCAATGTTGAAGCTTAGCCCTTAGCGGGAAAACAGATGGGTGCCTAAGTATGTCTGGGTACCCCCTTATCTATTTCGTTTGAGTGGGATTAACCACTCTTGTTCCTACACCTTAGATCGAAATCGGGGAGTTCGATTTCATTTCTCATTCAATGCTTTTCACCAAGAAGAGAAAGAACATGGTCGTATCCACTGAATCCGAGAGATCGAGAGTGAGAGCCGAGTCTCGAGAAAGAGAGACAGCGAGCGATTCTTGCTATTGAATTGAGACCAAAGAGCTGCTAACTATGGTAGTGAAGATGAGAAGATGAAATCGATGGGTTTAACGAGTTAAAAATCCGCAGGAGAGGTGATGAGATTGGAGAGAAGATGGTTGAATCGAGAAGTGAGATTAGAAGCGAGGCAAGTCAAGGTTATGATGTTGCCGATTCAAGTCGGTGAAGGGATTGCAACTACAGATCGATTGAGTCTTGTGAAAATCGAGAGAAAGGAGGTTGAATCCATTAGGGCAATAGAAGAAAATGTGACTGGTGGTAGATGCTATTGCTCATTGAGATGAAGACCTAAGCTTCGATTCAAACTTGGAGTTTAATAGAGAATCTGGTAATGGAGAAGGGATTCAAGCTCGATGATGGTGTTTGGTGTTTCTATGAGATGAAGACCACGGAAGCTTGATGTACAATCTCGGAAGTAAGAGAATTAATCTAAGATGGGTATTTGATTTGAAGGCTCTGTTGTGAATTAAGGGATTACGGGCTATACCTAGGAGGTGCAATTGGTGGTGAGCTTATGGCGTGTCCGAGGTCAGCAGTGGTATATGTGCTTGATTGAATGAAAATGGAGATTGATATGAAGAATGATGGCAAAATGGGTCTGAAAACCGTGAGCGCAGTAGAAGTCGGAGTTACATGGAAGGAGGATGTCACAAAATCAAGCTTAGTGGATGCAATTGCAAAATCTCCCTCATCCTAGTGGGCTTGGTGGACTCTCACCTAATGGACTTTGAAGACTTGACCTAATTTTGGAAGGAGAGAAAGGCTATAAAAGGGAGGTTTTCTACAACTTGTGGGATATCTTTTTCTTGGGAATTCTTTTGGAGAGCCACTTTTGTTTACACTTCTAGGGTTTGCTTTTGTTCTTCTTCTTCCTTGTTTATTATTGAATATTGATGATGATGAACTCCATAGCTATGAGTAGCTAAACATCTTATTGGTTATGGGATAAAAGTTGATTTCTCAACATGCTTTTGATTCAATGAATTAGTTTTGTCTCGGTATTAAAACGTTTCTTATTCCATAAAACTTAATGCTCTTATTTACATAACAACAAACGCCTCTCTGTGGATACGAACTCTTCCTTTACCTTGTGCTTCATTTAAATTTAGTGCGTAAGAAAGTGAAATTATTTTTGACGATTGACACCACGATCAAATTTTGTTGCCATTGCTGTGGGAGGCATACTCTTTTTACAATTTTAATCTTTGCTTTTCGTTTCTTGTCTTGTTTCTCACTTGTTTGCGAGAATTGTTTGCTGCATAATCTCTCGGCTTCTAAGGATTGGAATTATCCAAGGTGCGGGATAGCTACTAGACGCGGCACAATACTCCAACCAAGTAAAGGCACAACGGACGAGCACGAGGAGGAAGTAGGAGAAGAGATTTTCCGACAACGAGAAGAAGAAGAAATGGGTGATGCAAATCGCTCACTCAAGGACTTAGCTTCTCATAGGCTTGATACACAACGGGGTGTATTCAAACGAACTCTACTTTGAGATTAAGCGGGGTTGTAGAGAATTACCAAAATTCCATGGCATGGTGAATGAAGATCCTAACAAACATCTTTTTGGACTTCCACACCATTGTACGGCTATGCTTCCAAGAAATGTTGAGGCGGATGGTGCAATGTTGAAGGTTTTCCGTTTCTCTTTAATGGACTTAAGGATTGGTTGTACTATTTACCTCCCTAAGTGTCACAACATGGAATGGGTTGAAGAAACTCTTTTTGGAGAGATATTTTCCGCATCAAAGGCTACTCAAATTCGCAAAGAAATTTGTGGGATGAAGCAAAACGTGGAGAATCCTTATATGAATGTTGGGAACGGTACAGAGATTGGTTGCAAGTCGTCCTCACCACCAATTTAGTGACGCTATGATCATCCAATACTTCTATGAAGGACTCCCATCAAGTGATAGGAATCTTATTGACGCCAATGTGGTGGTGCACTAGTTAGCAAGACGGTGGCACAAGCTAGGGAGTTGATTGAAAACATGGCAAATAACTCACAACAATTCTTAAGTCGTGTTTCGGATGTGATTCTAAGAAGGGTGAGTGAAGTGAGCGAGGTGGAGGAACTTCGCCAACAAATGGGTAACATGACAATGTTGCAACAAGTGGCATCCAAATACCAACTTCTCCTCAATCTTATGAAGACGAGCAAGCTAATGCGATCTTTCCGAATCAACCAAGACTATGATCCCTACTCCAACACTTACAATCCGGGATGGAGAGAGATCACCCCAACTTTAGCTATCTAACAAACAAGAGCCGAGACCTACTTTTAACCGTCCTGTGGATTTCAACCACAACAACAACAATTAAAGAACCTCAAGCACAACAATCACAAAATCAAGGTGCTGATATTGATGCAAAGCTTCAAACTTTTTATGCAAGGTATTTCCACCATGTTCAAGGAAAGTCAACAAGAGACTAAGAGTGCTATTAAGGAGTTGCAAACACAAATGGGCTCTATGGCGGTTGATATCAACAATTTGAAGGCACAAAATAGTGGGAGACTTCCTTCTCAACCTATTAACCCAAAAGAGGTGTCAATGCCATTACGTTGAGGAGTGGTACACAACTTGTGCAACCTGAAGTCAACATTCGGCAAGGTGGAGACACCAAAGGAACCTGTTTTGGAGGAGAAAGTCGAGATTCTCCCAAACTGGGAGAGGTCACCTATTCCTAACTCTAAAACTCCGGTTTTCTACTTATGTTCCTCCTCTACCTTTTCCTCGCAGTTTGCAAGTTCTAAGAAGTGAATTAGAAAAGGAGATTTTAGACGTTCTAAAAAGATCCATGTGAACATACCACTCATTGATGCTATCAAGCAAGAGTACCAAAGTATGCAAAGGTGTTAAAGGACTTGTGCAAAAAACAAAGGCTCAAAGGTAATGAAGTGCTTAGTGGGGGGAGAATGCTTTTACAACACAAACTCCCACTTTCAAGTGCAAGGATCCTAGTTTTGACATTCCGTCACAATTGGTAACAAAACTTTTCACAAAGCTATGTTGGACTTAGGTGCTTCCGTTAATGTTATCTTCGATGTATAATTCACTTAATCTTGGTCCTTCTCAAAAGGCGGAAATTGTATTGCAATTAGCCGATCGATCTAATGTCTACCCAATGGGTATTGTTGAGGATGTTCTTGTGCAGGTTAATCAACTTGTATTTCCCGCGGACTTTGTGTGTTAGAGATGGATGAAAAGGTGTCTTAGGACTCGTCTCTTCCATTGCTACTTAGGGCGTCCCTTCATGAAACGCGAAAACCATAATTGATGTGGATAAGGGAACGCTAACTATGGAATTCGATGGAGAAACAATACGTTTTAACATTTTCGAGACGATGAGATATCCTAGTGATGTCCACTATTGTTTCTCCATTGATGTTATGGATTCATTGGCACAACAAATGTTGAATTAAACTGATGATGCTTTGAAACCGTGTTAACTACATCCATAGATAATGGTGTAGAGTGTGGTAATGAAGTCAAGGAAGCTCTTGGTGATCTTAATTCACTCCAAGAATGCCCAAAAACTCATAATATCTCTTTTATTTCTTTACCATGCAGTGATGAAAAGCTTGTACCTTGATAGTTAAATCTCATTTTAATTGAAACCTCTTCCCACCACCTTAAGTACTTGTACTTGGGTGATAATGAAGAGTTACTCTTATGATTGTTTCTAACAAGCTTAGTGATTTACAGGAGCAAAAACTTCTAAGGGTGCTAAGGAAGTACAAGACGGCCCATGGGATGGACAATTGCCGATATCAAGGGTATTAGCCCCCGTTTGTATGCACAAAATTCGTTTGGAGGATGATGCCTAAAAGGGACGCCGCGCGAACGTTTGAATCCTCCCATGATGGAAGTTGTGAAAAGGAGATACTCAAGCTTTTGAAGTGGGTGTTATCTACCCCATATCCGATAGCAAGTGGGTAAGCCGGTTTTACCTTTATTGATCAAATGCTTGAACGTTTAGCCACACTCATACTATTGCTTTCTTGATGGCTATTCGGGTTATAATCAGAAAAACCACTTTCACTTGTCCTTTCGGGTACTTTTGCTTATAGAAGGATGCCTTTGGCCTATGCAATGCTGCTACTTTTCAAAGGTGTATGGTATATCTTTTCTAATATGTTGAAAAACATAATCGAAGTGTTCATGGATGACTTTAGTGTCTTTGGTGATTCTTTTGACCTTTGCTTGAACAACTTGTCTCTAATCCTCGAACGATGTGTTGAAACAAATCTTGTGCTAAATTGGGAGAAGTGCCATTTCATGGTAACTCATGGCATAGTTTTAGGCCATATAATATCTTCTAAAGGTTTGGAAGTCGATAAATCTAAGATAGACCTTATTCGGTATTCCCCACTACTATGGGGAGATACGTTCTTTTCTTGGTCATGCGAGTTTCTAAAGGTTCATCAAGGATTTTTCCAAGATAGCGTCACCACTTTGTAACTTATTGCAAAAAGATGTGGTTTTTAACTTTGATGAGAAATGTATGGCTTCAGAAAGAACTTTTGATTTCAGCCCCTATCATTAAACCACCTGATTGGAGTAAGCCGCTTGAACTCATGTGTGATGCCTAAATTATGCGGTTGGTGCGGTGCTTGGGCAACGTGTGGGGAGGCTTCCTCATGCTATCTATTATGCTTCTAGAACGTTAAATGAGGCTCAACAAAACTAAACAACAACTTTGAAAAAGGAGTTATTAGCCATTGTTTTTGCTTTAGAAAAGTTTAGCTCTTATCTAATTGGTACAAAAGTTGTTGTCTTTTCGACCATGCAGCGCTTAAGTACTTGCTTACAAAGAAAGAGGCGAAACCGAGGCTCATACGATGGATTTTACTCTTGCAAGAGTTTGATATTGAAATCAAAGACAAGAAAGGGATTGAGAACACCGTTGCGGATCACTTGAGCCGACTTTGCTGTGGACAAGGAGACTATCCCGTTGCGTGAAAGTTTCCTGATGAGCAACTTTTCTCAATTGCCTTTGAGAACCATGGTATCTGAGTGAATTACTTAGTTTCTAAACAAATCCCAGAACTTGTCTCGTCTTTGGACAAACTTAAGAGGTTGAGGAACCAATACATATGGGATGATCCTTACTTATGGAAACATGGTAGTGACCGTGTAATACGAAGGTGCAATCAATTTAACTCTATCTTGTCTTTTTGTCACTCTTATGCTTGCGGAGGACATTTTGGGAGTAAGAGGACAACCACAAGGTGGGAAAGTGGTTTTATTAGGTTTAAGGATGCACATATATTTTGTACAACTTGTGATAGGTGTCAAAGAACCTAAGAAACGCCTAAATATGATTGTTGGCTTTTGTGAAAGATGCGATATAATTTTAGGACCCCCTAGTCCAAGGCAACTATCATGTACTGTGACAAGAAGCATCGGACCTAGTCCAATAGACTTTGAACCACCTTGTGGGGAATCAATATTAGCCGCTTGTCCAAATCAGCCAAAGGGCGAAATTGTCATCTCACAAAAGAGCTATATGTGGAGCAGACACTAGCCTACTACCAATGAACTTTGGAGTGAAGATGAGATGGAATGTAGTTGAGCCCTAATCAATCTCACACTAAGATGGGTATTTGATTTGAAGGCTAAGGTGCTTGAGGTAATGGACGATGCAATTGGTTTGCGCTCCTTACGTCTCTGAACCCCAGCAGGATTCTATTCACTTAATTCCCTTAGTAGACTAGAAATCAAGACTTATAGTTTTGATCACTAAAATTGACAAACAAGCTTGAGATAGCAAAGCTTCAGAACACATAACTACAGAGAAAATAGTTGGGTCTGGCTTCACAATCCCAATGAAGCCTTCAAGTTGTTAACCTACAGGGTTTCGTGAAAAACCTAAGGTTAAAGGAGAATCGACTCTAGTAGCAACTAGTATCACATAGAAGGTGTGGGGATTAGGTTTCCCAGTTGCTAGAGTTCTCTTTTATATAGTTTTCAAATCAGGATTTGCAATCTAAGTTACCTTGGTAACAAAGCATTCAATATTCACCCTTAGATGAAAACCTGATTAGATTCAAGCTAACATCTTTCAACTGTTAGATCGAACTTAGCTTGTTATACACAAATGAAATGTACCTTCATTTAGGTTTAAGTAGCCGTACCTAAACGTGTACACTAGGTTGGCTCAACAGTAGTTAACCGAGGTTAGCTATATGAACACTCTCATATCAACCTTATTCATCTTAACCATAACTAGTTCAAATGACTTAAATGAAACTAGTTAAAGAATTGTTCAATTTTTATATTACCATGGAAGTATACAAGAATACAATTGAAGCAAAATCGGTTTGATTCACTCGAATCAATTCATGAACATTATATCCACAGTTTGCAAAGAATGATTCCTTATTATATAAATGTATTAGTTCATGAACAAACCAATTTTAGAACTTTAACCACTCAAGTATGCAAACAGGTACACTTACTTTAGTAGCCGGTCTTAGTTTGGGTTCGCCAGTATGCAAACGTGTACGCATACTTCCAAACACGACAGAAATTCCCGGACCCAAACCCTTCGCCAGTACACGTACGGGTATGCGTACTTAGGTACTTGGAATTTCACAACTAACAAGTACGCATACGGGTATGCATACTATAGTTCCGGTCATGGATCACATACATGCAAGAACGCATACATTGTTCATAATCCAATGATGGTTAAGTGTTCTAAACTCTATTTCAATCATTGAAACTTTCTTAGAGGATGACACTAGCTGTTTTCACGAACTATTAGCATCAAAGCAATTTTCAAGTTATTGAAATAATCATAACGAAACATTCCAAGTCTACACCAAATGATTGTATCACACAAACCATGTAAGATGTTACTCGGCGATTTTCACATGATCATCTTTTGACTTTCGTCAAGAATATAAGATGAACACTTGTTTGAAGCGAAAGCTTACCAACACATATTTCGAGAAATATGTAAGCGAGATAAACTCAGCTCGAAATCTCAAATGTGCATAATCGAATACTATATAGTAATACGACTTTTGTCTCAATATAGGAGATAGAGTAGAAATCGACTTTCCAATTGATAAATGAGTTTTAGTTTCCACATACCTTTTGTTGATGAAGTTCCACAAGCTCTCCTTAGTAGTTTTTCTTCTTCAATTGATGAACGCCGTGAAGTCTAATGCTCAACTACACAATCTATCCTAGTCCGAGACATCACTATAAGTAGACTAGAAATCAAGACTTATAGTTTTGATCACTAACATTGACAAACAAGCTTGAGATAGCAACGCTTGCGAGTTCGACCGATCAGTGATCTAACACTTCTTCTATTTGAAGTGCCCCTAACAACAAATCTAACAACAACTCTACCGTAATCTAACCCCCATTAACTCGGACTAGTATTGCATCTTCAACCACAATTCATTCAAATCCAGTTCAGATTCATCACCACCGGTTTTCCATTGTATCCACCAGTGACCCCCTGTAATTCAAATCTAATCTAAACTACACCACAACTTCATTTTATACCCATCTCAATCTCATCATACAACTAAAGCTCCATATTCATTCACTTCTTGAATTTCAGTTACATAAAGCGTTCAACCACCACTTTCAACATCTTCTCCCTGTAATTCACATCAATACTAGTTCCCTGTATTTCCACAAAATCAGAACCAACAACCTTTATTCATCTAACTGAGTTCGGCTTCACTAACATATCCATTTGAAGTTACATCTTCACCTGCAGTTTCAACAATCCATACATCCACTTTCTGGAACAATACTAGCCTAATTACAATTACTATTCCTCCACCAATTCCATTTATCTACAGCTGCATCTCAGTTCAGCTCAATCAACAAACAACATAATCATCTTCAAGTCATTGAGCTAACCATCGACATCTAAGAAACATTAACATTATTCTTATAATTGTCTCCGTTCCAGCAACATCATATCTTCATGACAGCAAGAACACTACTACTAACTTATCAGCTCAGCTTCAACTCCATTAATAACATAATCAGGTTCATCTCCCCTGCCTCTGTTTCATTCAGAAATTCTATAACTCAAATCTACCACATCAAGCCTGCTCCAACTCTAAACACTATCACACAACCACCACCATACTAAATCAACATCATTACTACCAATGATTCAATCTTCATCTCCACCAGCATCAGTTACACCACCTTACTACCAGAATCCCAATACCACTAAACTTACCTTCTTCATCTGTAATTCAAACTCAGGAACCCTAAATCCAATTTTGGGGAAGAACAGTACAAACCCTAATTCTCTATAAAATTAAAATTAAACCTATACATCATCCAAACTTCAATTAAAAACAAACCTATCATTAATTACTGAATTAATCAATCAAATTCACACAAATTAATCAATCTTACAGAACCTTAATTTACATTTTTCTTTCGAATCTTCATCAGGACAGCTTCACATCATCAATATAACATCAACCCAATCAATCTTCATCCATTAACGATTCAATTCACCTCTCAATTCCCTTTCAAAGCCTAATTTGATCTTCTCAGATTCAACCCTAACTGTTCTGCTTCAAAACCAATGATCATACTATCTTCTACATCATATATTAGCATCTATAGATGATTTCATCATTCAATTCTTACTCAAACTATCACAGGAACTCGAGATGAAGAAGAACAGAAGAGAAGAAGAAGAGGAAAGAATGAAGAAGAAAGAAAAGAGAAATGAGAGTTTCTCCTCTCGATACGGGTAGATAAGGCCGACCAGAATTATTAAGACACCCGTAAAAATTGATACGGGCAGCCAAGCGGTTTGATAGCTAAATGACTATTTTTCCCTTCGACTATTCTGATGAAATCTTCTTCGTCTGGTATCCGAATGACACGTTCGAGTAGCCCATTTCGTATAACTTTTTGAGATATATCTAACGATACTAATTTTGTATCTAGATTGTTGTTAGATTAATTTCTATTAATTATCGTTCATGTCAAACTAATCGAGTCATTATCGGCTTAATCGTCTCTTGACTGGTCTAATAGCGTTGACGAGTTTGAGGGTCCTTACAACCGATTTCCCTATTCATTTCCTGACCGTTACAGATCCACTTGGTTAGGTTTTGTGGATCAAGAATGTTGTTCAACATAACAGAGATCTCACCTTGAGACTCACTTGGTTGTTGAGTCTCATCAGAATCGTCAAAACCTTGGAATTAACCTAAAAGGGATCATTCACGCGGAGGGGAACAAAATAACAACATGTAAATGGATGACCTTGCTCCATAGAGATATATCAATGCTAAGAGATTCCCTGACCTTCTTGTGAGAATGGTTAATTGTGATTGTGTAATTCCCAAGTGGTTGTCATAGTTTTATTTTATACATCTATAAATTCAAAAGACTCAATATAGTTATATCCGACTCAAGGTGCTACCACATCACTAGTGAGTCCAAAATGTAATGACTTGATGTGGGTATCGGCACTTATTATCCTTTTTATAGAGCCCCGCCTGCCTGTCTGAGTCCTAAGTAAGAGAAGAGAACATGATCCATGGAGATTTTTTACATGATAAACTAAGGATGATAGGCGCTAGATAATATATCCAATTATAATGTTGATTTATAAACTTAGGTTACGATTTTTCGGTAGAGTTCTGAAGATGTGATAATCATACAGATAATTGGTACATCATTGATCACCATTAGTTAAGAGAAAATAGATCAAATGTGAAGTGCTTATAATAGACAAACCAATGCGGCTAATGATCCATATACCTTGAGCATGGTTCATGTTTACCGAACTTGGTTTGTGTTTAAGCTCTTAAGTATACAGGTTAAGAGGAACGAATAAAGCTGATGACCTCTGTATATGTTAAATTGTAAAGAGAATAGTTTGAGTTCAAGCTAGTACTTCGTAATTCTCAAAATATAAATTCAAACGATCGATGTCTAAAAAAGAGACATTAAATTATATTGAGGTTCACGAACTGATTTGGTTAATACATGAACTTACTGAATATACTTATGAATAAATTTCAATTAACTCACGTACATGAACTGGTCGATTTCGAGATACAACTGGATACTTTTAGTATCACTGGTATACAAATTGATTTGTGTAGTTTGCGAACTGGTTTAATTTTAAGATTTTTATGTAGACTTTTGTAATTCAAGTACATGAACTGATTTGTAAATCTAAAAAGTTCATGAACTCCGAGATGACAAATTTGTTCACAAACTATTTTTGCCAATTCACTAACTGATTTTGTCTTCAAGAGTAATTCAACTCCAAATATTGCGTGATTGTTCACAAGCATAATATGGGCAACTTTGTCCAAGGTTTAAAAACGACAATTGCGTCTGTGCACATTTTTTTGAGCGTTGTTAAGACTATCTAGTGATGAACTCTCTATCTCGCCCGCTAGAGACTCTATCACATATGCCTAAG
The DNA here is from genome assembly GCA_023531295.1 of Papaver armeniacum. Taxonomy (NCBI): domain Eukaryota; kingdom Viridiplantae; phylum Streptophyta; class Magnoliopsida; order Ranunculales; family Papaveraceae; genus Papaver; species Papaver armeniacum. The sequence continues at coordinate 55,460 of JAJJWW010013140.1, read as the reverse complement.
CGGTATATTTTCCATTTATGTTTGCCGCTTTACCATACCCATAGCGAGTGCAAAAGTGACAAATCACTTAAAATACCATGTAACCATCAAGGGTTAGCCCGGTTGGCCAAAAGCCTGACTCTCAAGTGGGAGGTCAGCGGATCGAGTCTCCATTCATGAGTTTGGAGATCTCATGAAATACTCCTCTTACGTAAATCTAGTTTAAGTGCTTAATGTATCTTCTTTTCCTATTAAAAAAAAAAACTTGATATACCATATACATGGGAATGGGCGTAAGCAGGGTTTTGATTAAGCTTCTTCTGTATATCATGTTAAGTGCTTAACGTATCTTATTTTCCTATTAAAAAAGAACTTGACATACCGTGTATATGGGAATGGGCGTAAGCATGGTTTTGATTAAGCTTCTTCTGTTTATTGCGCTCAACACTCACATAAGAGTTACCATGGAAGATCTTACTGAACTTGGAAAAGATTTAACGGAAAAATTTGATAAGAAACTTGATAATCTTACCGAGCTTCTAAAGAAACATTAGGAAATTGAAGATGAGAACAACTCTGATGAAGATGAGGAGTCATCACATACAAAAACCAATTCCAAGGAAAATAATAAGTCTTCTTTTGTTCAATCACATGTATCACATTTATCACATATAATATGTAGTATAACTCGCTTATGTGAAGAATTGTAAATATTATATCATATACATAATCGCTTCAATCTTTTAATTTGACGGGCCAATTTACATGAGAAGGAATATTTTATTTCTTAAAATATATCGTGTCAAAACTGTTTAAAAATTTAATGAATGATGAGAATTATGAAATACATAGTGAGATAATTAGTATAAAGAAAATTTATATATTTGGGGGCCCTAGACGGTCGCCTAAGTATCCTATGCATCTGGTACGGGCATGGATGGTTTCCTTGTATTTCCTAAAAAATAGCTCTGCTGGTAATGTGAATCCATTGAGAGCAACACCCACAAATGTGAGATATAAACTGATAATGAATTTTTTGTTTGATTTTTCATCTATGAGCCTGTCATCATTATGATTAATAGCCAGAAAAAGAGCTTAAGATGTTAACAGCACAACTGAATTCATTAAGTATGAATTGAAATTTTGCTTAACTATAATATAAACGAAAATCGCATCAAGTGCATAATGTAATAGAGATTACCGGATATGATATTGATGAAAGAAGAAGGAACTTCTACAAACATATAGTTAAACGGTTGAGCCAATTAAGAGGCCGATTGCAGCACTAACAAAAAAGATTAGTGTAGTGGTGGTATAGAATTTCCTTCGCGGGTGTATGAAGTAGGAAACTAAAATAGGGACAAGCATGATCGGCCACACTTTCTATCCAACTGGAGAGCCATTTTAAATTCCCATCGTGGATACTATAGAGTTGTTGAAGAAGTCGCACTGCGGTATAACTTATAGATAAAAGGATTACATGGAATAAGAAAAGCATGTTCATCTTGATGTTGTATTCAACCCATTGTTTCCTCTATTTGCCAGAGAAAGAGGATAAAGTGCTTATAGATGTAGTGTTCACTTTGAAAGGAACATTGATCTTCTAAAAGTTAGGTACCAAGTCTAAAATTTTTAGTCCTTCAATAACTAACTGACAGGAACATTAATCTTATAAAAGTTAATTTATAAGTGTCCTTTGACAATTAAGGTACCTCATCATCGGAACCGTAGAGAACTTGTTCTTTCTCTTGCACTTTCACTATTCACTGGTACAAATATCCACTGCCCACAATTTTGCGAAACAACTTAGCCACGCTTGGACGAAATGCCGAGGGTATCAAGTACACCACAATCTTTTCGATATCAACCTATATGACACACACCTTGCATGATCTAATATAGATAGAGGCTGTTAAAAAAATAGCAACCACAAGGTGTACACTTGGTATATAGAATATGTAACAAAATCGAACCTAATTATAGGGATCAAACCTAGTGTTTGATTTAACGTACAAGTGCAGTTACTTTATTATAACTAAAACGACAATTATAATGCAGAAAGTAAAGTAAAAGCACACAATAAGATTTTGTTAACGAGAAAACTGCAAATGCAGAAAAACCCCATAACCTAATCCAGTTTTGAATACTCTCGGAATTAAGGTGCTATACAAAGACTACTACCAACTTCGTACAGTTAGTTGGGACCAAGTAAACTAACTCCAAGTTACATATAGCAGAAAATCTATAAATTAATGTTTTTGGGACCACCAAAATTTATTATATTAATTAACCGATAAATTAATATATATATATATATATATATATATATATATATATATATATATATTTTTGAATAGATAAATTTATTATCAAATAATTATTTTCTAAATATTGTATAATATTAAAATTTTAAAAGCACCCTTTAATCTTCCACTTAGCTTCATTGTTCATTGTATATCAATTAAGTACCTAATTTATAAAGCCCTTCAATATCACAATGAATAATTTCTTGCATAACTGTGAGAAAACAACACCAAAAATTCTTACGATGATAAGAAAAATTAGAGATGAAATTCAATATGATATTAATATTAGCAAAAACAAAAGATAATCGAATCATTTAAAAAAAAAAATCTTTATAAATCATTAATGTAATGAATTATTACTTTATATTTCACATGGGGTCTACATAGGTAATCAAACATGTATTACTTTATAATTTTAGCAAATTATTAATTTGGCACGTTGTCCCGACTCGGGACCGGCTAAAAACATTATTTTAAGAGAGTTTAGTAAATAACAGAGTATTAATCATTAGAGTTTCTACAATAGTTCCTTCAGTACCTCTGCGCCTACTACCAATCTGGTCGCACGTGAATTCTAAGATAGACTCCACTACCTCAAGTTGCTTCATCCGCTGTGAAGACTTCAAGCACACAACTCCTTTGGATCGTACTCATAAACAGTAAATGACTAATTTATATTCGGTAATCGCTCTAAGTCTCAAGAACTAAATCATAGATATATGTTAAGCTAAACAAAAAGGCTTTTCCTTTTAAACTAATAAACTCCTTTGTTAGGTTTAGATCAACCAAGATCCAGATGATCAAGATAATCGGATCTAGGTTCATAACCTATCAGGTTCTGATCTTGAAGAGAACCACCAAATGGTAGATCGTCGATCTATATGACAAGATATAATATGTGAATCAAATATGAACAAAGTTATGTCGGAACAAGTGTGTGCATGAAGTAAATCATAAAAATCAGAAACCAATAAGAAATCCTCTTGTGTTCAAATCTCCAGTCTTCAATGTACTTGCACAAACAAACTTGATTTCCTTGTGATCAATCACACACAAAATGGAGTTTGTTAATAATAGATGACCACAAGCCTATCGTCAGATCTAAACACATATCTGAACTATGTCAATCCTTGATCTAGTTTGAGTGACCTTATGTCAAAAGACAAGGATCTCAAGAATAATCAAACTAGGTGAATATTAAGGTTCAACCTCCGTTAGTCAATCAAATCAATAATTAAAAACTAAAATATCAATACTATTGTAGTTTCCCACCAATGTTACCATTTAGGCGCTTCTTGGTCCCACATAAGACTTTAAACAACGAACATAAGAGATTTCTCCTAATTAGGTTACTCTCCTCTCCAAAATAGTATTACAAGTAATACTATTAGGTGGCTATTACTTTGATTACAAAATGAAGTGTGAGTGTTGGGATAAGTTTGTAAGATAAACAAACTTCGCTATTTATAGATCAAGATAGTTTGGACACCAAGGAATTTCCATAACCGAAAATATCAAAAGATATACAATTAATAAACACCAATTTTTGGTTTTGTTGAATTCTAGCTAATATCCAACTAATATGCCAAAATCTCTCATGGATGACAACTCGATATTATCTAGTATACAAGTATAGTTTACTAATATATCTTTCAGAGACATGTTTTACTTAATGGGAAATAAAACATATAAATTTGAAAAACCTAATTAAAAGGTTCTCAAATATTCCGGTTCGGGATCTCACCTTTAACCATCAAGGAATATCTCTGAACAATGAAAGAAAAATAATTTAGCATGTGTTCAAATTACTCACTATCTTGAACTTTCCTTAATAGAAACTCATATTACGATATTCACACAAACCATATTTGTTGGGACCGGTCCTGCAATATATCCCCAATATGAATCGGTCCTTCTATAGATCCCCAATATAAATCGGTCCTTCTATAGATTCCCAAGGAAGGTGATGAGAAACAGAAGCTTACAATAAAAATAAATTGAAATTGATAACTTGAAAAAGGATAAATAATCAACCAATTTAGTTTCTTCTACCCTTTGAATAAAGGAAGAACCTAATAATGGAGATTCTTATCAAATAACTTACAATTTCTACCCAATTAAATTGGAAACTATAAGATTATGAGAGGCATCTAGTTGATACTCTAGAATTAGATGATCTAATTCCCCCTAGAGATAACAATTAGGTTTGAAAGAAGAGAACCTCTCATTCTTCACACAATATTCTAAAACCAAAACTTCCTCCTTTAGCCTTATGTCGTCTAATTCATACTAGCACCAAGGGCATACTTGGCATATTCAAAGTAATTCTAGGATGGACTATAAATGGTGCTTGAATATCAATATGGGACATCCACAATACATCATCCTCCGATTCCTCCCCTTCTTTGAACAAATTCGTCCTCGAATTATTCAAAGCATATTCTCCATTAGTGCTTGAACTTCTTCTTTGTTTGAAGACAATTCTACCTCTACACCTTCCATTATAATTACTCACCAAATGTAGCACTTTGTGGTCATAGTTGAGAGCATCCCCAAGTAGTAATGACACACCAAGTATTTCTTCGTTTGTAAATACATCATCCTCCCCTTGTTTGAACAAATTCGTCCACGAATTCTCCAAAGCATATTCTCAATTAGTGCTTGAACTTCTTCTTTGTTTGAAGACAATTATACCTCTACACCTTCCATTGTAGTTACTCACCAAATGTAGCATCTTGTGGTCATAGTTAAGAGCATCCCCAAGTAGTAAAAAAACACCAAGCATCTCTCTCAACCTTGCACGAAGACTACAACCATGAAACTTATCTTCAATGAAAGCCCAAATTGGATTCATATATATTGCCTCCCCATTTTATTGTAGCTTGAGTGAATGCTTGCTTCCGGTAGTCGGTTCACATACTTGAAATTGTTCTTCGGATGCTTCTAACATAGCATTTTCCAATTCAATATCATACCTTGGTACACCAAAATCTTTTACTTCACTACCATTAACTACCTCATCAAAAATTGAACACAAAGGTTTGTATTCTTCTTTCTCTTGATTCTTACATGATAGCACTTGCTCCATAGTAGTGAAATAATTAAAGATTTGATACACATTCATGCCATCTTGATAGATTGGAAGATTACCCACTATTTCACTTTCCCCATGACTCAAATAACTATCAAATTTTGGTGGAGACATTTCATCAAACATCTTGTGGGCAATTTGTTCATCCTAATATCCACCAACCAAAATTGATACATCTAGTTGACTTACATCATCACAATCACTAGGTACAATCCTTTGTTGGTTATGGAGACTTACAAGTTTCCAATAATATACTTCAAAAATTTCTCCCATTCTTAGATACATATCATCAAACACATGTACAATATTCATCAACACATCCTTTGAATGAATCCTACCCAAATTAACTTATCTTTTGTAAACCATGGGAAATCAATATAAGATTGAAAAACCCAATTTGAAAATACTATCAAAGAACATAAAAATCAACCCAAAATACTTGATAAAGAGATTAGTAGTGTTCACCTCAAGAACAAGTATCTTCACCAATCACCACCTTTTCCCCTTGAGAATCAAACCAAAGCTCTTGATACCAAATGATGAGAAGCGGAAGCTTACAATAAAAATAAATTGAAATTGATAACTTGAAAAGGATAAATAATCAACTAATTTAGTTTCTTCTACCCTTTGAATAAAGGAAGAACCTAATAATGGAGATTCTTCTCAAATAACTTACAATTTCTACCCAATTAAATTGAAAATTATAAGATTATGAGAGGCATCTAGTTGATACTCTAAAATTAGATGATCTAATTCCCTCTAGAAATAACAATTAGGTTTGAAAGAAGAGAACCTCTCATTCTTCACACAATATTCTAAAACCAAAACTTCCTCCTTTAGCCTTATGTCTTCTAATTTATACTAGCACCAAGGGCATACTTGGCATATTCAAAGTAATTATAGGATGAACTATAAATGGTGCTTCAATATCAATCTGTGATATCCACAATACATCAGAAGGGATCGGTCCTGCTATAGATCCCCCATAGGAATCAGACCACCAATCTCATTGATTCATTTCAGCTAACAAACAAGTTTGAAAAGTTTGCTTTCTTAAAATCATGGAGTTAAACATAGTTTTCTAGGCATATAATCAACCTAAAGTTCATTACATAATCTAGTAACAAGTTACAAAGATAGCGTCTATTGGAAATTACGAAGTTCAAAAGATAGACGTTATACTACGTAATTCAAGATACCAAAGTTGTGATACAACTTGTATATTCTTCCTTGACACTTTGATCATTAAGAAATGATCCAGTCTCTATTTTCATTCACTACAACATGAAGACCTTACCAGGGACAAAGGTCATTCTCACTAAAGTTTTAAGCTCAAATATCCTCGAGCGTATACATAAAAGTATATATACCGTCATAGGAATTGTTCCATAGAGTGAGCATTTGTTTAGGTAGATAGAGAGATAGAGTAAACAAGAGAATCAAATGTTTGTTACTAACCTTTCATGAAGTTCTCCAAAGTCTTCGTGTATTCTTTAATCTACATTCTTCAAGGATAGTTTTGATTCCATACTCTACTATTTAAACATAATCTAGTCCGAAAATGATTTTAGTAGACTAAATCAAGAATGTGTTTTGGCATCTAAATTTGACAACTGAATTGACATACTAACACCAGTGATTTCAACCAAGTAATGCTCTAACAATAACATTAAAAGGTGTCCAACCATTTAAATATCGAGGATATTTTAGTTTTTTCTTCTATACTGGAACTCGGCTAAGATGAATGTTATCCATGATTCATCGAAGGATAAGTATGCTTTGAAAAAGGAAAGAAAAAGAGCATGTAATTTCCTTTTTTAATTTTCGTAGTGACATGGGTGCTATTCTTAACGAACACAGTACAGTGGTACAGTAAGACCATTAGTTTATTCGGGGGTTAATCTAAAAAAAAACCTAAAATATATGAACTTTGAGAAACTATAAGAGCTATCACTATGGTGCCCTTCATCCCTTCCCTATCCCTCAAATGTATGGAAGGGATAGCACACGCAAGGTAACCTCACTATGGTGTCCTTTTATCCCTTCCCTACATGATACGGCTACTCAGTAGCCGTACGAATAGTTCCATACGACTACTCAGTGGACGAGTTATAGTCTCGATCGTGAGGGTTTACACAGAGATTTACCCACAAAATCTTAAACAACAACCGCATATACTATTCGTCAGGTCCGTCTTCTGGAGGAGCGCCGACAATATAATTCGGATTGTAATATTCCAAGTTAGGCATGTTAGCCTTAAAGATTAAGTAGCACTCCTAACATGTAAATTTTGTACGATGATCTAGTCGGTACACAAATTTTGCCATTTCCTCCTACGTAAAACAAGCATAAAGCAATAGGTTAGTGTCTTTGTGGAAACAACATTCAAAATATTATAACTATTTATTATCACATACGGTAATCGCAGTTGTCATGTGTTATGGGGCGTAACCATGAATCTTTCTTTGTATTCTAACATACTTGCGAACCTCTATTTGAATTTGACAAATCTGTTGTTGAAGTTGTCATCTGTTTCGGCTATTAACATTTCCAAACGCTTGTACAAAGCCGTCAAACACAACGTCCATTTTTCATAGGCGGAGAGTTCTTGAACATCTTCAATAGGCAGAGTAGCAGCATTTACAAATGTTGTGGTGAGTGCAACATCTTCTTCTACGGTATACCCAACCATTACCATGTTATCTATTGAAACCCAAAAAATATGAGACACACAGGATACTAATGCCAACTATTTTGGATTGTTTGTGTTGAGGAACTTTTTGACAATTTATAATAGGCATTGAAAGTGGCCGTTGGAAATTAGCTGTTGGAAATTAGCCGTTACTAAAGATCCGTTGGTATAAGAAAATATAATTCAAATTATCGTAATTAGAAATATATAAATTAATGTTACTGAGAAAAAAAACTACATTACCGGAACTGAAACACGACTTTACTTAAAAAAAAAAAAAAACTTAAACTAAGCTATTAAAATTTGAAATGATTATGTTGTTGCCTCTCCAACTGCCTGGCCAATATGGTATTCTGTCTTAATTCAAAATACTTTTTTGCATTTCGAGCCAGCTTTTCGAGATCCATTTGCATTATTTCCCTTTCTTCTTTCTCTCGAGCAACTTCAATTTGTTGTTGTGCTGTCTCTAGCAACCTTTCCATAATTTGGTTTTGTTGTTGCTGACGAGGTGCGACTAGCATTCGGGATTCTTTTAGATAATCAACAAGTTTACTGCCCGCGTCGCTCATATGGGAGTCTTGCGAGGATGGTGTGGCGGGTTTGCTTGTCCCGGCGACCTTTTTATTAATTTAGGCTTTTTTCTCTGCTCTGGACTTGCGTTTATCTTCTGTAAATCCACCTGACGACGTTCCAGGTATTGTACTTGGGTTCGTACTAGGGGTATATCCTAATGGAAAAGGGATACCGCTAGGGACATTATAAGTGTTTGGAATTTGATTTGCAAATGGAGTCTCGACGAATTGGCTTGTAGGTGGATTTTGAGAAGATGGGGTTGGAGTACTAAACATATTAGTGAAATTTCCATGAATTTGAGATGACGGAGGATTAGAATCTTGGTTCATATCTTCAACTAAACCTACATGTACATTTGGTACATCTTTAAGTAGTTCATACTCAGCATCTCGAGTAAAGTTTTTTTTTGTGTATTTCAACATGGATGCTTCTCACAATTAACACCTACATCAATGTAAAACAAACCATAAATAAGGTACGCATAAATTAAACTATTTGCAAACAACATATACAACAACTATAATGAACATATTTAGATAACATACCCGGTTAATAGAGTCAAGCCCGGATTACTTGCAACGGCTCTTGCAACACAATCGACAAAGTTATCCACTTCATTCTTGATTATGCTAAACCGATTACGAACGCTTTTTGTAGTATGCTCGTGTTTATTCCCACCACAAGCTTCCACAAATTTTTGAAAAAGGATTTCCCAAAACTCTTCCTTATCTACTTAACTGCTATAACCAAGAGCAGAGTACTGAGTAACAATGTGAAAATCTTCCAAAATACTAAATCTCGCTCTATGTTTCCTTTTTGGCTTTTGAGTCTCCGACATTGATGAGCAAAACAAAATTTAAAACTCTTACTTAAACAAAAAATAAATTGGAGAGATTTTAGTGAAGAAATTGATTGATGTAAGAAGAAGAAATTGATTTGGTGTGATTTGAGTAGAGAATTAGAGTGGTATTTATAGAGGATTTTGAAAAAATGACCGTTGGGATCCGACGGTGGAGAAGATAGAGCCGTTATTAATGATGGATGGTTAGGATCGGGTGTGAAAGAGGTGTAAACGAAAAAGGTCAAAAAAATATTTTTTACGAAACGGCTACTCAGTAGCCGTATTCCCTTCCCTACAAGAGGAATCAGATGTAATCCTCCAAGTAGAGAAAGGGAGGGATATCCCTACACATATAGGGATATGGAAGACCATAGTGGATGGTTTTTGGGATTTTTCCCCACATTTGAGGATAGAGAAGGGAAGGAATGAGTCCAACCATAATAGTGTTAGCTCTAAAACGGTAAAACCAAAGCATCTGCGTTTTCAAAGAACGCGAAATTGGGGGATATAAAAAGGAATTGGGGGATATAAGAAAAGGACAAAAACTAGTTCCAGATATCAATTCGGGGTCACCCCTTATCTAAGTATTTTTTTAAATCCTAATCTACCCCTCACTAATCAGGTTTAGTGGTTAATAATAATTAGTAAAAATCTTAAGTTTGTTAAATGATTAGTGTGTATTTGTATTTGGGTGAATGAGATGAGAGTAGAAAGATGGGAAAATTTTTTGAGAGGGAACTTTTTTTGGTGAAAGTGGAGGATGATTGTGAAGAGAGAATTCTTTGCTAAGAGGTTGAAAATTTGATTTTTTTTTCCTTGAATCCACCATTGTTGCAGTTGAAATAGCTCGGTGCTTAGGCATTGTATTCAACCAAACAACCATGCCTAGGCATTTCTTTTCATAAATTTTCATAAATTGTTTGCCACTATCCTGGGGTTCGGGACAAAAATTTTCGGTTTTGATCTTCAAAACCTATTTTTTCTGGTTGTAATCGAGTCTACTTCCCAACACGATTATCGATTTTCGAGCATGCTTAGGAACTATTTTTCAAAGATGGTTTTTGCTTAAATTTCTATCTTAACATGATGAAAAGTATCCGAGAAACTTCAATTTTTTTTCACTTGACTACCTAGGCATTGATAGATTTCTATCGAGCATGCCTAGGCACCATTTTCCGGCGTGGTTCTTCACCAATTCCGGCATGGTCTTCATCACTTCCTGGCGATGTAAAAAAATATTCCGTTTTGAGTTTTTTCTGGTTTTAATCGGTCCACTTCCCAGCACAAGTAGTTAATTCTCGAGCATGCCTAAGACACTTAGGTTCCGGCATAGTATGTTACTTAAATTTCTATGCTTGCAAGCACATGATGAAAAGTTTCCGAGAAACTTCAATTTTTTTTTTTTCACTTGACTACCGGCATTGATAGATTTCTATTGAGCATGCTTAGTACTTAGTTCTGACATTGAATGTTAGTTACCAACCATGCGGCACCGGTTTCCGCATGGTCTTCATCAATTCCGGCATGGTCTTCATCACTTGCAGCATGATCTTCATCACTTCCGAATTAAAAAAAAAAAAATTTCGTTTCCAAAATGAGGAGCCGGCAGAGAGGGGGAAGAGAATTTGAAAGGGAATGGGGAATATTTGGGTTTCAAAGCTCTAACCCTGAAAGTGATTAATAAGAAGTGGAGATGGAAATGGGGATATGATTTTGTTTTTTAATTTTAAGTTTTTTAATTTTTATTTTGAGGGAAGGGTATTTTAGTATTTTCATACCCAAAAATCACCCCTTAGCAGACACCATGGGTTGGGAGAAGTAATCAATATCCCCCAATTCCTTTTTATATCTCCCAATTTCGCGTTCTTTTCAAAACGATCCGAAACATATCTTTTCATTCTTAATTACGTCATTACCCCTCTGCTGGAAGTTGGGACCTGCCATTCCACTTCTTCTTTCCGTATTCCTCTGCAAAACTATTCATTTTCTTAAAGAAAAATTCGATTCCGATGATCAAGAAACCCTAAAAATTTATGATTCAGAGAGACGATGAGGTCTTCGATTGATTACCTTACATTGCTGAATTTGAAGTTTAAATTGATCAATGGAACCAGAAAAGAAAGTATTAGTATCTTCAAATGGAGACGTCAAAGTAATAGAATGGGAAGATTTCGAACAAGAACTAGCTAGATTATGGAGTCTTTCTTCTGCTTTAAAAAAATCTAAAGAAAAGAAGGATTTGCTTCAGCAAAAGCTTGAATCACTCATTCAGGTAGGTACTAATTGTTTCAATAGTTTAATTAATAGATCCAAATTAGGTTTTGTCTTTATATTGATTATTTGCTGGTTATGCTGATCAGGTTAGGGCTGAACAATTAAATAGGTCGAATGAGTTAGAAGTGATGAAACAAAAATTAGAGGCAAAAAGATTGGTGATGGGAAGTTCATTAACTAGGTCAAATGTTATAGCTGAGGATGTGAGAAGTCAAAAAGAGCATCTTATTGTTTCAATTAAATCTTTATTGGTTGCTGGGAGAGGTCTTTCTGTATCTAGCAATCAGTTGCAGGTATTTAGCTTCAACTTTTCAATCTTTTCAGATGGTTTTTGTTCATGGGGATGATACATTCTTTGCATTTATACTGAATTCAGCAAGAGTTTCCTAAGGCTGTCAAGTAATACTGAAAAAGAAAGCCTAAAATGATGGACATTTTTATTCAATATTCATGTCATAACTGTCATTAATAAAGGTTCGCTGTATCTGTTAATATGAGTTGAAGCTTTGGTTAGGAATTTGTGCCTTGAACACCATTCCATTATAGGGGTGAAAGGTTGGTGAAATTTTGCATTTCTAAAAGTGGTGAATTTTTTGCGACCCTTATATTTTGAAGGTCATGCAAAAAATTAATTCTAACACTTGCTCCGTAACAAATTAAAGTACTTATAGGAGTAGCATTATATTCCCCCGGAACCGAAGCAGAGTCGTTATAGATAAATAAAATCTGTGAGATTAGGATTTTGGACTCTAGGATTCTCTGGTAATATTTTGTTTTCCAATTTGGGTAAATAGCACAACTAACTAGCTCTAATGTTGTACGGATGCATTGTTTTTCCTAAAGTAGAGAGGCATGGTTTAAAAAGGCGTTTGTGGGGCGCGCTTTTGGACGCTTTTTTGCGCTTCAGGTCCTAGGCGCTTCTAGAGCGCCGCTTTACGAATTGGTTTATATTGGAAAGTGAAAAGTCGGCCTTGGAAGCCCAGTAGGTCCTGTTTCACATTTTCTAACTAAATACTAATAAACATAATTTATAGGGCATGATGATCATGATGACGATGACTATCTACATGATGATATGAATGATGCAGACATTCGTGGCTAGCATATTTAAATAGCTCTTGGGTAGAATATGCAATATCAACATGCCGTATGATTAGTTAGTCTAATTGTGCCTTTCATTATGTCTGAACTTCATAGTTTTCTTTTATTAGGTTGATATATATATTATCATATATTTCAAAAAGCTCGCTTTCGCTTTACGCTTTCGTAGCGCTTTACGCTTTGGTATGAGAGCGCTTCGCCCCACGCTCTCGCTTTTCAAAACCTTGTAGAGAGGTCTTTGACGGTATAAGTTCATCATATTTTATGTAATGATTAGTCTTTCTTAGGATAAAACCTAACATTTTTGTCAGAAGTCCTTAGTTTTAAGAAATAGATTAGGCATTCATTCGCTCAAGATAGTTTTAATATATTTTGGTAAACTCACTCATAGTGTTAACTGCAGGAAGCATATAGGTTACTGTCTGGAGAGAGGGGTCATGTCCGTTTAAAAAAATTGCAGAAGATGCTGCAAATGAGACAACAATATATGGTTGCACAAGTTTCATTTCTATATCCTGTAAAAGCCTCTGCTGCATTGACAAACGGGGAGCTCAATTCATCTTCTACGAGTAGTCCAATAGGTAATATACTATATACTACTAGTACATTGAAAGATTTTTCCCCTATGAATAACTGAGGAATCTTTCGCTATAATATCTGAAGAAATAATAGAAAAAAGTAAAAAATTGTTGAACCTCTTTTTGACTGTAGGACTTCTGAATCATGTCCCTAAATATTCTCGAAGTCTGGTTACTTGAAACGGAGAAACACATCGTTTCTCTTCATCGTCATTTTGTCCTTTATAGTCTTTTGTCATACAAAACCAGGACCTAGTGTCTGAATCAATAACCTAATAAGCTGTATCTTAGCTTTCAACGTCATGGAGTTATGGATTATAAATTGTTCAACAGGTAGTTATGATTTTATCCTGGTTATTCCATGCAAATAGTAGAAATGTATGTCCCGGTGATTATGTATTTGGGCGCTCCAGTGAACACCATAAACATTCTAAACTTAGTGTGTGTGTGTGTATCATCTTAGAAGCAGGTAATAAGATTATATCAAACCGGTGTTAAAACTTCTTATTTTATTTTTTTGAAGCGTTAAAACTTCTTATTACTAGCAAAGTTGTACATGGTTGAGTAGAAATCTTTCTGCCATTTAAGTACGTTGGTAAATGCTATGTTACCTCTATACTGGTCATGGCTATTAAAAAGTAATAAATTTTTGCAGGGAATCCTGTTGGCTCTAAATCTTTTAAGCCAGGGACTTTGACCATTTCAGGTCTGGCAGTGAGTGGACTATCTTTAAAGAAGACGAGCTTTTTCGGCGATAAGAAGGAAGTTCAGAAGTCTGCTACTGCACTAGGATATGTTGCACATGTAAGCTATTACATATCATCTCAGATTATCATATAATGTTATAAACTTATATACTATATTAAGAGTATCAATTATACCTGGTTGATGTTATGTCGATTTTTTTTTTTTTTGTTCAACTGACATCAGAATCTATCTTAATGTTAAATAGCTCAGTAGACAATTTTTTTATTTCATTTTCATTTATTGGAGTGGCTGTGCATTTTACATTGTCCTCTTACCCATTCTTGTTTGATTTCTCTAGGTTGTTTCGCTTATAGCTTCTTATTTAGAGGTTCCTCTGCGATACCCTTTGCGCCTCGGAGGTTCACATTCATACATTCATGACTATGCCCCTTCAGTTGAGCTGTTGACATCTACTTCAACATCAGGCTCTGCCTTACTTTCTAATTCAAAACCTACCGAGTTTCCTCTTTTTCTAGAAGGACAAGACACCACCAGAGCAGCTTATGCCATATTCTTGTTGAATAAGGTGTGTTTTTCTTTCTTTGTATTTTTATTTACTTTTAGTTATACAGTATTGGAATCCACTCTGCTGGTTCCCAGATCCATTCTAGTAGATCCCTAGCTCTTGCTGTGGTTGACAATTTTTTCTTCTGTTCAGGATTTAGAGCAGATATTAAATTTTATAGGCGTCGAGAGTTTGGGACCACGACATATCCTGGCCAATTTAATGGAGCTTTTGCGGACAATACAATCTCAGTAATATGTGAGATAAAGTGAGTTACTTCTGATCCCCAATTAAAGATTCTTGACTGCAACTAGTAAATAGTAGTGCTGTTATATGCCATCTATCTTGGCAATGTGTGGCAAGAAGGATTTCTGTTTCCATACGGGCATTTGATCAGGTGGTTACTCAGTGTAAACATAGAAGATGGACACCCTGCCATTTTTCTTAATAGGGTTCGTTCCTGTAAACAAAATTTTCATTTTGCAGATATAAAAATGAATAATGTAGTTTACACGATTTGAAGCGCACCAGGTCTGAATCATCACCTCCTATATTAGATGTCCATATCGATCATGGTAGGTAGCATGTTATTGATTCTTAGCAATGTAATAGCATCTTTCTTGTACAACATAAATTCATCTCCATTATTTGTGTAAGAACTTGAACAGAATGAAGTGTCAGTGTCTCACCACCAAGTTCAGATGGGCCATCAAATGAAACTGTCTACCTTAAAACTCGTGTCCTGAGTCTCCTGATATGGGGTACTACCCAAAATCATTTTGGATACCACCCGGTTATATCAATCCATGGCGGTTAGATAAGAGAAAGGATCAAGTTACTCATTATATTCAAAATTACTTAATTATCCCTTTTAAAGTAAAAAGCTCCACTAATTGCCAAATATGCCTGCTTTCAGACCCGGGGTACAAAGCAGTCATATTTGTCATTTGGGCATTGTGGGATGCTCTACATGTCAAGCATTTCAGTTTGCTTCTTCTTTTCGAAGTTCGGTTAGGACAGCAATCAAATTCAAAAGGAGCTGGCTCGTTCATACTTGATCTGGGGGACTCTTGAGAGTTTTTTAGGCCCCACAAGGTTGAGTACACTGCCGAATGCACACAAAAGGAGCTAGCTCGTTCATTTGTTGCCTGCTGGATCATCTCTTTTCCCGCTTTATCTCCATTTCAATTTTCCGTGCGCTGATAAGAATTCTCTTATTCGGTGTCTCTAAAACCAGACAAACATGCACGTGCAATTGCAATATACATAGTCCACAATGGCAGATTAATTATTACTTTTTTTTTTTTTCCTTTGTTACCCAAGTTCGCTCCTCATTTCAGACTTAGTTTGGAAATCACCAAAGCCCTACTACCTACTAATTGCTGGTTCCCTCGTGCAGTTAAGAGTTTTTGATTGTCACCTTTACCTTTTACTAGTAAATAATTGCACGTGAATACAAATCCAGAGAGGCAGCAACCCCTTTATTTTCACATCATTTCCCGTTTGCACGTTCATGACTTTTCCTTTAAGCTGCTCGATCACTAGAGTTACCAGCTTATCATGATTCAAGATCATTCACCCTATACTCTGTTTTCTCCTTTTCTCTTTTTCTCTCGATCCCATTATATACTTTCTATAGGGGTTTACACTTTTTCGTCAGTGTGTTCCCCATCGTAGGGTTACTTTTGTTTACGTAAATCACAAGATAAGAAGATATCCTCCCCATCTTCTTCCCCTTTTTAGTTTAATTAAACCTTTTTTTTTTAGTATCATTTACACACAGATTTAAGATTTCCACTTTCACTTTTTTATCCCAACAGTTCTATCTTCTTCTTTTTGAAATTTCTTTGTCTAATAATTCTTTGTTAATTAGAGAAAAAAATACAAGTTGGGTGAAAATATTTCGACACGTCACGGACGCATATTCGCAAATCCAACAACTTTGGGCTGTGACGCAGGATAAGAAAGAAGACTGTACGGGCGTAGAAGAAAAAAAGAGGGGTTGGCTGTTGAGGAGATGAAACAAGAAACCAAAATAGGGTAGATGGACCGGGGATGATGGAGATGAGATAATAAAACACACTTGTCAATTTGTGATGCTGTCTCTTGTATATTTTTGGTTGCCGTCTTTTTGGTGTGCAGTGCCCAATAAATGCGATGGACCCAACTTATTATTATTCATGTTCCCGTACGGGTCTGCTGTCTGATGGAAACTAGACTGCCAATGTGCTCTGTTTTCTTTTCGTTTGATTTTTATGGGCAACCCATTGAAAATGAAGATTCTTAAGATTACGTTATTGTCTTTGAAGTTTGGTAACTTGTTTGTTTGGATGTACACTGAGAAGTAGAAATCAAAATGTAAACAACTACGAGGAACAAAAATGTTTTTCTTTTGTAAGCAAAATATTTTTGTTGTTTATTTCTGATATTGACATCTGCTTCAGAAGAAACAAAAATAATTATACTTCCGATATCCAAATGCTTTATCAAACGTTTGAAGATTCTTCGTATTACACGTTATTATCTTCAAAGTTTAAACGTTTATCGTGTTAAAAGTTTGAATTGAACTTGTACAGTACTGTACTATAGTCAATGGAACAGCCAGAGGAGATGACCCGAAACAACTATTTTCTGAAAAGAAGGGTGACAAGTGCACTTCGAATTTGAGCAATGACGAGTTTCCTTCCGTTTTGTTTTTGAAAATCCGTCATCAACGGTGAGGGGGGTCATCATTTATGATATGTATGAATCCATACAAGTCAAGGTCAGAGGAACGCTGGAGCATAGAGGAATGGCTCCATCGAGTGTCAATGGCCCAATGGGTATGATTACGCACTACATATGTCATGCTGGCGTCGCCTTAACTGAGTTGCCAGCGAGAAACAACTTTTGCTTTGTTTACTTTATAATTTCACTTTATCTCCTCCACAACTATTTTACTTGCACTTTTTACTATAGAAAGAATGAAAAGGACCTCAATCTATCACACAGTAATACGACTCTGACGCCTTTTTCATCTTCTTCTTTAGACCTTAGTCGTCGCTATATTAGAAAGAAAATCTCCGTTGATTGATTCTAATCTTTTATGCTATTAACATGTTTTACACAAATCTGTGTGAAAATTTGTCATGCCCTCTTTAAGCAACTACTAAAGATACTAATCTCCCGTTATAAATTTCTAAAATGGGATTGAATGGTACATGCGTATTCATGTCCTCCAAAACCTAAGTGTTTGCACAAAACTAGACTACCAAAATTCCATCAAAAATTTGGGGTTAGTAAATCATGTCCTCCAAAACCTAAGTAAATTTAGGCAAGTAAACAAGGAGGGGGACACATGTGACACTCGAGACATGATCAGATAAGCTTGTGGGCCTTGATATCGTGAAGGTTGACGAGATTCAAAAGAACTGAGTGGGCCCACCCTCGACAATGACCGGTATGACGAAGATGCTAATGCGTTGATCCGACTTAGTTGACTGCTAAATCTATTATAATTTTCTTTCTCTCGAACTATTTTATGTGATGTTGACTATAAACTCTGACCTTGTTTAATTTAATCTAGTATTAGTGTTTCACTTGCCCTAGCTCGCAAATGTTACTCCTAGTCCTGAATCATGATCCCTTCTAGTTTTTGGTTAAAAATAAAGACACCTATTATAAAGATTTCAGAGTTTTCGTTATTTTAAAAATAGTTTTGTACAAAAAATTATATTTCAAGTTTGCGGTCTTTTAAATGATTTAGTTCATAAGCTTTTTCCTCCCCAAGACCAGAATTTAATCCGCAAATTGTAAATTCACAAAAATCGTCAAGACATGTCGGTTTGGAGTTAGGAAAAGAATGGAGATTTTTCTGCGAAATATGCATACACGAAATTGTATGATGAGAAATAAAGATTTGAGGTAGCTAACCAAAGAAAATAAAAGATTTAGAGATAACTACGAAAGTGTCAGGATTTTTATCGAAACACTGACAACCGCGGAATAACAGGATCTTGAGATATTATGATGAATAATAAGTAAACCAAGCACAAGCAACAATAATAATACGAGAAAGATAAATCAACTCACAAGACACAAGATTTATAGTGGTTCGACCAATACATACAACGTGTATATATTGTCTACGTCCACTTTGAGCCGCACCAACTCAATCCACTATGAAGAAAAACGATTACAACGTCGTGTGAATCCCAACAAACCCTTGGTTACACCGCAACAATTACCCGAGACGATAACCTTGTCTCTTGTTCCTCACCAATATGTTTTCACAACGAAACCCTAGCTTTTTACCCTAAAAGCTATACAAGAAAGAACTCTCTTCTCTCTCTAAATAATTTTCTTCACACACAATTCTACAAGGCCTAATTACCTATTTATATAGGTTACAAACTTGGCCACCAAGAATTCTAGCCGGTTTAGGAAACCCCTTCCTAAAGTAATCACGGCTAACTTAGGAAATAATTAATTAGTCTTCAATAACTAACAATTTCCCACTTTGAAGACTTAATGATTATCTTCGATTCTTCAACTTTGGATTGACGGTGCTAAAACATCTTCATGTTAGTGCGGCTCCCCTCCCAGATCCTCATTCTGAGAGACCAACTAAAGCCTTGCAGAGCTTTAGCTTGTCTGATGTAACTCCCTTGGTAAACATATCCGCCGAATTCTTCGAACCAAGAATCTTCTCGAGCTTCAACTCTCCTTCTTCCAAGAGATCCCGAATGAAATGATAACGGATATCTATATGCTTCGTCCTAGCATAATAGGCTGAGTTCTTGGCTAAATGTATAGCACTTTGACTGTCGCTAAACAGAACATTATCTCCTTGTTCCTTTCCCAACTCAGCTAATAATCCTTGTAACCAAATCATCTCCTTGCTCGCTTCCGTCACCGCTACGTACTCCGCTTCCGTAGTAGACAATGTCACCAACTTATGTAACTGTGAGTTCCAACTCACTGCAGCTGACCCCATAGTATAAACATAACCGGTCGTACTTCGCCTTTTATCTACATCACATGCGAAGTCTGCATCCACATAACCCCTTAAGATAGAACTATCTCTTCCATAACACAATGGTACGTTTGTGTTACCTCTCAAATACCTGAGAATCCACTTCACAACTTCCCAATGTTGTTTTCCTGGGTTACTTGCATATCTACTCACTACTCCCACTGCATGTGCAATATCCGGTCTCGTGCACACCATAACATACATTAGACTCCCAATAGCCGAAGAATACGGTACGTCAGCCATGTACTCCTTTTCTTCATCTGTCTTCGCACACTGCATACTTGAAAGACGAATTTGACTTCCAAGTGGAGAACTAACTGGTTTAGCATTCTCCATATTTAACCTTTTCAACACTCGTTCAATATATTCAACCTAACTAAGCATAAGAGTTCCCTTAGCTTTGTCCCTTATGATTCTCATACCAAGAATCGGTTTTGCTTCACCGAGATCTTTCATAGCAAACTCACTTGCTAATTGTTTCTTCAAATTCTCAACTTCTTGTAGAGATGTTCCAGCAATCAACATATCATCCACATACATTAATAATATGATGTAGTTAGAACCGCACCTTTTGAAGTAACAACAATGATCTGCATTACACCGTGAGTAACCACTTCTATGTATGAAGTTATCAAACTTCTTGTACCACTGTCTCGGGGCTTTTTTTAAACCATACAAACTCTTCTTTAGCTTGCACACCATCTCTTCCTTGCCTTTTACTATGAATCCTTCTGGATGCTTCATGTAAATTTCTTCATCTAGGTCACCATGAAGAAAAGCTGTCTTTACATCCAACTGTTCAAGGTAGAGATCTTCAGAATCCACTAGGCTTAACACTACTCGAATTGTAGTCATCTTCACAACTGGAGAAAATATCTCGTTATCGTCAATACCCAGTTTCTGCTGGAAACCTTTTACAACCAACCTCGCCTTGTAGAGAATTTCTCCATTTGCTTAAGATTTCATCCGATAAACCCACTTGTTATGCAACGCCTTCTTACCTCTAGGTAATTTGGCTAATACCCATGTGCCATTCTCCTCAAGTGAATTCATCCCATCTTCCATAGCAAGTTGCCACTTGCTTGAATCATCAACCGCTAGTGCTTCTTTAATATCTCCAGGTTCACCTCCATCCGTAAGTAATAGATAATTGAAAGCATACCTTGGGTTTGGTTTCAGAGTTCTTGACGATCTTCGTACTTCTTGTGGAACTGTAGGAGTAACTCCCACTGCAGCAGAAGTTCCTTCCCCCTGTACTTCTCTGCCATTATCATTATCGTGCTCTTCTTGTACCACACTTCTTCCAGAAACATCATCAATATTGATATACAACTCCTTATCGACGTTGCTTGACCCGACATTTTGAACTTTTGTTGTATTCCTGTCCTTGTACAGCTCACTCTCATTAAAAGTAACGTCTCTACTTCTAATAACTTTGTGACCCTAATAGTCCCAAAGTTTATACCCAAAAGCGTCATTTCCGTAACCAAGGAATATACACTTCTTTGCTTGAGCACCTATCTTAGACCTCTCACTTGGACTAAGATGAACATAACCAACACAACCAAAAACTTTCAAATAAGAAATATTTACCTTTTTGTCGGTCCAAACCTCCTCTGGTATCTTCATATCTAATGGACTACTAGGTGTCTTATTAATTAGATAAGCAGCCGTCTCCGTTTCATGTGCCCAGAAGGTCTTGGGCAAACCAGATTGCAACCTCATGCACCTTGCACGTGCATTCAACGTCCAATTCATACGTTCTGCTACTCCATTCTCCTGTGACGTCCTTAGAACTGTCCTCTCCAAACGAATTCCATTTGTAGCACATAACTGTAAGAATTATGTTTTGTCATACTCACCACCTTTTTCTGACCTTAAACACTTCAACTTCAGACCAGTTTCTGTTTCAACCAAAGCTTTCCACTTCTTAAACACTTCATACTCCTGGAACTTATTCTTCATGAAGTAAAGCCACACCTTCCTTGAGTGATCATCAATAAAGGTGACATAATAATAGAACCCGTTGTGAGATGCAACATCAATTGGTCCCCATACATCAGTATGAACTAAATCAAGTTTCTCACTTCTCAAGTCTCTGCCGCCTCTGCTGAAACTAACCCGTTTTTGCTTTCCAAGAACACAATATTCATAAAACTCATATCAACATACTTCACCTTAGGTAGATATCCTCCCGAACATAGAATCTTCATGTTATTCTCACTCATGTGCCCTAATTTTCTATGCCATAAGTTAGTGTCTTCAACACTACTAGCCACTGCTAAAGTAGTTCCATCTGAAGTCCGGTATAGAGTACCGACTCTAAGTCCACGAGCTAATACCATAGCTCCTTTCTTCACTTTCCAATTGTGTTTCGTAAGCACAAATTCACAGTCATCATCACAAACTTGGCCCACAGACACCAAGTTCTTCTTCAAATTTGGAACGCGTCGTACATCCTTCAATTTCCATGTCGAACCGTTGACTTTCAAGATCACATCACCCAAACCAACGATGTCGCATGCTTCATCGTCACCTAAGAATACTTGGCCATAGTATCCTTCTTTATAAGAGATCATAATACTCTTATCACCCGTTGCATGGAAAGAAGCTCCCGAGTCTATAATCCAAGACTCATCTTTCTTTTCCTCAGAGAGTAGTAGAAAACCTTCCGCAATCACATTCTTGTTATCAACAAGGACCTTCACCGGTTCCGCAGCTGCAACTACGTTGACCTCTTCTTGATTACCTTTGTTTCCACCATTATTAGCACATTTGTTTTCCGGACAATCGCGCTTGTAGTGTCCTACTTTCTTACACGCCCAACACTCAACAACACCTCTAGGCCGGGATTGAGACTTCCCCCTAGACTTCCATCTGGATTTGTTGTTGTTGTTCCTATTTGAACTCCTTCCTCTATCTTCTTACTGCATACTTAAGGCCGAGCTTGAAGTACTAGAATCGTAACCTTGTTCTATTTTTCTTTCCTCTTCAGAAATTAATCTTTGTTGCACATCATCAATCTTCAACTTCTCGCTCCCTGCAGAATTACTAATACTTGTTCTTGCGGTTTCCCAACTCTTTGGTAATGACGACAACAACCGTAAAGCTTGAACTTCATCATCAAAAGTGATACTAACTTTTGAAAGTTGATAAATAATTGATTTAAACTTCCCAAGATGTGCTAAAATCGCTTCGCCTTCTCGCATCTTCGGATTGAATAGTTGTTCACACAACATAATCTTCCCCGAGGCTGATGACTTTTGATACAACTTTTCAAGTTTATCCATAAGGTCCTTCGTACTAGTAACCTCTTGTACGTTCTCAGACTTCCTCTGTTAGACATCTACGGATCACGGCTACACACTTGCGATCAAGAGTTGTCCATTCATCGTCTTTGAGTGCTCCCTTTTTCGCAACTCCTCCCAATGGAATATCAAGGTCTTTCTCGTATAGGTAGTCTTCCATCTGAGACTTCCAAAACGCAAAGTTCTTCCCATTGAAAACTTTAACTCTAGCTACCGTACTTTCGTTATGATCACCCATAACTCCCACTCCAATCGTACTACGATAAATCCTAAAGCTCTAACCTGAGATATGATACCAGTTGTCAGGATTTTTATCGAATCACTGACAACCGCGAAATAACAGGATCTTGAAATATTATGATGAATAATAAGTAAACCAAGCACAAGCAACAATAATAATACGAGAAAGATAAATCAACTCACAAGACACAAGATTTATAATGGTTCGACCAATGCATACAACGTGTATATATTGTCTACGTCCACTTTGAGCAGCACCAACTCAATTCACTATGAAGAAAAACGATTACAACGTCGTGTGAATCCCAGCAAACCCTTGGTTACAGCGCAACAATTATCCGAGACGATAACCTTGTCTCTTGTTCCTCGCCAATATGCTTTCACAACGAAACCCTAGCTTTTTAATCTAAAAGCTATACAAGAAAGAACTCTCTTCTCTCTCTAAACAATTTTCTTCACACACAATTCTACAAGGCCTAATTACCTATTATATAGGTTACAAACTTGGCCACCAAGAATTCTAGTCGGTTTAGGAAACCCCTTCCTAAAATAATCATGGATTACTTAGGAAATAATTAATTAGTCTTCAATAACTAATAGAAAGCTCCCAGTTCTTCCAAGAATTCAACAGTTTATTTGGATATGTCTGACAAATACTATACCAATAAAATTTGGAATTTTTATTGTTGTTGGACATATAGATACTTCTTTTTCTATGGGATGTTTAGTTGTTGAAGATGATACTCACTTTGTTATGCTACATAACTTTGCAAGAGTAATTTGGCTGACAATTAATTATTGGTAATTATTATTCTTCATAGATACATCATCGGCTCATATATAATTATTCTTAATTGGGTTATATGATTGTACAACTGAAATGAAACAACCTATGGGACTTGGAATATCTCATACCTAATTGTCAAGTCTAGTGGATGGACAAATCGAAATCCCCACTACGGTAAAACTAACTGAGCGACGCATCATTAGTCGCCAACGACAAAAGTTCTGTCGTGTGTCCCATGTTGTGCCGCCAACAACTCAATTCCAACAACTATCTTCTCTTAAATATAAATTTACACCATTTTGTTCTCTCAAATCACATTCCTCTTTCACATGTCAATTTTCTCTCAACTTTACTCAATCTAATTTTTGTAACCATAAATCATGATTTTGATTCTTTAGAAGAGGAAATGAAAAAGGATATGGATTTAAACGAGGAAGAGCAAGAAAAGTGTTTGGATATTTTGCGACAGTTGAATGAAGAGTAAGATGTGGCTAGAAGGCGTTGAAACACTATGTTGCAATTACATTCAACAATAATATCTAGATTTAGAGCCAAAAGAAGTTTTTTAAATAATATGGACGTGGCGAGGGTGACACTACCACGAGAAGCTGATATATGATTATTTTTTTCCTGGATATGTATATTCTAATGAAGATTTTAAGCGTCGGTACCGCATGGGTGCATTATTGCTGAGCTTTGCCAGGTACAAATTCTATTTTTATCAATATGATGAACGAAATGTAGGAAGATTTAGTCCTGAACAAAAAATCAGTGCAACCCTACGAATATTATGTAACGGGATACCAACGGGCTCCATCGCTGAGTGTATTTGTATGGGAAAAACAACTACATTCATATATCTCTCAATGTTTTATGAAACTGTAGTCAACCATTTTGGTCCATATTGGCGACGAACACTTACTCAAATAAATTTTGATAGAATTCTCATGGGAAACACAAAAAAGTGGTTTTCCATGGAATGACTGGTAATCTAGATTGCATGCTTTGGTTGTGGCAGGGATGTCCCGTTGAATTGGCAAGTCATTATTATAAGAGTCATTACCCAAAACTAACATCACTTTTAGAAGCTTCACCTACTTATGATTGTTGGATTTGACATATTTTTTTAGACTTCCGGTTTAAAGAAATGACATTAATGTAATGCATAAATCACCAATGTTTGAAGATCAAAAACATTGAATCACTCCTAATTATAATTGCACCAAATCATTGGTTATAGCTACACTCATGGGTATTATCAGACGGAAGGTATTTTATCCACAATGGAAAATTTTGGTTCAAGTCTACAGTCAAACTGGTCAGGATCTCGATTAAAAGAATAAGAATTATTTTAACACGAAACATATGTTGTTGAGTAATGATGTTGAACGGGTATTCGGCATTTGAAAATTAAATTCGCCATTGCTTTCGAGCCATGTCGATTTTATGATCAACAAGAAACTAACACAATTATGCTCACTAGCATAATTTGCATAACATAGTAATCTAGGAAACCCGATGTGGTATTACCAAAACTAGTTATCCAAAACAAATTTTGATGGATGATTTTGAAGTGTTTCGTGGTCGTCTTGCAAGAAAATATAGACTTGCCACCAACTGAAGACAAAATCGAGATCTACTACAACAGTTTTTAGAGAATCTGACTGTGCATTTTTGGACTCTAAAAGGAGCCAAACACGCTGCTCAACTCGCGACCAATTGAAGTTTACTATGATTATATTAGCATTTTAAATGTTATTTTGTTTTAACCACTTTAATTTGTCTATGTAATTCAATAGAAGATTTAATGAAACTAAAGACTACTACTATTTAAATTTTGCATAACTTACAAATCTACGTGCTAAAACAAACTACTAAATTTAGTTTAAAATAACTTAAAACTAACTATTACGTTTAATTGTAGCTTAATACAACGATCGAGTCCAAATTTGTGTGCCCCTCTAAAACTGTGGTTCACATTACAACCCTTCTTATTGGCTAAAATTGCACATCAGTGGTTTTTATTTTTTATTTTATTTTATTGTTTTAATATTATATTAGACATAGAGGAATTTTAACAAAATATTTTTATTCTTCTACTTTTCTTAAAATATATTTTCTTCTTCTCAACAAAATCACCGACCATGATAAAAAAAATCATCGAAGCAATTTCAATTAACAATCATGGCTTTTTATCATCATCTATTACTATCTTTCATCAAAGTAAGGAATCATTTAATCAATTTTTAAGGCTAAATGTTTGTTTGAAACAAAATTTGAGCCATGAAGTTTGTTGTTTGTCATCGAAGATGAAAACAATCACTAACAAATAGAATAACATTTGATGGTGGATAACAGAATTGGAGTAAAAAATTCACCAAATGGTGCCACGATCAAGAACCTGACATTATATATTATGGGTCTTCGTTGATTTTTGGTACTGATGGTTTCTTTCATCCGTCTATCAAACTACTACTGGATGTAAAAATGATTATGCTCTGATAATCATTGAATACAAATCGGTTAAATTCCTTGCCAATTGAGAAACCAAAATTTCATGCCCAATGATATAAAGTCTTTATTTCCTGTTAGTAATTTCTTCCCTCAAAGGTAAACCCTAGTAGATCCAAAAGTAAAAAAATAAAACAAGACATCTCTAAAAATGAAATTCAAAATAACTCCGAGTAGATTTATTTATTTTTTTGGATGAATAAAAAATCAAACCAGTTTTTCTTGTATAACGTGAAAACTTTAAATGAAAAGTATGAGAAAGTTAAGTTAAACTGATTTCAGACCAACCAATTCCTCCAACAGGGAGGGACGAAATGTGCACCCCGGTCTTAGAGAAGTGTACAAATTTGGACTCAAATACAACAAACTACAACATTTACTCTAAATTAATTTAAAGTATCTATACAATATTTAAAAAGAAACTACTTTGAAGTAAAACCATTCAATCAATGTTGTTAGCATGTTTTCCAGAGGCATATTTATTCATCATTTATGTACCTTATCAAATTCCCTTTGCCATTACATATGTTGTTGGTTATTCATTGTTGAAGTGTTCATGATTTTTTTTTTTTTTTTTTTAAATTATTGTTGATGTTTGTTAGACGAATTTTCCGAAGCTGCTGCCTTACCACAAGACCAAACTATGGTGATCTAGCTTGTTCTTCCTGACACTCGTACTCGACCGTGTAAACTAAGTTGATGAAGAACCATCTTGGGCTTCTTTTATCGTTATCTTTGAGTTTCTTTGACCCCCGACCCTTCTTTTCTTTTTCTTTTAAGTATTAGTAACTCTAAGATATAAGTTTGAATGATCATGGTTTTGATTTTCATTTTCCTGGGGATGAAATTGTGAAATAGAGGAAAGACCTAGTTGGTACTTAATTACCCTCCAACAAGTATGGGTTAAATCGGTTCAGCTCTCTCAGAATGTCTAAACAACTTTGTATTGAAAATCATTTTTGTGTAATCTTTATCGTTTCACTCTACATCTGCGTTCTTCCAATTTAATAATAACAAATAAAATTTAAAGATCATCATAACTTAACAAATTCGTTTTAATTTCAAAATTTTGAATTGTACTTGACACGTCAGTTTCACCTATTCTTTTGCATCAATTCATTTGCATGATCGTAGATACTTATTCACCAACTGCTTTGTGGATGTAATGTAAATGGTGAGACAATCCATCTCTGTCACGATGATTGCAGGTTCCTAGTTTTTCACTGAATTTTTCATTTTTTTGACGAAAAGATTGTTGCTTGTTGGTGTGCACCATTGACAACCTCTGATGTAAAACATACACAATTCCTATAAATAATTTCATCTTCGTCTACTAAACACCTTGGACCACGAACTCCAATGGAAGCTTGGAATGACCTTTGTTGCGAATTTGATGCAAATTCTGCGAGAAATTTTAAGATAATTAAAGATCGTGTAATTTAAAATGGGTAAAATGATAAATAATTATAGAAACTTTAAAAAGAACTATTGGATCTAACAGTTGAGTGAAACAAAATCTCCGCTCAGTAACACAACATTTTAGTCCGGGGATCAAACATTTATCGCGCAACTTATGTGAGTCTCAAAGGACAAACCCTCAAATTTGAGAGTTTTCTCGTCCGGATTTCTCATTCATTGAATTCATAACGAACTCAAAATTAACAAATATAAAGAAATTCAATCCCGCAAGAATTGCCAAAATAATACTCTCTCAGTTCCTAAATAATATGCTGGTTTTTATAAATAGATATTTCAAAAAAATAAGCTGATTTCCTAATTGGGAAAGTCAAATGTTACTTTAGTTTTCTGGGACCACTTTTCTCTTAACTTCTTTTGATGACAAGTGTCATGTGGACCATTTCACTTCACTTCTTTTGCTGACAAGTGTCACGAAGACCACTTTTAATGATTAGTTCTCTTAATTTCCTTAAATTTCTCTGAAAACAAAACCAGTCGGACGGAGTAAACGATACAAAGCTCGTAAAAGTAGAAAAGGATGTCCAGCCGTGATCCATACTAATATCAGTAGCAGAGAAAGGGATAAAACAGGTAAGAAGAGTGAAAAAGCGACAAAATACGTAGTATCGGCTGGACAAGAAGGCAGAGTTTTACGCGTTGCGATGACCAACCTAAGACACGGCCTTGACTGTCCATCAAAGTTAAATAATTCCCCTCTCACTCCGCTTAAACCTAACCAAACGCCTCACTAAACACTACTGTAATCATCACACACTCTAGAAGTTTATAAGTAAACTACAGTGTATAGTCAAACTTGACTTAACCCTAGTTTGTTTTTTTAAGCCGTACAGTATACAATTACACGTGTCCCGAACAACGCGGTTTCTCCCACCGCTTTATTTAAGAGCTCTTTGGCTTCTCCCCCTTCATTAGTAGTTTCATATCCTCAAGCCTCTGTTCTTTCCCAATTTCTTCAAATTTCTAGGGTTTTTTATTTCTGTTCATTGAATTTCCTCACCTGAATTATCCAATTATCTTGATCAGATTAAGAAAATGGCTTAATTTACTCTCATTTCCTCTGTTTTTTCTCTTTGCTGCTCATTCAATTTTCGAATTTCTTTCCAAGAAACAGAAAAATTCAGAAATGGCGTACTCAGACAACTCAGTGGCGAGTCTACAACCATGGTCATTCAACCTTACTTCATTTACAGATTCGTGGACTCTAGATGCAGAAACAGAAACATTTACTAAAGCTCTTCAACAATCACTCTCCAGAGATACTAATTCTGAGACCTTAATCACCACTACTAATGATTCAAACAACAACTCATTCAATCAATTCACTCATATCTCACCAACAATCTCAGGTTCAGATCCAGAAACAACTTCAAAGAGAAGAAATAATCTAGCAATTTCAAATGGTAAGATCAGTAAAAGAAAATCTAGAGCAACTAAAAGATCACCAGTTACTTTTATCACCACTGATCCTACTAATTTCAGAGAACAGGTTCAACAATTTACTGGTATTCCTAATGGTAATTTTCTTCATGGTAATCTACGCGCGCCGGTTGTTAAACCTGAACCTAAACGATATGGTGCCGGTAATGGTAGCAGTGACCTGTTAAATAGTTACTCTTTGCCAACTCTTGATACATCAACATTTTTGCTGAACCAACAACAACATCAACCACAAAAGCAACAGCAGCAACAACAAGCTTTTCAAATTGATGATGATGATGATTCTAATTTGATTTCTCATCTGGTAAATGGTGGGTCCCAGAATCAATCTCAGATGAGAATGATGGAAAGCAGTGTAGGTTTAGGGTTCGATTTCGATTTTCAGAGTTTCCCTACTCTTGAATCTTTTGGAGTAATCTAGCAGTACTAAGTTAAGAGACTTAAAAGAGTTTCAATCTCTTTGTAGTTTGTATTCTTCATCTTTTGTTGTCCTTTTAAGTAGCAGTAACTTTCCTTTTTTTGTAGTATGTAGTACTGGATCAGTTTCGGTCTCTCTGTTAATACAAGCTTTCATTTTTGTCAAATCAGAATTCCTAATTTCGTTTGATGTTTTAGTAATTCTATTGGATTTTTAACGGTATGCCTCTAACATTGTCCAAGGGGTCATGACATGGCTCTTTTGGCTGGTTTGGTTTGACGATGAAAAGTCAAAAATTGATTGATTGCTTGTTGGATTGCACAGTTTATGCTGCTAAATTTGATTTTACTACCAACGATGTGAAACAATTCTATGTTGCACTCGAAATAGGAGCCGAGTGCCGACCAACAATTAAGCACCGTCAGATGCTTAGCCAGCTTAGGCATAAGCGCGTCCTTTGAAGTTCCATTTTTGGTAATTCGGGTTGGGAACGGCCAGAGATGAAAATTCATTATAAATGGAGTGTATGATAAAACTAAAACATCCAGCTTTGTTATGTTGATTTTTATGAAATTCGTTGATCATTAATGGGGTCAAATAACGATTTTTGACGTCGTAGTACTTTTTAAGTACATGAAAGTGATGCATGTAGTTTGAAGATTGATGATATGAGTGGGAGTCGAAGAAGAAATTGAAGAAAAGCAATTAAAAGAAACTTACAAAGAGGTCAGGTCCATATGAAAAGATCTTCAATCAAAATTTTCTGACTTTGAATAGGGAAACTTAGTGGTTGGTTGGTGGTGACGCCAAGATCAACATTTGCGATTCACTGACTGAGTTGCGCAATGTGTAGTAAAACACACAAATCTACTTTGCTTCTTCTCATGGGCTCTTACCCCAGGGCCCTAATCAAACCCTTGCCCAGTGCCCACTGGATTTAGATTTACCGCTTCTCTGATTCTAAGAACAAACGGGATTTCATACTACAAAAAAGTGATGAACTGTGGGAATATTTTCTTTTCTATTTCAACAATTGTATTTTAATGAACTCGAGAACAATGATCTGTAATATTGACTTAAGACGCCTAAAAGATTTTAGGCACTAAGAAAACAGCTTGACCGTATATCAATGTAGAAGGGAATATTTGGCTAGCAGTGATCAGAATAGCGTGCTGATTAATATTTAACTAAGCTAATATAAGTCAACAAATACTGATATACACTGCGAAATCAGCTTAAAATACAGAAACTTTGAGGCATATCTACACATATCTATGGATGATATGGCTATTTTTAATTAGTATGAAATTAGGCGACATCAAAAGCAGGTTACTTAGGCTATTCTAATTAGGGAATTGAGTATGTGGATCATATTTAATTAGTTGTATTATCAACACATCATCCCCATGCATTGACTTTTTACTAATCTTCTAGATTACCTATTGCATCCGACAAGTTCACAGTATGAGTTGGCTCATCCTGGTAGGGTGTAACAAAAATCACTGTATCTGATTTCAAATTATGTTAAAAGAATCAATAACAATGGCGAATTCTAAACTAGGGTCTCTTCTTGAATTTACTAATATTTTACACTGTGTGTTCCTGCTCTGTGATGCGCACACACAAAAAAAAACTATGCTCCTCTGCATTTTTTTCACCCTCTTCCTCATCTGGCAACAAAAACAAATACCGTATGTAGGATCGACATTGTCCAGCCTGGGAATGGGAGCTCAAATTGAGATACCCATCAAAATTGGACAGTGTTTTTGTAGAATGCCGCGTGAAAATTGAAAGTTTTAGAGATAAGCTATATCAGAGAATGTCCCCCAAGTTGCATTAAATGTGGATTAAGATTAAGATATTTATTAATAATTTTGGTAATGTTGAAATGGTGAGTGTAGTGTTGGTTGGTGGGTTCCTACTAGGGATGACAGTAACTCATATGCGAACTGACAAACTGATTGTTGGAGAAGAGTCAAATATATGGAGCTGTTTTCTGTACTTTCATGAGCGCGTATTCTCCTTCCCCCTCTGTACCCGAAGACTAAGAAGGACACATGGATGATGAAAGATGAATCTTGTGTATCAACTTGTGCAGCGGGTGAACAATACTCAACATTGACTTATAGATTTTGGTTTATCCACAAATGACTCGAGGCCAGGTTCTTCTGCTACCAATATTAGGAAAAATATTTGTGACATAATTCCTTTTACAATTTGGTGGGCAGTATAGATCGAGAGAAATGGAAGATTGTTTAATGGGGAGTACAAAAACTTGCAAGAAATCATTGATAGTGTCAAGTTTTTTATTTATAATTGGTGCGTAGGTACAAGGATTTTCAAAGGAATAACCTTAGACTATGTTCTGTATAATTGGGAAGTTGTCATGCATTAACAATTGTTTTAGTTTTTTGCCCCCTTGATTTTGTGATTTTCTTTGATTTGAAGTAGCTCTACTATAATAGAGATTACTGTTTTAGTAATTCTTTATTTGTCCTTACCATCTTGGTAAGTGACTGATCTTTTTAATTCATCTTGTCCTTTTTGAGTAAAAAAAAAAAAAACTGCTTCCCTAGAGGCAGGGATGGGCTCGGTCCAAGGTTATAGGTAGTCATGGGGAAAATGGGCTCAAAAAGAGGTTCACTAGAGAAACATGGAGGGCAGATGCATGACAAAACTATATTACTTGCCTCTTTTGATAGTTGAACTCTAATTTAATTCGACGGACTGCCCTTCGATTCGTTAATAAGTTTTCCGGTTGAAGCTAGTTTAGATAATATTTCGGCTACTTTATTTCTCTCCAATTGCATATGATAACACTTTCAGGATTTTTGTCGTTGGAAAAATAAAGACGATGTATTTTATAAAATGGGAAATTTTCCGCGTAATGTTAAAATCTCTTCTGGCCACATCATTAACAAGCAGCTTCGTATCTGTTTCAAAATTTAGGTTCTCTAACTCTAAATTGGTTGCCCAGTTAACAGCTTGCCACAAGGCAAGATCCTCGACCTGCTCTGGACTCAATGCTCCATTAACGTGGTAGCATTTTGCTCCTTTACATTCCCATGTAAAATTTCAAGTGGTAGCATTTTGCTCCTCTACATTCCCATGTAAATTTTCAAATTATTATTCCGGTACCACCCTGTTTAGTAGCATGCATCATAGTTTGAAGTTAGGACTCGTAGCAGAGGAGCAATCAATTAAGCTAATTTTATTTTCTCTAGCTTGAAGTCCAACAACATCAGTAATGTTAGCAATTTCTTGATTACTAGTTAGAGTCGTGAGCTAGCTGACCAGATTCTGAGGGTTAGTATGACTATTGTGAAATATCTTATGACATATTTCATTCTATATAATCCATGTTATGGTGGCTCTTTTCCCAATTTCCTCCACTGAAATTTGTCCATGATGTAAATCTTCAAACCAACTGATATTCTGATAATATATTGGGAGAGATTCAACTGTTATCACAAATCATCTCCCTAAAAGAGCAAACTGCACAACTCTAGAATGACTGTAGTAAATGATTAAATAAGAAGCCGATTTAGGGATATTATTGCAGAAAAGACATGCCATGTCCAAATTTTTGTCCGCATAAGAAATCATTTCCCTGGTATGCAGGATATTATGAAAACATCATTTATATAGAATTTGTTGAATCCTTAGGTCCAAGAAATAAGATGAAAACCCTTGTTGTTTTCTTTCTTTCTTCCCCAAGAATTTAGATCGAACAAAGTTAATACTTTTTATTGTAGAATCATGCAGCTTAAAAGAAATCATATAATACATTATTTACTATGGTTGTTATACTATCCCAAGAAAGATCATAAATTCCACACTTAGATGACTTAGTTTCCATTTTTTTCAATTAAAATTAAAAATGTACACTTACTTCTTCTTTTTTTATGAAAAAAGGCAAACCCAGATACTTCTCATTGAAATCCATTTGATTTGCTTGGAGAATACCAACAAAATCTTGACAAACACTAGGTCAAGGTTCTTACTAAAATAAACTGATGAGTTTGTAAGGATTCCAGATTCCCTATTCATAGAGTTATGACCAAGGCTTGTCTGGAAACAAGATCTACAAGTTTTGAAAATCCTTAAGGTATGTAATAAATGTATTTACATGAAATTAGCAAATAACAATCATATTCCAACTTATAACCTATTTCGTTCATAGCATGACAACTAAGATTAGCTAGCATACATCCATGTACTTGACAATATATCAACTAGCTAGAGGTATGCAAACCTATGGGATTTGGTAAGAATATAATTCGATACCAAAATTAGTATTAAAATATTGGTTTCCCGGATCTTGCCTTGAGTATCAAAGGAATATGCTTGAACAACAAGATATCAGAGTTTAGCACATGTTCAAACATTATGTCGATACTTATGAACATTCACAGTCTAATTCTTTCACATCTTGATGTTTGTAGAAATTGAAGATAATAGACCAATTGAAAATATAAAATAAATAAAATATAATCAGGATCGCAGTTGGGATCAATAATCGCCACAAGCGATCGTTTCCACTAGGATTGGTCCCGAATCCCCTTTTAACTATGAAAACAAGTTTCACAAGTATACTTCCTTAAGCTATGTTTATGAAATTGCTTTCAAATATAATTACTAAGCGTATGGACATCCGAAATTTCAACATACTAAATAATAACAAGTGACCATCTAGTGTAGTGTCGAGAACATGACTTTCATAGATAAACTATACTTCGTACCTCCATATACTTAAGTTGTTGGAAAAAATATTATATATTATTTTAAAAAATACTTTGATCATAGTACAATGACAAAGTCACCAATATTAAAGTCACTATAACAAGCTTCACTTCCCATGTTATGTTTTCAATGAATAAAGACTTGAAAGAAAAAAGATAGAACAAGTCAAGTTTGTTGTTACTAACCTCGAACTAAAGGATGAAGTCCTCGTTGTCTTTGATACGTCTTCATGCCTTCATGAGTAAAGTTGGTATCAACATTTTATGTTCCTAGTCTAACCTAATGAAGTTGACTTTAGTAATCGACTCAAGCAACTCAAGTTTTGAAAATAATTTGACAACCAAACTTGACATACCAACGGTTGGTATGTTCAACCGAGCAATGCTCTAACATTTACAAAAGAGAAGACAATTGTATGCAAATGGCAAATGATTAAATTTTGGTGTAGATCCGGCTTTTCAAATACATGTAAACTGTTTGGTGTCTTCATAGTTAGCCAACATTCTTGAAAATAATTTCATGGAAAGAATTAAAAGATACGAATATAATGAAACTTCCTGTATGAGTCATCTTGTTAGACTGAAAGCCTTGCATGGAGAGTCATCCCCAATATCAAATCTATCAGATTTGTACTTATGCACTAGTGAATCAATTGTCCTCATTTCTCATAAAACTCAAATTTCCTGAGCGCATCAGTGATAAATGACCATTTAAGCCTTCTAAAGGATTTTGACATGCCTATTTTTAGAGCTATACAACCACCTATACCCTATTTTCTTTTCATAATATGAACTAGTTCTTGAACCATGTGATTTATGATATAAGTCTACTAGGTACATATGCAACTTGCATTGGTGAAATGATCTTTACAATATGCTTTTTTATTCTCCTTGCAATGATCTTGGATTGCAGAGAATAATAGGATAAAAATCCTTAGTCTTATTTTGATTTTAGTATTAGGAATTAGAAAGAATCTTGTCTTTTAACTTCTAGCAATCTAGTTGTCTTTTAGTTTCATTCTATACCAATCATGATAGAATCCAAGCGAGAAACCATAAAAACCTGAAGATACCCAAGCTTCCAAGAACATAAGAACTTCATAAAAAAATCATATAAAATTCCTTTAGTTTTTCATCATCTGCATCAGTAATATAATGAGGAATATTTGAATAAAACCATCATTATTTGAAGGAAAAGAAGTAACACTGATATTAACTTAATGACTGGTGATGAGTGTGTTAGAGCACTGCTCGGTCAAACTCGCATGCGTTGCTATCTCAAGCATGTTTGTCAATGTTAGTGATCAAAAC
Organism: Papaver armeniacum; assembly: GCA_023531295.1. Classification (NCBI taxonomy): domain Eukaryota; kingdom Viridiplantae; phylum Streptophyta; class Magnoliopsida; order Ranunculales; family Papaveraceae; genus Papaver; species Papaver armeniacum. The sequence goes on along the minus strand of JAJJWW010013140.1, from coordinate 19,526 downwards.
TATAAGTCTTGATTTCTAGCCTATTTATAGATGTCTCGGACTAGGACATAGATAGTGTAGTTGAGCTTAGATTTCACAGAGTTCATCATTTGAAGACAAAGAACTACTAAGGGAATCTTGTGGAACTTCTTTGACAAATGGTATGTGGAGACTTGAACTCATCTATCACTTGGAAAGTCTATTTCTACTATCTCCTATATTGAGATATAAGTCGTGTTAAGATATAGTTTTCTTTATACACATTTGAGATTTCGAGTTGAGTATATCTCGCTTACATATTTCTCGAAATATGTGTTGGTAAGCTTTCGCTTCGACCAAGTTCATCTTATATCATGAAAAAATTTCCGAGTAACATCTTACATGGTTTGTGTGATACAATCATTTGATGTAGGCTTGGAATGTTTCGATAATGATTATTTCAATATCTTGAAAATTGCTTTGATGCTAATAGTGTGTGAAAACGGTTATTGTCAATATAGAAGAATGTTTCAATGATTGAAATAAAGAGTTGAGAATGTAACCATCTTTGGATATAAGCATATATAGTGTGTTCGCACATTAGTGTATAAATCCATGAACCGGGAGCCAAGTGTTTGCATATGTATGTATACGAAATTGGCGAAGGAGACAGGTTAAGTATGCGTACACGTTCGCATACTTTTTCGAACCGAAAATTTCTGCTGAGTTTGGTTTTGACAAACTCTTAGTTTGGAAACTAAACAAACTCAAATCCGTTTGTTTAAGTACGCATACCTGTACGCATACTTAAGCTGGTCACTTTGTCAAATCGGTCAGTTCATGGACTTAAACATTTAAAACATAAGGAATGCAATCTTTGCAAACCGTGGCTATAATGTTCATGATTGATTCAAGTGAATCAAACCGATTTGGTTTCAATTTTGTTTTCTATGCAATTGAACAAATCTTTAACTAGTTTCATTTGAGTCATTTGAACTAGTTATGGTTAAGATGAATAAGGTTGATATGAGAGTAATCATATGGCTAACCTCGGTTAACTATTTGTGAACCAACATGGTGTACACGTTTAGGTACGGTTACATAAAACTAAATGAGGGTACATTTCATTTGTGTGTAACAAGCTAAGTTCAATCTAACGGTTGAAAGATATTAGCTTGGGAGAATCAAGTTTTTCATCTAACGGTGAATATTAAATGCTTTGTTACCAAGGTAACTTAGATTGCAAACCCTGATTTGAAAACTATATAAAGGAGAACTCTAGCAACTGGGAAACCTAATCCCCACACCTCATGTGTGTTACTAGTTGCATAACTAGAGTCGATTCTCCTTTAACCTTAGGTTTCTTCTCGAGACCCTGTAGGTTAACGACTTGAAGACTTCATTGGGATTGTGAAGCCAGACCCAACTATTATCTTTGTAGTTGCATGATCTGATCTTGCTGTTTCTATCGTGTTGAGTACAATTGGAATAATTGGCTCGAGATTTTATATCTTCGAAAGGCAAGATATAAAAGTAATCACAAACACTTCGTCTCATCGTTTGTGATTCCACAATATCTTCTTTCGCTAGTCGATTAAGATTATTGTGAGGTGATCGATAATTCTAGGCTGTTCTTCGGGAATATAAGTCCGGGTTATCAATTGGTTCCTGTTCACCTTGATTTATCAAAATACGGAACAAAAACTCTTGGGTATTTCCGTGGGAGACAGATTTATTCAATCCTATAGACTTTTCTGTATGAGACAGATTTGTCTATCAAGTCTTCGACTTTGGGTCGTAACAACTCTTGGTTGTGGGTGAGATCAACTAAGGGAATCAAGTGCGTAGTATCCTGCTGGGATCAGAGACGTAAGGAGCGCAACTGTACCTTGAATCAGTGTGACATTGATTAGGGTTCAACTACAGTCCAGTCTGAAGTTAATTGGTAGTAGGCTAGTGTCTGTAGCGTCTTAATACAATGTGGTGTTCAATCTGGACTAGGTCCCGGGGTTTTTCTGCATTTGCGGTTTTCTCGTTAACAAAATTCTGGTGTCTGTGTTATTTCTATTCTGCATTATATTTTGTTATATAATTGAAATATCATAGGTTGTGCGTTAAGATCAATCAATTAGAATATCCAACCTTGGGTTGTTGATTTACATTGATCGACACTTGAACATTGGTCTTTGGTACCGTTCAAGTTACTCCTCTTATATTTAATCGGGCTCGCAACTTTCTATTTGGTGATTGCAGATTGAATTAAGAGATATTAAAACTCTTTGACACACTTTATTCTAGATTGATTCTGACTGTCTAGTTGATTCTCTAGAAAGTGTATTGGAGTAAGTCCTCTCAGATTGCCAAACGAATTGTTGGGTGTGGTTGTTAGACCCCCGCATTTTCAGAGTGGTTTTGGAGAATCCTTGTCTTGACACTAAAAGCCATGATCAGATGCCAGCAAAGAATCATTTTGTTCCTCCACCGTTTTTTATTTTTTGTAATTAAAAAATAGCTGCAGTTTTGGTCCATTTCATTGAAAAACTTGTCTTTAGATTTTTGCCTTCAAAAACTTGTCTCAGTATCATTATATTTTCCAAACTATTACTTCTGATTGGATTTTGAAGTGCATTTTAAACTTTCCATGATCATATCACTTTATATATTCTGGACTCAAGGATGACTCTAATCTAAGGGTTGAGATTGCAACGTACATATGTGATAGGTGCAGAAAACACTTTATTTATATATGCTTTCTTTACTATTTTTCTTGTAATGTATGTACTTTATATTTGTTTTTGAGTTATTAGCTACTTTGGAGTTATACCGAAAAAAAGGAGAAATCATCCAAAGTTGAGGTAAAATGGCAAAATATTCACTACACGGCAAAACATTGTTAGGAGCCGAGTCAAGGTTAAGGGGCAACCAACTGAACTTACCCAGTTGGGGCAGACAACCGGGGCTGCCCGAAAGCAAAGCATTGGGTGCTATAGTCCACCCTAAATCTATAACCTAATTTCTAAAGTGGAGAGGAACATTTTCTTTCTCCTCTTCGTTCATCCCCAATTCTCAACAAATAAGCTGCTACAGATGAAAGTTAATCGAGTGAAGAAAGGGAAAGCATAAGATGTTGCTGATATCAAATTGAGAGACTGAATCTGAGATATGAATAGGGATTTTCCATTAGGATCTCAAAGAAGGAATAGTTGAAGAAATTCAAGCTAATGTTATTAATAAAATGTTTCCGTGGTTGATTAGGATTTAGATTTGTATCTGCAACTGAAGAAGAATAAGGAGAATATGATGAAGTTGTTCACAGAAAAGAACAAAGGTTTGATGAAATTGAAACTTCTAATGCTTCTACTGATTTAAGGAAAGAATGAAGATGAATGGGTTTTTGTGTGAACCATGTACAAAGGATTTGAACACAGAGGAACGGTGTTGGTCGTGCTGTTGATTTGGTTTCAATGAGCTGAAGCTGATAAATGGTGATGGATGAATCAAGAAGAAAGAAAATTGAAACTGAGGATAAGGTCTGGTGGTGATAATCTGTGACTAATAAAAAGTGGATGAAAACATAACTCGAATCATTGTTTTGTAATGAAGAACGATTTCTTGATCTTACGTCTCTTATTAATTTCAACTTACACTTTTAATTGCTTTATTTACTTTATTTTGCTTTTAAAATATAAAATAAAAACCCACCTTTGTGACATTATAAGGCAACTAAAACCTCCTGCTCCTCGTGGAAACAAACTTAACTACCACCATACTTGTTAATTAAGTGGAAAAAATATTCACTAATTTTTTGTGGTTATGACACACATCAATAGTCGACTGTGGTTGTTCAAATAAAATAGACGTAATTATATATCTTCAAATAGCACCCGAGACTTTTCAGCGTAACTGTTTCTAGAGTTGGAAAGGAATCTGCATTTAAACATTCTCGGGCGAGCAATCCAGGAATGAGGCGCCTCTTGGGAAGCAATCCCGAAAGGCTGATGTTGGATGACCACACGACGCCCTTTAAAAATCCCATACTATAGCAAAGTAAGAACAATATCAGGTTAGTATCGGGTAATTATAAATGGTATAATGCGAAGAACGAAAATCCACTTATGAGGGTACGCTGGACGAGTTGGGTTAAGTACTTGTCTCACGAGGTGCAAGAAACATCAAAATTCATATTCTAGAGCCAGAAGCAGCTCCAATCTAAGGGGGTGAGATTGTGTCACCTCATATTCGACGGTGGTTGGTCGAATGAAATATACATCTATTTTCAACTAACACCGAGACCTTTTCAACACAATTGGCTTCATAGTTTGAAAGAACTCTGCAACTAAGTATGCTCATTCGTTTGAAACCCGACATTACCGGATGAGGCAATGGCTAAGTATGGACAATACTGTTAGTGGGTCAGATCATTACATACTTTGGATTAAAAAAATAACATAAAATCCTTTCTGAAGTCACATGACCCGTGCATGGGGATGAACATGCCTACTGCAGAATTTACTCAAAGTGAATAATTCATATAAAATCTCTAATAATTTGTAGTTAATGAACATCGGAGAGTTCAACATGAGCTTAGTCTGGTAGTCGATTGAGAAGTGATCTTGTTAAAACAAGTAAATTCCATACAGAGTCCCATAAGGCCATAACCAGAATCTTGCAAGAAGAATCATGTTATCTGAATCTCATAAACAGAATAAAAACACAGTGGCCAAGCCACCGAGCAATAACAATAATGAAACCAATAATAAAAATACCATCTTACGCACGGGAGAGCCTGAATCGCTAATATATGATTCAGAATTCTGTATATTTTTTTTTAGCAAACTTCTTAAAAATCTCTCTTCCAAAAGAAGAGGTGCCAAGAGTCAGAACTATGCCCCTACTATTTTCTCCCACAACGTGTCACATCTAAATCCAAGATTCAAAAGCCATGTAAACCTTCAGGGATTCGCGTTGAGTTCTGGACTTTCTCCAAATTACATGTCTCTCATCTAACCTCCAGACTTAAGAGCAGTTCCTATGGAATGAACAAACTTCAAGTTTGTTCATTTTGGTCCCACTATGGACTCAACAAACATGAAAAATGGATGTTCAAACCAACAATTTTGTTGGTTTGTTCATTGAGTTGGAACATGTAGCGTGCGCTTGATGAAAGGACGGGCAGCGCTGGCGGTTGAGCCAAAAACGCAGGCGCTTGTATTTCCCACGCGCGTTGACATTTGAAACGCCAATGTTTTTTGTTATCACGTCGCGTTCATCTTAAAAGCGCTAACGACTACTTCAATCCAACGGCTGATGCTCTTTTTTGTTTCCCTATAAATTCAGTTCATCTCCAGACTTAAAACTGACACCTTCTTCATCACTACCTCAAAATTACACAATTTCATATCATCTCTAATTTTTTTTTCAAACAAAACTATTCGTATCAACTCAATCTACTAGAAAAAATCTCATCGCTATAAATTTCATTTCTAACAAATATGGCATCCTCACAACAACGATCACAACAACAACAATCATAACAAGAAATACAACGAAACACAAGAATTCGTGGTGTCAAGTATACAATGGATGAAGACGAGTCACTTTGCAGAAATTATGTATTATATACATTAGATGACATCAATGGTATTTATCAAGAAAAAAAAACTTTTTATGATAAGATTTTACAAAAATTTGGTGAAGAAACAGGTAACCCCAATAGACGTGATGACGATGGGTTGTATCATCGTTTTCACGCAATTTTAGTAGCCGTTAGTGAATATGTAGCTTTGATAACTCAAATGTGGAACAACAAAAAAAATGGTGAAGGCGAACCAGATGTGGAACGAAGATGTCGAGAAGAGTGGCAAAGATCCCACAAAACGAGCTTCCAACATGAAACTTGTTTCACCATTCTGAGGGTGCTTAACAAGTTCAATCCATACTTGATGGAAGGTCATCAAGTGCCTGCAAGATCACCACATGGTCCAATCGGGCATGACTTTCATAATGGAGGGCCTGCTTCCTCACCTGATGGAACTCCAAGTAGTCAGGAACAACACAACACTAATCTAGACGTTAACACCAACACTAAGAGAAGAAAATGAGGTGGTTAGAAAGTTGGAAAAGCAGCGAGAGACGCAGCCCAACGAGCATTAGAAGGAGGTTCAAGCGAATTCAACTATGCTGATCACAAGGAATTCGAGATGCAGATAGAAGCAGATAGAGCCAGGGACCGTGGCATTGCTATAAATAATCTACAAAAAAGTCATCTTTCGCAAGAACAATACTACAGGGATTCTAAGCTAAACAAGTTACCCTCCTTGAACACTTCAATAATGAATGAACGACAATATGCTGCATGAACTAAGCAAATGGATGCGGCCGAACAACAACAAGTCCCCCCTCAACAAACTCGCCAGTATGTGAATGTAGAAGAAGACGAAGATGATGCCTCGGAAGAAAACGAAGATGAATACATTCTTGATAACTGATTTTAATTCTTGTTTAGTTAAGTTTAATTTAAATCAGTGTAGTCGTTTAATTTAATTTAGTTTAGTTTAGTTTAATTTAATTATACTCGTTTATTTAAAATTATTTTTAATATAATTGTTTCAATTTTAATTTTAAGTGTAGTCGTTTAAACAAACAACTTTAAATTAAAAAAATATTAATTAAAATAAAAAACAATACTAAATTGAAAATAACATCTATCTCCCTTTCCATCTGCCTCGCCCCCGCGCATCGTCTGCTGCTCCTTTTAAAGCCCAAAGGTGCTTGGTTAAATCTTGTCTTAGTTGTCCATAGATTCCCCGGTTTTGGAGTTTGTCAGTGGCAAGTCTATATTCTCTTGCCGTGCGCCCATGCTCTACCACAAAATTCTTGGTTAAATCTTCATATGGAAAACTAGTCCAGGTTGGGTCACACCTTGTTTCTTCAATGACCATGTTATGCAGAATGATACAAGTCAGCATAATTTTGTTCATTTCTTGAATATCAAAAAAGCGTGCCGGCCCAGCTATGATATTCCTTTTCAGTACGCCAAAAGCGCGTTCAACATCCTTTCTGTATTTCATTTGTTGGGTGTTAAAGTACTTCATATCCTTCGAAGACGTCGGTCCAAAACCTACGTGTTTATAAGCTTGAACCATAGTTGACCATTCTGGATAGATTCCATCTGCTAGATAATAACCCTGAGTGTAGTGATGACCGTTGATGGTGAAATTACAGTGCAGCGCGACCCCATTCCTAAGATCTTCAAACAATGGTGACTTATATAAAACGTTGAGATCGTTATTTGAACCCGGGAGTCCAAAAAAGGCATACCAAAACCAACAATCATAAGTAGCCGAAGCTTCCAAAATTACAGTTGATTTTGGATAATGACCCTTATATTGGCCTGCCCATTCAATTAGACACGCATGCCACGTCCAATGCATGCAGTCAAGATTACCTAGCATTCCTGGAAAACCCCTCTCGGTGTTTTCTGCAGTTATTCTTTGAACATCTTCTTGAGTGGGCTTTCTTAAAAAGGTTGGACCAAATGCTCGACTATTGTTTCGCAAAACAATTTGAGATACCTAAAGGCGGTTGTTTTCCCAATACTGATGTAATCATCCGTGGCATCCGCTGGTACCCCGTAACATAGTATACGGAGGGCCGCAGTGACTTTTTGCTCGAGACTAAAACCTCGTACATGTCGTGCATCATACTGATAATTAAATAAAGGTTGTACCTGACAAAGCTCGGCAATAATCCTTTGCGTCAAGTTGAGGCCCATGCGGAATCGTCACTGAAAATCCTCATCGGAATAGACACAATCATGATTAAAATAATCATGCATCATCTTTTCGTGGTAAAAATGTCGATCTCGCCACGTCCATCTTCTAGTCGCAACTTCATATGTCTCTAAAGACTTTGGTATGATCCCGGATTGTAATTGCAACATAAAATTTCGCCTTCTTCTATCTTGATCTGCATCTTCATCCATTTGACGCAAAAACTCCATACACATTTCTCCATCTTCTTCATACAACATTTCATCCATCTCCATATCTTCCTCAGAAGAATCAAAATCAGAATTCATGGTTGAAAATTGAAAGTAATTGAAAGAAAAGATTGATTAGATGAAAGATTGTTGTGGATTTGTGAGATCAAACTCGAGCCGTATATATGAGGTAGAAACTAGCCGTTCCGGTGACCGTTGAAAAGTAGCCGTTGGCGACCTTGGTTCAAACGCCAGCGTGTCTTTTACACACGCCAGCCAGCGATTGATCCACGATCGCTAGCGTTTGTATTACGCTCGCATGCTTAGTTATCTAACGCCTAGTCCTTTACCATAGTGGAAAAGCTAATTTGGCCATCCACCTCGCTCAACAAAAAAAAATGAATTTGGCTATTGCCATAGGAATTGCCCTAAAAGCCATCTAAGCTTCTTGGGGATCGTAATGGGCCCAGGGCTGAATGCAAACGACCATTTCGAAGCGACGTGTCTGAGGGAAAAATTTTATGGAGCCGAAGATGGTTATGAAGTATTTGTCTTCTTTGGCCGGTAATGATATCTAACGAAGTTGCAGTGAACTTTCTTGTAGTTGCACAAACGCATTCCCCGAGCTCGAAATGGGTGAGCAAAGTCAGACCCTTTGGTCAATCGGCATGACCCTGCGAGTTTGTTTTCTTCAAGCCGAAGTGTCAGGGAATCTACAGTACATTTGACTTTATGAGTTTTTACGATCGATGAAAGATACCTTGTACTAATGGTTTGAAACTTGAAAGTAGCAGAAGCATGCAGTGTCCTCCTGTCCACCACCACCACCACCACCACCGTGAGACAAGTGTGAAAAGACCTACTCTACTCTACAACCACATCATCTTAGACTTGGGGTTAACCTAACAAGATATACGTACTCCGTACTCTTTAAAACTCACATCATTATTAAACGGGAAAGAGGAGGTAGTTGACAGTTTATCGAAAAAACAAAGAGAGAGTAGTTGACCCAAACGACATCCCCATTCCCATATCTCTTTCACAATCGCGATCTCTATATCTCTTAATTTAATTGACGGTATAATAATAGAAAAAGTCAGGTATTGGGCAGTTGTTGGGCTTCATGTGGCATAATGTCAGTCTGTCATTTTATACTTTGACTTTGGAAACAATGTGACGATCTCATTGTATCAGCATGATGCCACTTTAATTTTTATGATGAGTTCATACATTATGGAGTCGGTCGAGTTCAAGATCTACCCGGGCGTGATGACCAAGCACACTCTAGGGGGGAAGTTGATCGGATTTAATATGCCGAGCTTACAAGAAAATTGTTTGAGCTGAAATCTTTGTATTCAGTGGCCGAACAGTACTTAAGAACGGCATATGGGTAACCGCATGAATCAACTATCGCAAATAGGCATTGTCCGGAACCGCAAGAATCATTGAGTGGGGGTTCCTGCACAGAACCCATTGACGGATCCAACATGCATTTAAGGCTGTGCAGTTGCTACCCCTCCCCATTGGGCCTAAATTTCCAAGCTCAAACTCTCTTACAAGCCTAGTCTTACTTTCTTGCTCATTAGCCGCATAATTGAATCTGCGTGTTATTCTTTAAATACTTTGATTTACAAGCCGCATTAGGCTGTTAAATATTTGTTTGAACCTTTTTTCCTACACACGGTTTACTGCGTAATGTTAAGCGGCAAGCTGTTATTTCGTATACTTTCTCAGAGTAGAGCTATACGGTTTTAACATATCCTAGTTATGTTAGATAAAAACACTTTCGTACTTAGCGGCTTATACGGTTTGCTCATTAAGTGCGTCCGGTTTCTTGTTTTGGATGACGTCACTTTGAACAGTAGAAATCTCTGTCATCCTTATCGACAACTATCGGCATGAACAAGATTTTTAAAGGGGATTTCATTTATAAATAATAATTATTTTTTTCCCTGAGAAATACACTCAGAGAAACACACCACCGAACATAAAAAGCAGCTTCTTCGAATTTATGCGGATAAAAATGAATTCTAATCGCAAGGAAAACAAATTGTGTGTGTAGAAGCAAACCAAATTTGTCGCCGTTCTGTTTCCTTGAAGACCATTCAGCCATGCAATGCCCTTGGATGTATTCCAAGTTCCCGTGAGAGGTTGTCAGGGGAATCAAATTGTTATTAGAAGCGGAACTGGAAAAAGTAGGTACCTTCGATGCCAGTTCGATAATTGTTGTCAAGAGGCTCAATGGTTAGAAGTCACGATCAATTCCAAGATGATAAAAATATTAACGTACTTGCAAAAACTTCAAAGAGAAATATGATTAGGGCTTGAACATGAAAAGGGGGCGTCATGCGGTGCCGGATGTAAGGTTTTTTATGAAACTACACGCGATTCTATGAATAACAATTACCGGTAAACAATTACGGCAATGTCACAGGTGTAATTTGCTGGAATGGGTCGAGATAATTAAATGATCCATTGCTCTTTAATATGTCGTGTTATGTTATGTGTTTATGATGTAATGTTTAATCCAGTGTTTAATTAACAATCCGATGACTAGCGCGGTCGATGTAATGTTTATGTTTATGTATTGTGTATTTTTTATGTTGTTTATGTATGTTAACGTTTATTTGGGTTTTTTATACATGATTGCTTTAGGACCTCAAGTTAAGATATGGCATTTTCTTGGAAAACTCCCATTCGTGAATATTTCAACTTAAGTCGTTAAACTCCCCAATCACGGATCCCAAACCCTTATTCGATCCACGTGATGTATGATAATAAATCAAAAGGGAAAATTTGCATAATTCAATGCCTATCTTTACACCTCTTGTCCGACATACAAGTGTTGGACAACCTCGATAGGGCTGCTGCTACGAAAACACGACTAACGCCGACTGAGTGATAATTGTAGATGTCAGAGACTACTATTACACATCTAATCTGTAATAGTGTACAACAGTCTTCCTAGCTGCCTCCTCTTTCAAAGGTCATTTTCTATTTAACCATTACCTGATTACAAAATCATATCAAGCTACGGAAGATGACATGCAAAATAATGCCCGACCTAATGATACGTACTCATGCGGCCAAAGTTGCCAATATTAATAATTTATTCCTTTGAAGAATTTGCAGAATTAAATTTAAACCCATCCGGAGAGTTTAGTATAAATTTGTGATAACGCCTCCTGACAAATCAATTATCTGCGACGATGGTAATGCTCACGTAAACTCAACCAAAAGATAAAGTTTTTTCAATCCCAAATTATAAAAAGTTTAATATCTTATTTTCACGACATTAATCACTCACGATGCCTCGTTTTCGATGCATGAAGATACCGCTCTTGTGATTAGTTATTGTAAGGCTATGCGGATATGGATCATGATACGAGAAAATCTCACGGCGGTATGGCGTTTTGGATTCGAGTGAGGAATACTTTGATTCAAATTAGCACCTGAAGCGTTAGGTATTCCGCCATACGTATCAACTACCGTGTTAGCATGCTTGAAAAGGATTTGTGGTCGTTTTAGGGCAGCGTCGCTGCTTCGCAAATGGTAATCGTGCTCGGTGTTCGATAAGCAATGTATGTAGCGGCACGAGGGAAGCCTTTCGGGCATTTCTGCGACCCAGATTATTTTTTTGGCAGCCACGTACATATAAAATTGAATGTTGCTCTCGTGAGATGTTTATGAGTGGTTAATATTGTTCGTTTGAAATCGTTGGATTTTTATGATGTAATGTGTTTTCTTACTTATTGCGGTGACGCAATGGGACAACTTTTAAAATAACGACTTTCATGTTTAACATCGTATTACATTAGAACAAGCGTAATTAATAACCTAACTCACTTGTAGAATCACGGTTACACTTAGCACGTGAAATGAAGCCTTTAAACCTTAGGTGACCATAACAGGCAGTTTAGTCTCGTGAGGGTTGATAACAGACTCAACCCACAAAGTAGTTACAAACATAGATTCCGATTTTTAGACTTCACTCGATGAAGTTGATGAATTGCCAGTGATCCGTACTCAGGATTTTGGATACCATGAAATTATAGCATTCATCGAATGTGAATGCCTCATCTTTTCCTCTAAATACCCCGGCTTTAACGAATTCGTGCTACAAAAACACGGTGAAAATATACTCGACAAATTTAGAACCAATCAATTAACCAATGGATGCGAATAAATTAAACAACACTTACAAAATGTCGGGATGACATCTAATGCGGCCGTTGGTGAGTCGTTGTTGAATAGCTATAAAACGCACACAATGGCTTTTTGTATAATCTGGTACCTATCATGAATCTGCTTGAAGAGTCTTCTTGTTTGGATTCCCATAATCTCAGTATATATTGGTTGTATATTTTCAGCCCAAAATGTTTCGGCTCCGTATTGCCGGTAGCGATCTTCTTACTCGAATTCTTTGTACCATGTTTTCTTGTGATTTGCAAATCTTCAAACAGATCAAATGATCCCCATTGTTGTGTACGTACAATGAGTTAATTGAGGTTAGAAAGCCGGTGAGAATTTTCCAGTGCATGTTGTTTGGAGGTGAGATAATCCGATTTCCAGCAATTTCGAGTGGGTAGAAGTACCTTTGGGTAAACCTGGATATTTATAGGATCCAAATTAATAATCTGCGTGGAAATTGTTAAAACACATCCAATTCACTTGTAATAAAGAAAAGCTGTTTACACACGCTGAAGTCGATTTTCAAGTGACAAGCCTCTGAATTCAAAACACACTTTTCATGTTCCACATACGCCCTTCCTTGTTTAAAACACCTTTTGGAGGACAAGGAAAGACCTATCTTCGGGCAAGAAGAGATGGTACAATGACCCTTGTTGGGGTTAAATCAACTTGTACATATGTTGTCATAGTACAAGGTTGGAAATGAGAAGAACACCGTGAATCATGATTTGATCACTCAAAATAATGCATCAACACATATGAAAATTCATGAGTGGAAATGAATCCGAGAGATAATAATAAAGACGGTACTCAAATTATTAACCACTCTACTGAATCTTTATCAAACGTCCTTTACTTTTACCATAGGGACACTTACTTTATTTATATAGCGACCCTTACTATTTATCGATAACCCCTACATTGTGATCGACCCAAATCTGCGTGTCTTCCCAAATTATCAATTATCCGGTCGAAAAGTTTGTGTGGTGAAACCAAACATAGGGGGACCCATGATGATATTTATTACGAAAGATATCATTGATGAATAAATTGATAAACAAATACCATTATGAATAAATTGATCTTGTTATTGATGGAATGGTTAGAGATCGCTAAAAGATTTTTCAAAAGTAAATTTAGCTAACTTTTACCAAAGATATCACACATTTAAACTGGTTATGCTAGCCATAACTGGACGGTGTCTTGTCCCGTGAGGGTTTACAAAGAGGTTTGCCCACAAAACCATTAGAATTAATATCATGGTGTTGATGCGGTTTCGTTAATCTTCGTCCCCATGTTGCGGAGGATTCGGTGGCGGTTGTATCGTGTTCGGTTGGGGGATGTTATCCTTACGTGATTAAGTAGCATTGGTAAAACATGAAATCTTTGCACGTATCACGAGCGTATTTCCAATTTGCATATCAGCTCCTTTAGATAAATGGTTCATAACTAATTTAGTGTTCATGTTGAAGATTAAAAAAAAAAGTGGTATGAGTAAAAAGATAAACTACTTACCGACCTACTGACAGCGTCCATGAGAGATTGGTTATGTGCCATATAAATTCTTTACGTGCATCGAACGTAAACCCTCACTCCCCCTTTATTACTACTCGAGCCTAGCCTTTACAACAAGCTTGCTGTTCTTTAGATGAATATTCTGGGAATAGTTGTGTGTAATTTTCAATCTGGCTACATTCCAAAGCTCGTGTGCCGTGAACCGGTGATGGTCCACCTCGGGAAGGGTAACAACACTTGCCCAAGCATTAGTGATTAGCAACATCCTCTTCGACGGTGATACCTAGCCATAATAATATTGTTGTAGGTTTTGGATAAAAGCGACGAGATGAAACAATATTACGGGAGAAGTTGTGGCTCGGATGGATTTGAATACCTTATGTTTTGCACCCTCTTGCTTGATGGCCAGTAAAAGTTATTTTATAGAGGGACCTTATGTGACAGTCCTTTTCATGTAAGCGATAGAAAAAGACACCAAACTTTCGGACACTTTAGTTATTTCCCCTTAATTCATGGTAAAAAAATAGTAATACTAAATATGATGGTACTGTGTGTATTCCCAAAACATATATTTTGGATACGATATGTTGGTAAGAATTAAATCCATTAGAAACATACTTTAATTTTCCTCATTCATTTTAAAATTAGTACACGTACTGTCAGATATGATTAAAAAATACAACGATAATAAATGGCCCACGAGCATTCAAGCCGGTCGGTGACCTTATAAGCCGGAGTAGTCTCCGGTAGTGTTTACAAGAGTATATACCAACAAAAGCATGAAGCATAGTGATGTTACATTAACCCATGTGCCTTGTTATCCACGACGGGTTGAACTCCTCCACGGCCTCCTTCAAAGTAAGGTAGCACTCATAATACTCAAATTTAATATCGTTTTCTTTTTTGGGAAGCGTACTTTCGTCATCCATTCCGCTACATACGTTCAACAATAAAACGTTAAATACCTCCTCAAAAATAAGGTATTACAAATATGGGACGAAATCATAATACAACTTACGATATTATTTATACTGAGACCAGGTGTCATCCTTCAACGGCTTGGCTTGGATGATAGCATACATCCTAACATGCCTCAATATTTTTTGACATGACATCTTAGATCAAAAATTGTTCTTTGCTTTGGATTCATAAAGTTTGCAACAAAATGGGCATGTACGTGTGGCCAAAAGTTATGTTCATCCTTTTCAATTCCTTCACTGGCTGGAAAAGACCTTACTGCGATCCATGAAGCTATGAATGAATTTCTCTCCTCGATGGTAGATGTATAATCCATCTTGTTGAATATAATTTCAATATTGGATGTAGAGATTAAATTGGATGTGAGGAGTTGTGGTCGATAATTATCTATACTGAGAGGACTTCTTTTATAGGATATAAATGGATAGGTCTCCATACAACCCTTCTAAAAAAAAAAAAAAAACTCACCCATGAGCGGAGAATAGTATGTCTGCTTGTCATACACACGGTTTCAAAATTTTCCGTCTTTACTTGATTAGTCTCTCTACTAGGGTTTGTCGGTGACATGTAATTTCCAATCACATCAAGAGGCATGTTTCAAGCGGTAAGGGTGTTTATGAACATTGATTGCTTGAGTTTTAGAAGTTTTTTGTGTGTCCCACTTAATATGGAAAACCACAAATGGATTGGTTTCCTTTACCCTCTTTGGATCTAATCTGCAATGGCTGAATTTGATTTCACCAAGATCGGGCAATAAGGAAGTTTATAATAAACTTCGTCGTGCTTATTGGGTTAAGTGACCTAATTGCAAAGAAGATGAAACACACAATAAAGTAATACCATGGGGTTAACATCATAAGCATATGTTAACGAGCTAAGACTAAAACAAGCGTCAGCGCGTTTACTCAGCGTGACATCGCAACTTGATTCGTTTTAAGCTGTTTAGCGTTAAGATCTCCTATTATGGTACAAGCGTATACCGTCGTCCATTATACTGGTTGAGGGCGTCCTTCATAAGTAAGTAGCATTCAGTAATATATCTGAAAAGGGCGATCCATTTCTTTCAAGGAAATGTGCTTTAGTCATCGTTTCACCATGACATTCTGGAATTATCATTATGCTATATTATGTTTGTTTAAAATTGGGGTATTTAATAAATGTAGCGCTTACAATATCCATATCCGTGGGAATGTGCTGAGATTAGGCATATCATTGAAATACCTTGCGAGGCAACATACAATTTACGTCTCTTTTTTATGCTCCAATCACTGTCTCTTAATGCTTGGCTCGATCTCGTATTTGACCTTTAAATCTTTGACAAACTTGGTATGTACACGATGCCATATGCCAGGTGGAGTCTATTAACACCTTGACATACGTGGCTACCAATACAACAATCCATGCTTGAAACAAGCTTGCAACGTCTTCCCTACGGCGGTGAGTTCGGCATCCATATAGGAAAGAATAGTATAAAATAGTATAGGGAAAATTCTAATGATGTGTTAAAGATTGTGTATTCCATCTTGGTTCAACGCATCCATTTATAGGGAAATGTCTACGCTTTGCAGGAGTCCTGCGATACAATTTTTGCCCGGGCTAGCAACGTTATTCAATGATGGTGTTGAGCAAAAGGTGGTACATGTCTCCCACAAAATTAGTGTTGTAGACCATTTTTCAGCCTTAAATGTTGAGAACTCAATGTCCATATGAAATTAATTTATTATTCATAAGATGTGGACCACACTTTATAACTAGCAAGAATTTAGTTGACCTCGAGATACAAATACCCCTGCGGTTACCAAACTCACCAAAAATACGGGAAACTCTATTAAATATATGTCATTGTCGTCGTGACACGCGGTACACTTAGCCGTGTAACAAGCCTTTCAACCACTAGGCGGCCTCTGCCGGACGGAGTTTTGTCTCGTGAGGGTTTTCATGCGGTTTACCCACAAAGCCTTCGACAATGTAGCAGTTGTCTTAATCATGCACTAGCATCTGAGGAGGAGGAATCTGACCCGAGTTTGTACTATAGATCTCGGGATCATACTCGGCCGGAAATTGTGATTTCATCACTTCAGAAGCTCGCATGTAGACGCCTATCTACGGGAGAATTGTCCTTGTCCTTCAGTAAGCCCTTTTACCCTCCTCACTCTTGGATATAAAATTATAAGATGTGTTAGCTACGAGGATTCATTAAAAGGATTTAAATTTAAAATAAATTTAAATTTTACTCACACATCGTGCATTGTTCCATCGATTAGGTACGTTCGTCAAATAACGCCGTCACGAAGCACAAATAGCATATCTTGTAACTTCCCTTACCAGACCACCTAACACCTTATGCTTAACACGTGATCGGTCCTTATTACCAGTCCCATTCTCCCATGAGGTTAGGTATCGGACTCTAACCCGGGACCGAGAGTCCAACGCTTTCTTGAGTCAGTGGCCAATATATGGATCTAATCCTAGCGAGAACTTACCATGCATCGATTAGAGGCGACGTCCTCGTTGCACGAAAAACTAGCCATTCTTTTAAAGCGCATTGAAGACTTGATAATTGGAAGACTGATATATAGATGAATGAGATAAAGAAGAAGGTTTGTTTAGCGTTTTATTTTAGATGAGTGATACTATATTTATAGAGTTCTCAATAAATAGCGTAGATTGGGGAATTAGGGTAATGTAGGGGACGCCTTATGTGGTCACTTAGGAGACGCTAATATTCAAGAAAATAAAGTGATAATAATTATGACAAGTCACCATCACTCGTAAATGAAAAATGAAAATATATTTATTTTCACCACAATACCAATTCACCACCAAATTTTGTTGGAAACCACGACAGAATTCATTATTAAATCTAAAAGGATGTCATTGTCGTGTGACACGCGATTACACTTAGCCGATGTAACAAGCCTTTGAACCACTAGGCGGCCTACTTGGACTGAGTTTAGTCTCGTGAGGGTTTACATACAGAGTTTAACCCACAAAACCTTTAAACGTTTTTTTCATGTCTTATGCTTCTTCCCCATATTGAATTCCTTGTAACGGAGGAGGAACGAACTCGGGATCAAAGATCTCGCCAAATGTATCCTTGAGTATTTGAAAACCTGTTACGTAAGCGTCCATAATCTTCCCCTCAGCCTCATATGCGCGTTTGTCCCAGGGCGGTACCTACGCGAAATTCATTTATGGTGTTAGTCTACGGATAACGTTGTCATAAAATAAACGTAAATGATACAATTTTAATAAAACTTACAACCGTTCTTAGGTCACTACCCCCCTTCTGACCATTCCCCGTTACACTCTCTCTCACAAAACCGACGTATCTCTTAATATGTTTTTCAACATTGAGACTCTGACTACTTGGATTGACTCTAGTTGATCTTGCATTGTCGTTGTGGATCACGATCTATATTCTCCAAGGATTCGCTCCCAAAAACTCCTAGTATCCATGTCTCTCCCAATAATAGGATCAACGGCTTAGCGCGACAATAAACGCTGAATTAACGCGACATCCTCTTCGTTTGAATATCTGGCCATTTATTTTTGGAAAAAGCTAAAATACTTGGTATGTTATAATAGAAAAGGAGATAATGAAAGTAAGAGTAGTTGAGGGTGTTTGTGATTGACATAACACAGGACCCTCATTATATAATTTCTAAAAAGTGGTTGGTGACTATCATTTATCCTACGCATACAGGGGAAAAGAAACCCTTCATTGATGGAAAGGACAAACAACTTGGTCCAAAAAAACCCATCGTTTCTCAAGGGAGGATTTTCGTTTTGCACACAAATATATATAGGGACAATACTCAAATAAGGTGGTTCCTTGATTCACGGGGTAGGGATATGAATAAAAGAAAATCATTATGTATCTCCAAAAGTATGAAGATTCTTATGAAAATGTATGGGTTCATTATTAAAATAACCATCTTTTAACCAAAAAAGAAAAAGACAAATCCACAAACTTTAAATAATGCATGGAAAAATACAATTATAATATGTCCTTCTCACATGACACATCAACATATATTAACCCACCTAAATGGTGAGTCACATATTACCACACGCATTCTTTGATTAAAAACCACGAGGATGGGACCAAAAAAAGGAGGAAAATATTAAAACATTAAAAATTGATGTCATTGTCGTGTGACAGCGCGATTACACTTAGCCGTGTAGCAAGCCTTTAAACCACTAGGCAGCCCCTGCTGGACGAGGTTTAGTCTCGTGAGGGGTTTTCATCTTCAGGTTTACCCACAAAACCTAGAATTTATGATGTCGTCATGCTTCACGACGGGCTAAAACTTTGGGGGTTCATATAGGAAAAGTGATGGCTCATGCTGAGGTAGCAATTGAAATACATGAATCTCTTTCACACTTCCTTGTGAGTACTGATGGCGCGCGTCTGTCTCCTGCAGTTCATTAGAATATATAGTTATGATAGAGTGTTATTTAAGGAAACAAATATATTCAAACACATGTTTGCAACAACGAAGGGAAACCTACAATCTTATCTACGGACCACCCATCAGAGCAGCGAGAACACGATTAGATACGGATGGCGACAAAAAAATTAACCTCGTTCTTTATTGTGAAGAGACGTGATTTTAAGGATTTCCAAGTACGAAGGTTGTGATTTCCAATTATATCGGTAAACTCATTTGCGCAACAGAGACATCCAAAACTCGATTGATTTCTCGTCGGTTAATACGTCGGGATCATTAGAAACATTGCGAGTAAGCCTCTAGTTAGCAGCTTAATCTTCTGTGAATTGTGTATTTGGTGGCCATTTGTTGGTTGATACCGGTATAAATGTTGAACCACAAAGATAATATATAGTTTGTAGGGGCAATTTTTTACAGCTGGTTCCAAAGGGGAGGTGTATTTATAGGCT
>JAJJWW010013139.1:0-134147 GCA_023531295.1 Papaver armeniacum | reverse complement strand
GAGTGTATTTACTCAAAATTTATTGTCATTAAAGTTGATTGATTCTCTTGAGTTTTATAAGACTGGTTTTATGAGAGGATGAAAAAAGCAGTTGTTTTTACATCTATTGAGTTACGACAAGATAAGAAAGAAAGAGTTATAGTTGGTTCGATTTCTCAAGGTGCGGAGAAAATCGAACCAAGAGAAGAGGATGAATCATTTGTTTTATCCCATAGGTGTTCGACAATCTTTTGACCGCTAGCACAATCAAGAGCGAGTCGCGAAATACCTTAAAGATAGCGACCTAGTCCGCGACTCCATTTGTTTGAGATCCCATTTCATTATTTCTTCATTGTTTCCAACAATTTTAAGGTAATTGATTTTGCTATGGAGGTTGAAAGGAAGCGTTGATGATACCAACAAGCCATTCAAATTTGAAGGGCTGACATTTGAAGATGGAAGTGAAGATGTTCTTTTATCTCAAACTCATGAAGCCGCATATGATTGTGTCGAGTGTTCATCACACGGAACCATGGAACCCTTTCTTGATAAAACTCACTACTGTGATAAGATCGTTGTTGATCTTTGATGATGGTGCTTCTTTGCATCTTTTGATCCATCTCCTTGGATGGTGCCAAAGATGTTGTTTCTCAAAGCTGGCAGAGAAACAAAAGGCCATTGACAAATGGATCGATGACGACTTTGATTTGCAAAACTACATTCTTAACGCATTATACGATGATTTATTTGGAGTATTATTCAACTTTTGAAACTGCTAAAGATGTGTGGGATGCATTACGAGAAAAATACGACAGGAAAAGTTGGCTCAAAAGAAGTATCTTTGTGGCAATGCGGTATTTGAGATACCAAATGGTGGATGATAGGTCAGTTGTTGCACGGGCTCATGAACTTCAAAAAATTTACCACGAAATTGTAGTAGAAGGTATGAAAGCCGATGAACAATTTCAAGTTTGTAATGATTGACAAGTTACCACCTAGGCTGGAAAGATTTTTACGTAATACTTTTGCGTCACAAGACTAAAGAATTTTCTCTTGAAAGTTTGATTGTTAAGGCTCGGGGGTTGAGGAAGAAGCTCGGAAACAAGATAAGAAGGAAGAGATTCTCATTGTTTCTAACAATAAGACTCATCAAGAGTTTGAAACCTAAGAAAAGGGATATGAAACCTAACCGAACCAAAAGAAAGGAGGAAGGCCTAATCAAAACAAGAACCAACACCCATCGAAAAATGGACGAATTCCAGTTAAAGTTTCTTTGTTATACCTGTGGTAAACCAAACACATGGCTAGGAATGCAGGTTTAACAAGGAAAAGAATAACGCCTAGCTAATCTTTGTGGTGGCGTTATAATTGCCATGGTCTCCGATCCCGAGTTCTTCATGGTTGGTGGATCGATGGGTGGTGGATAGACGGTGGTGCTTGGCGTCATTGTTGTTTTGATAGGTCCATGTTTAAGACTTATCTTGAAACAAAGGATAAAGAAAGTGTTGTTGGGAGACTCTCAAAGACCAACATGTGAAAAGGTGCAGTACGGTAGAGTTGAAGTTTACTGAAGACACTTATCTTTGAAAGATGTCCTTCACTCCGAAATGAGAAAGAACCTTGTTTAGGCTATCTTCTCAACAAGGTAGTTGTATCAAACTATTGGGTCTGATGTTTACACTATAACTAAGAATAAGAATTTTGCTAGGAAAGGGTTATGCTCTTTTGATGGAATGTTTAAGCTTAATGTTGATGCTATGAATAAAATTGATTCTTACCTTATATGGTTTGCAATTTTAATGTTTGGCATGGTAGGCTTTGTCATGTGGGTAAAAGGTTAGTAAATAACATGAGCAAGTTAGGTGTCCTTCAATTTTGAAAATGAATTTGAAAAATGTGAATCTTTGCAGTCAAGCAAAAATAACTAAGACTTCACATAAATGTTGTAAAGAGAATCCCAACCACTAGACTTAATACATTCGATTTATGCGTGAATATGAAGGTATCTAACTAGAAATGGGAAGAGATATATTATGACGTTCATTGATGATTGTTCTAATTATACGTATGTTTATTTCTTTGAGCCATAAGAATGAAGCTATTGAAAAGTTTAAAATTTTTATTCTGAAATTGAAAATCAATTTGGTAGAAAAATTAAGAGGTTTCGTAGTGATAGAGGCAATCTGAATATGATTCTCGCTCCTTTTGCGAAATTCATCAAACTAATGGCATAATACATGAAAGAACTGCTCCATATAATCCTCAAATGAATGGAAAAGTGAAAGAAAGAATCGTATGTAATTACCGAACTTCTTTGTTGCTTGTTTGCTTAGTTAAGTCTTATACCATTGGTGGGGTGAATGTTTGTTATTTGTTTTTGCCATGTTTTGAATCGCATTCCCAATAATAAAACCATGATATCTCCTTATGAACTTTGGAGAAATAGAAAAACCTAATGTATCTTATTTTTAGAGTTTGAAATTTGTTTGGCTTTTGTTAGGAAACCTGATCCTAAAAGACATAAGTTAGAAAGTAGAGCTTATGAATGTGTTTTATTGGTTATGCTCAAAACAAGTAAAGCTTATAGGTTCTTTGATATTAATAATAAAGGTTATTATTGAATCCGTGATGTTGACTTCTTTGAAGATAGATTTCCTTTTAAATCTAGAATTAGTGGGGGTAATAGTGGGGTTCAACACCTAGCACTTTACCTAGTGTTGATCTGAGTCTAGATTAGAAGAACCTAGAAGTGAAAGAAACTAGATCAGGGTTTGAACCTAGATCCAAAAAAGAGCTAGGACTGAGACAAAAAGATAAAAATCCACGATTTTGAATTTTCTTACGCTATAGAAGAAAAGAACAGCAGTCTGAGAGGCGTTTGAGTCTGAGAGTCTAGTTTACGCGGAAGTTTGTAGATAATGAATGGGATTCTCACATGTCTAATGGAACTTGGAGTTATGTAGATTTACCTCCTAGTTGTAAACCAATAGGTTGTAAATGGGTCTTGAAAAGGAAACTCAAACCTGATGGAACAATAGATAAGCATAAAGGCTAGGACTGGTTGCCAAGGTTATAGGCGTGAGAGAACGTAGGATTTTTTGATACTTATTCTCCGTTACTAGATTAACATCTATCACGTGTTTTGATTGTCATTGGGTAACATACTCATAATCTTGTTATTCATCAAATGGATGTTAAACCTTTTGAATGGTGAACTAGAAGAAGAAATTTACATGGAACAACCTTGAAGGTTTTGTAATTCTGGACAAGAACATAAAGTATAAGCTAGAAAAATCTCTTTATGGTTTGAAACAAGCTCTAAACAATGGCATGAGAAATTTGATAATTTAATGATTTCAAGTAACTTGAGAATAAATGAGGGTGACAAATGCATCTATTATAAATGCGAGAATGATGTATATGTGATTGTTTGCTTGTATGTGGATGATTTGCTAATATTTGGTTCAGTTTATCTCATTGTCAATGAAACCAAAAAAGCATGCTTAGTTCGA
This sequence comes from Papaver armeniacum, assembly GCA_023531295.1. Taxonomy (NCBI): domain Eukaryota; kingdom Viridiplantae; phylum Streptophyta; class Magnoliopsida; order Ranunculales; family Papaveraceae; genus Papaver; species Papaver armeniacum. The sequence goes on along the minus strand of JAJJWW010013139.1, from coordinate 130,656 downwards.
ATTTTGACATGAAAGATTTGGGTGAAGCTAGTGTAATCTTGGGAATCAAAATAACTAGAACTAATAGTGGTATTTGTTTGGATCAATCTCACTACATTGAAAAAATCCTAAAAGTATGAATATTTTGATTATAAACCCTGTTTGTACTCCTTTTGATCCCTCTTGTGAAATTGTTAAGGAACACTTTGGAGAAAGTGTTGAACCAATCAATATGCTAGTATAATAGGCGATCTGCGTTATGCAATTGTACTAGACCGGACATTGCGTATGCGGTGGGAGTTACGTGCGGGTTTACCGGTAATCCCAGTTTGAAACACCGGGATCTTTGTTGAGAGGGTTATGCGGTATGCAGAAAAGAACCACAAACCTAGGATTACACTATCAAAGGTATCCGCGGTCCTTGAAGGATTTAGCGATGCAAATTGGAATATTCTTTGAGATGATTCCAAGTCCACCAATGGATATGTTTTTACTATTCTTTTGGGGCGATCTTGGAGGTCAAAAGAAACAGATAATTATAGCCCAATCTACGATGGAGAAATTTGAATTGATAGCGATGAAAGCTGACTAGTGAAGGAGCGGGATGGTGAAATGTACATTGTCGAGACATTCCCGGTATAGGAAAAACCAATACCAACACTTTGATCTACTGATAGTACCGCGGCTATCGGAGTAGTAGATAATTGTTATAATAACAATAAGAATGCGACATATACGTCGAAAGCACACACGGATTAGGAGAATTTCTCACAAGCGGTGTTGTAAGAATAGATCATGTAAGATCCGGAAGGAAATATAGGCGACACTTTGTGAAAGGGTTAGCTAGAGAAAAGTATGGAAATTTTCTAGAAGTATGGGACTTGGGCACAGAAGTTGAGTCATTTGTAATGGATACCCAACCTAGATAGGTTCAAAGGGACTAGACGAAGTTACAAATGATATGATAAGTCATGCACTCCCATAGCATGATATCCTGAAGTGGAAACAGGTTGAGTGTTTAAACTCTTAATGATATCTATAGCTCTTAAGTTAGAGTGGGATACACAGGAGTATTCTTGATAGACTCACCTATACGAATGTGAAGGTGTGACCGCCTTCTATGAGAACTTGGGCACTTCTCTAGATCGTTCGTTAAGAAAGGATAAGCACATGGGCTTAATGTGCGAACTTAAGAACTTTACTCTAGATATAGTTGTGTGTGTTGAATAATCTAGTATTAGTTAGAGTTCAAGACGAGTCACTCTAGTTACCTAATACTTATAAAGTTTAACACGATGTAGGTTCAAGCCGGGCACCTTTGCTTCTGGCAACCTGTATAGCACTTGCTCAATGTTTTTGAAATATAAGTGGGGGATTGTTAGGATATATATTTAAAAACATTGTTTTGTAATATTATACCAAACTTAGAGAGATAGTGTGGTGGTATTATTTTCTCCCACACTATAGACTTAGGTTCAAGTCTCACCCCATGCATTTGAATAGGTATATTTATATATTTATATATACTTAATAAAATCCCAGGGAGAGCGGGGCCTTGGGGCCTTGGGGGTCTTAGGAGGTCTGGCGATTTCAAAATGTTTTTTTGCGTGATTTAACCGATTTCCAAAACCGTTTTTGTCAACAATATTCTTAATTAATTTCATTAATTTAGGCAATTATATTTTGCTAGTTTTCTAAGCTGTTACGGAAAGTTAATTGAGTGTATTTACTCAAAATTTATTGTCATTAAAGTTGATTGATTCTCTTGAGTTTTATAAGACTGGTTTTACGAGAGGATGAAAAAAAGCATTGTTTTACATCTATTTGAAGTTCTGAGCAAGATAAGAAAGAAAGAGTTATAGTTGGTTCGATTTCTCAAGGTGCGTAGAAATCGAACAATAAATCAATTGTTTATCCCATAGGTGTTCGACAATCTTTTGTTGCTAGCACAATCAAGAGGAATTGTTTCTCATAAGTGATGATTAAAAATTTATATAACGTCTAAAATTTAATTAACAAATTACTAATTTTCCGTTTGTCTTTCATAATAACCATTCTATTAATTTTTCACAGTAGACGTTGCATCAAAAATGATAATAATTAGATTATTCTATTAACAAATATTTTTATTAAACAATGATATTAAATACAATTCGATTAACTAATATCTAAATTGTCCAACATTTACTAAGTGGATCACAATGGTGGTCGTGATGGTGTAAAGGAAAAAAACATTGTGGTGTGGTTGGAAATGGTGATGGAAGCTATTTTAGCAACACCAAAAATGGTGGATGGTGTTTTTGTAGTCCTAAGTATTGGTGACCAAATTGCACCAGTGAGTAATTTCGCATCGTCTCACGTATTTCTTATTACATGGCAGAACGTTATTTTTGTTTAATAATGATGGATAACATAGCCTATTATCATTAGGTCAAGTGGTTAACCATTTGACTACTAACTATATTTTATGCAGCGAATAACCTCACATTTACAAGATCAATGTCGTAGATTGTTTGAGGGTTTTAAAGAATTGAAGATATATCTTTTCTGAGTCGAATGGGTTGCCATCTGAAATGGCTCAACATTTTATAATATAATGACTTGGATAAATGAATTAATATTTATTTGTGCTATTCGGATTGTAAAAACATACGATGTAATATGTACCGTAGATTTCATTCTGAGTTTCAATCTTTTTGGACCATTTTTAAAGGGGACAAAAGAAGGATCTTGACATTGTTAATACGTACACAATTATTTATGGGACGAATGAGTTCGAGTGATGTAAATTTTTTAACCTAGTGTTGATGGTGGTTTTTTAGCTTAGGGTTAAAATCGTAAAACACTAAACCCTAGCAGACAGTGATGTCACAACATTTAAACTAACAAGAATTTACTAGGCACATTTACTGAAACCTTTAATGTGTCCCTAAATAATTACCGAGGTACCTTTTTCAAATTAGGGTTACGACAAGCCAAACTCTAATTCCCACGTGTGCCAATGGAAAATCATGCCAGCCACACCGACCGCGCCAAAGCATGCCAACCATGCTAGCTGCACCTCTGTGCCAATGCAAAATCATGACAGACCATCTTGTGCAACGCCAAAGCATGCCAACCACGCTATCCGCACCTATGTGCCAATGGAAAATCATGCCAGCCACACCGACCGCGCCAAAGCATGCCAACCATGCTAGCCGCACCTCTGTGCCAATGGAAAATCATTCCAGCCACACGAGCGCGCCAAAAGCATGCCAACCATGCTAGCTGCACCTCTGTGCCAATGGCAAATCATGCCAGCCACACCGACCGCGCCAAAGCATGCCAGCCATGCTAGCCGCACCTCCGTGCCAATGACAAATCATGCCAACCACACCTAATGCGTCATGCCAAACGCACCTCGCCATGGCCCCATGCCGTGCCACCATACTAGCCTTCACTACGCGGCTATCAAAACGAAGGCATGCAATAATCAACGGTTGCCCTTCAATCCAAGGAGCAAATCCTGGCCGTCTAAGGTTACCAAACGACCTTTGCCCCAAAATCCTAGCTTGGTCACGCACCTAGCCCAAGCTAGCCACGACATGCGCCTATGGCAAGCCCTTGGCCCCACACGCCAAGCCAAAACTGCACCTAGCCCAAGATAGCCACGCCATGCACCTATGGCAAACCATTGGCCCCACATGCCAAGCCAAAACCGCACCTAGCCCAAGCTAGCCGCGCCATGCGCCTATGGCAAACCCTTGGCCCCACATGCCAAGCCAAAACCGCACCTAGCCCAAGCTAGCCACGCCATGCGCATATGGAAAACCCTTGGCCCCACATGCCAAGCCAAAACCGCACCTAGCCCAAGCTATCCACGCCATGCGCCTATGGAAAACCCTTGGCCCCACATGCCAAGCCAAAACCGCACCTAGCCCAATCTAGCCACGCCATGCGCCTATGGCAAACCTTTGGCCCCACATGCCAAGCCATACCAAACCTAGCCAAGCTAGTCACGCCATGCGCCTATGGAAAACCCTTGGCCCCACATGCCAAGCCAAAAACGCACCTAGCGCAAGCTAGCCACGCCATGCGCCTAAGGAAAACCCTTGGCCCCACATGCCAAGCCAAGCCCAACCTAGCCAAGCTAGTCGCGCCATGCCAAACGCACTTTGCCTTGGCCCTAGCCATGCTAGTCACATCATGCCAAGCCAAACGCCCTTGCCTTGTCCCTAGCCACGCCATGCGCCTATGGAAAACCCTTGGCCCCACATGCCAAGCCAAACCAAACCTAGCCAAGCTAGCCGCTCCATGCCAAACACACTTGCCATTGGCGCAGTCGGTGTGGCTGGCATGATTTGCCATTGACACAGAGGTGCGGCTAGCATGGTTGGCATGCTTTGGCGCGGTCGGTGTGGCTGGCATGATTTGCCATTGGCACAGAGGTGCGGCTAGCATGGTTGTCATGCTTTGGCGCGGTCAGTGTGGCTGGCATGATTTGCCATTGGCACACGTGGTATTTAGGGTTTGGCTTGTCGTAACCCTAATTTGAAAAAAGATACCCCTTAATTATTTAGGGACACATTAAAGGTTTCAGTAAATGTGCCTAGTAAATGCTTTGTTACTTTAAATGTTGTGACATCACTGTCTGCGAGGGTTTAGTGTTTTACGATTTTAACCCTAAGCTAAAAACCACCATCAACATCTGGATACTTTTCATCATGTACCGCATAGAAATTTAAGCAATATACTATGCTTGGAAGTGGTGCGGCATGCTCAAAAATTAGATAACTGTGCCGGAAGTGGACTTATTAGAACAAAAAAAAAAGGTTTTGAAAATCAAAACCAGAAAATTTTGTATATTAGATAACTATGCCGGAAAGGGCTACTCCCCCGAAACCCCCCCGGATAGTGGCAAACAATTTATGAAAATTTCCAGCAAATGCCGGCATGGTTTTTTGGTTGAATACCATGCCGGCACCGAGCTTTTTCAACTGCAACAATGGTGGATTCAAAGAAAAAAAAATCAAATTTCAACCTCTTAGCAGCAATTCTCTCTTCACAATCATTCTCCATTTTCACAAAAAAATTTCCCTCTCAAATATTTTTTCCCTCCTTCTACTCTCACCTCACTCACATAAATTCTAATAAAAATACACACTAATTTATCCCCCAAATACTTAAGATTTTTACTAATTATTATTAACCACTAAACCTGATTAGTGAGGGCTAGATTAGGAATTAAAAAAATAATTATATAAGGGGTGACCCACCTTTGATATTTGGATGCCTATTTTGTCATGTACCTATATCCCCAATTAATTCCCATATCCCCCGATTGCTCGTTACTGTTAATCCACCCTATAAGACTTGGAAACTGAATGTTTTCTAAAGATATAGGATTCCACACAAATCAATACGGATATTTCTGAATCTATCTTGAATAGCACTGAGAAGAACTTGTTGAAGAAAAAGCTGAGTTGTGAATTCCTTAGTGGGCAAGGTATCCGCTTTCATGATCTCAAAATGTAAGAAAACACAACTATTGATAACATTGTTTTGAGAGGAGAAATCATTATGCTGTTAATAATTCCATACTTGATAGTGTTAATTAATTTCTTGTTCCCGTCGTGACTGAAGTTGTGAAGCAAACACTAATTCCTCCTCTTTGTTTCTGCCTCTCTTGGTGAAGATCTGCATCTGAAATGAATTTTGAGGAATTAGGTCATTTTGTTGTTTATATAGTCAACCAAAATCATCTGGTGCGTACACGTTGAGGTAATACCAATTAAATGTGCGATCGTTGTCCCTTTGAAAGATTTCCTTCTTTTTATTTATTCAAGGGCCAAGGCGCGTTCGCACCAGGCCACGGTAATTGTAGGTGTTATCTCTAGGGAACAACAGCCATGGAGATTTATATGGATATCCATTTGAGAGGGATAACATGATCACCAAAATCACTCATTTCCTCCCACTTCGTGCAAGAGAAATCCAACTTTGTATATTGATTTGGCTTGCTTACATCTTGGATCGTATGATACCGAAATCCTACAAATTCCTCGTCCGATTCAACGTAATACTAATCAGAATAGTCTGCCCCGAGTGGTTGTAAGACCTCCATATTGTGCTAATTACTAGCTCTAACGGCCTTCAAGATGTTCCATACCATTAAAATAATGGATTGAAACGAGATCCCTCAAAGTCGATAACCATACCATTAAAATTATTTACTAGTTGAAAATGTCACTTTCCCGAAAGTTATCTTCTCAATTACAAACCACACACAGAGTGAAAACTTAATGTCTAGGATCATAGGTAAGTCTAAATCACCTAATTGTACTCTCACATATCAATCACAACTAGTGCAAACAATGATTTAGGTGCTCTAGATTTTATAAACAATCCACAAATGCACTATATGTGATTGTTCGTACAACAACAGAACCAATCGAACCACCTTGATAACATTGTTCTGAACTTATACAAATTGGATTCCGGTACTAACTAAGAATTATATCGTAGCAGTAAATAAAACAACAACATTACAATTTAAAATAAATAGATGTATGCATATGGCTAGTCCTAGCGCAAAATCATTTGACAGATCTATTGAAAATAAGAAAGCATGGAATCTTTAAATATGTTTTAACATACACTTTATTCTCAGCAGAAAAAGGTATCATGGAGAGATATGATACAAATGTTTTGAGAGGAGAAATCATTGTGTTGTTTAATATCTAATGGCTTGTTGATTTCTTCACCACCGGAGTCTCGAGAAAATTTTTGATGGGGGCGTGAGGGACAACTAGGGAGGAGCCATCTGTCAACACACTTAGCAGTTCTTAACTGAATCAACTACCGGTTATTTAAGAAAAAAGGGTATTTTTGGTATTCATATATGCTAGGGTTTGTAGAGAAAATCAATACCAACCACGCCTACCTTGAAATCCACAATCCACTGGTTCATCCTTTGGTTCATTCTTTGTTAATATAGACTAACTGTCTATCATACAAGCACTCCAAGGATTCTGACAAAAGGCTCATACAAGGTTCATAATATAATTTCTCTATATATAGGTTATGTGAACTATCTAATGGTTCTAAGCCCATTTATGATTCTATATCTTTTCAGTATCTAACTTTAGCACATCAAAGGTTTATTAATTTAATTAGATTGGTTCTATAGTTCAATAGATAATTCTTAAGAAGATCTACAACTTTTTAGAATGAACCAAAGGTTAATTCGGACCATAAGGGGTCCAATTCATCAAACTAAGAATACATGAAACTAAGCCCAAGCCCATTAGTCCTGACCCGGCATGACACATTAACCCAAGGCCTGGTCTATATGTTCAACTGACGGTCGGTAACGGTCAAGGGTTTAACTAACAGTCAATGTACAGTCAAAGGTCAAAGTCATGGTGTCAATGATTTGGTCACACGAGTCAACTCAGTGAGTCGAGTCTGGTTTAGACTGATTTAACTCAGTCAGATGATCTATTTCAGGTGAGTCGAATCAGTCATACATCTAACTGGTAAAAGGATTCAGGTACAAGCCATTGCACAGGCCAAACTTCTAATGCACATGCCAAACTTCTAATGGACAAGCTAAAACAAAAAAGAAAACACATTCTAACTAACTTCAATCTTCATTTCTAAACACACTTAGGCAATATCAAATTAAGATTCAACTCCAGAACCTTGTATTCTAAACCTAACTCCACCAGTTCAACTAAATACAACTGCAGCTCAACCTTAATCCTCTATTGAGCACTCGCCTGCCGTAAACTTCAGAGCGAATCTTGTAGCTCTGTCAGGTCTACAACAACCCATTAATCTACTTATAATTTATACTTCCACCTGCAACCATTATAACACACCACCAGTTTAATATCAACTTTTAGCCGCAGCTCAACACAACACCACACCACTAGACTTCACCTGCAATTTAACTCCACGTATCGTGCACCTGAAATCAATTCACAGCTAGACATTCGACACATCTTCTCCAATCAACACTTCCAATTTAGTTCAGCCTCATGTCGTCACATCAAATAATTTCTACACTACCATTGCTTCCATCAATCCACAACTTCAATTCATACCAAAACATTACAATCCCAGCAATCCACCTTTTTCATCTCAGCAGCATCACCACCGCTCTCATGAACTGTCACTTCAATTCTATACTAGAAATGATCAATCCATTACATACTCATTTCAGATTCACCACCTTGCTCTATTCCTTGTCTCTGGCAGCAACTCACACTTGAACAACTTCACATACAACTTCCACCTGAGATAATCTCCATCTCCATACACAACCACCAACAGCTACAGAACCACCACCACTGTTACCAACTTAACAACACATACAACTCAAACTTAACTATCTTAACCAAATATTCAAAGACACAGTCCATCCTTTTTTTTTACCCCAAGTATCCCACCACTACCTGATTTCCGTTCTTATACCATATTCCAACATGAATCCTAACTATGAAAATCTATTTGTACAAACACCCTTCCGTGAGTTCAATTCCTTTATCACAGACCCATTTCAATAACCAAGAAGCTCTAGTTTAGAACGAACCCCAATTTCTGATTGATTTAGGGAAGAACAGAAAACCCTAATTTCTATGGAATCAAAATTAAACTTCGTAAATCCATCTACACTTCAATTAACAACGAACCCACCTATAATATCTCAAATCATAACACTTTCACAAAGTAATTATGATAAATAAGAAAAACCTTAAACAAATCCATGATTTACCTTTTTCCGTGGAGTTTGAATTCGTAACTCAAACCATCACCACCACCACAAGAATCACTTAACCTTTCTCATCTTCTTTCCAAATCAAAATCTTAGTTTCGATTTACAAATCGGCTGTAGATGAAGAGCAGAGACAAAATGAAAAAGAAAAGAGAAGAAGAAGAAAGATTAAGAAGAGATAATAGTCTAAAAAAATCCATGATTTACCTTTTTCCGTGGAGTTTGAATTCGTAACTCAAACCATCACCACCACAACAACAATCACTTAACCTTTCTCATCTTCTTTCCAACTCAAAATCTTCGTTTCGATTTACAAATCGGGTGTAGATGAAGAGCAGAGATAAAATGAAAAAGAAAAGAGAAGAAGAATAAAGATAAAAGAAAAGATAATAGTCTAATGGAAAAAAGACAATTTTTCCCTCCATACTAATCCGATGATATCTTCTTCGTATAGTATCCGATTGACACGTTCAAGCAGTCTATTTCGCATAACTTTTTGAGACCTATTCAATGATACTTGTTTCATCTTCAATTTAAAGTTGGATTAATTTCCTCTAATTTAAAATTCAAATTCGATTGATCGAGTCATTAGCGGCTAAGATGTCTCTTGATCGGTCAAATAACATTAACGAGCTTGCGATTCCTTACACAACAACAAATCGAAGACAAAAAGACACCAAACCTCTCTTCCGATAGACGGATCGGCGAAGAATCGAAGACACAAAGAATCGTTTTATATTCAACCCGATTCATATAGTCGAACGAGACCGATTCATACATATCCGAGATATCAGATCCATTTTTAGTTTCGTAAGTTATTATACATTAGATAGTTTTATTATCCTACAAAACCTTAAGAAATGGTTGGTTCATTTGATGGTCCTAACACATCTACTTCATGTAATGATGTTACTTTGTTTGGTTTGGTTTTAAAAATAATTAACAAGGCCATTTAAACTTGTTTGGTTACACGATTGTTGGTTTATTAGAATGATAGAGTTGAGTTGGATTGAAATGGTAGAATTGATGAATCTGTAGAATCACAAAAACAACGGAGGTTATGTAATAGTTGTGAATCTTGATGTATGTTCTACTGCTTATGTAATGGTGTTGAACCTTGTTATTTGCTTAAAAGATTTCCTTGTAACGATGCTTTGATCTTGACTCGATGCTATCAATATAGTTAGGATTTTCCTTCGAAAAAAAAATCTCTTGAATGATTCGTTAATGTTTAGGTATCATCTGGTTAACCAAGTTTATATGATGTCTATAAAATTTATCAGGTGTTGTGGCATGTATGGATCGAAATAGTGGTATGCGTACCAATGGAATTCGTGGATTTTGTAACTGGAATTAGATGTAGTCTTATGCACAATTAATATTTCCCCCTGCTAATATTAATGTCTTGGTTATTTAATTTAGCACTTTGAGATTTCAGTAGCTTCCGACAAAGAGTTTTGAGAAACAAATTTGGTTTAAATTAATGGACTAAACATTTTGCGATTATTAATATCTTTGATATAGTATCTTTTCTTGCGAGCTGTATGTTATAGAAAATTATAAATGGTACTTGGTTTTTTTTTTTCTTGGATTTATACGTGAGACAATAGGGTTGCGCCTATTAAAGATTTTTGATCTGAAATTATCCATGGTCATCTTTTTTGTTGCATTTTCCTCCAAGACTATCACTATTGGTTCTTTGTAGTTAGCGTCTGTCTGCCAGCTGTAAAAAGGGAAGCATGATTGTTAGGGAACACGTGTCGCTTTTCAATCCAACCAAATATATAATAGATCCTTACCGGAAACAAGGAAAGGAGATATACCATTTTTTTTTCCCGTTAAGTTCACTTTTATAAGCAAAGCAGTGCATGTTATTATTGAAATAGTCCTAGAAAATAAATAGAGTACCTCGCTAACACGGTCGTATAAATTTCAATGGGTACCTCTTTTATTCCACGGTACCATAAATTATGATGGGTAATTAATTTTGAGGATTGTATAAAGTAAACTGTGCACCCAACCCAAATCGGTAGTATAAAAGAATTGGGTGAATTATGTGTACCTAACTCAACTAGGAGGGTATTTGGTCCAAATCTGAAAATGACAACTCACGGGGTTTGACTGAGTCGGGAACGCACATGGTTGATACCGTTTGAACGAGTTACTTTTTTTTTTTTTTTATAAAGAACTACTACATTATTAATCATTTGTGCGCTCTTCTGTCCTTTGGTTTCAGTTTCCATGGGAACAATTTCATTAATTATATCTTGAGCTGTCTTTTCTTGTGTGCCAGTGTCGACGTTTTTTTCTTTCCCCTGAGTAATGCTACATTGACCAATTAACTTCGTGATCATCTACTTCGTTCTCATTCTCTGTATCATCATCCAAAACTTCCTTTGGTGCATTTTTTTTTTCTCTTTAGTAGCTTTATCCGTAACACGAGGTGCACTAGTTTTCGCATTAATTGCTCCCTAGCGTCCGGATCAAAATAAAATGTCAAACAAGAACATGATGCTTAATAGAAAAGAAAAGGTGAGGACTCAAGTTGGCGAGGACTCAACTTGGTGGGTATTTGGTACCCATTGAGTAATTTCGTAAAGTCTGGCCAAGGAATGGTGGTATCGTCAAGTCCAAAATTTTTGTCGCGAGGTTTCTCGATTGGCTATCATCTGCTCCGAAGTTTGCTAACCATATGCTGCCTGGTTTGTAAACCGTTGTATCTTTGATTTCTTGGAAGCAACTTTCGTATGCCCTGAAACAGGGTCTTGGATTAGGGGTAGCATCCGTATTTAGGCAGAAAGCAAATGAAAAAATTCAAAGAAAAAAAAAAAGGTCCAAGAGACCAGGCCCAGTCGAGCAAAACTCAAAGAACTCTTCCTCATCTTTCCTCCCCGTAAGAATTTTATTTTCTCCCTATAGCAATACTCCAGTATAGAGTGGGTTTATTAGGGCAATCGTTCCCAGATCTATAATTCCTCCTCACTTATCCAACAAAATATCTCCTAACTGTCGCCGCCGCCACTGCATTTTTCTTCCACTGAGTAAATCATGAGTAATTTGACACCACTGCGGGATCAAATTGAGAGACTAGATCTTATGCTTGCAAGAAGAGATACTATTCCAGACGGTGGTGAAAAGGCTGAGAAGCTACGAAATAAGCTTTACCTAGATTATGAGAGGAAATTGCAAGCTGCAGGTAGTGATGGTGGTGGAGGAGATGAAGAGGATATGGGAACAGGTGATGGAGGAGGAGATGAAAAGGTTATGGAAGAAGGTAGTGATGGTGGAAAAGGAAATGAAGCAGATGCTAATCATGGAGGAGAAATTGGTGGATTTGGGAGAGGGTTAGGACAAAGAATCGGGTATCAATTAGGAAGAGGTCTTGGAAGTGGGAAAGGAATTTTTGTCGAGCAACATAAACTTGGACGTGGTATTTTTACTGTTAGGGCTAAGGGTAGAGATGATGTGATTGCTACCAAAAGTTTGATTTTGGGTGATTGCGTCTATGGTGAAAGGGTAATATCGAAGCAGGTAAACTTAATTCAGGTTTCCATTTCAAATCCATGTTTTTGATTTCACATTTTTTACTATTGTTGTGTTTCAATTGCTATATTTGTAAGGTAGATGTTGATCTAATTTCCCTGTTAGCTTCTAGTTCTAGTTCTTGAATTTTTACTCATCCAACAATACTAAAATTGGAAGCCATGAATTTTTTTTTCCTAGAACAAAAATTTACTATTCTTATTTGTACTCGTTACGTAGATAATTGAAAGAGTTTTTCAAATATATAAATTTTATAAAAATCCTGTGTATATATTGAAAATATTAAGTTTTTAAAATTTTTGATTTATTTTTAAAACAATGGGATTTATGTAAATATGTAAAAAAATTGGGACAACTAAGTAATTTAGGGGAACTCCTCCCAAAAAGAGCTATTTTCTTTATATTAGTAAGATTTTGTGGTCCATGTGGATTTCTATGGATCTTCAGTTTACATTATGCTAATCATCAGTATGTATTTTTTGAAATTAAACCCATCATTCATTAAGAGGCTTTTTTGCATGCCTTTGAGGTCTTGTATCATGAATCATGTGCCGTAGTTTAGAGAATCTCAAGGAAAGATATCTTTTCATTAACTGTTAGTTTCTGGCATTGCCAAATTTAGATTTTAGGTTGGGTTTTCCTATTCCTTTTCCGGTCTTGTAATTAAATTTGATGTGCAACCATTTATATGGATTAAGATATTTATTTTGTTCAAAAACGCAACCATTTAGAGTCTGGTGAGATTCTCCCATATGTTATAAGCTTTCTAGTTTGGTTTAAAAAGCTTTCCATTGTACAAAATTCAGGATGAACAGGGCATGAGGCACGAATACAGGGCGTGGGATCCCTTTAATTCCGTGCTTGGTGCTGCCATTTACAGTGGTATCGAAGACATTTTTATTGTGAGTTATCTATTCCTCATTGTATTATTAATTTGTTTTGCATTTTACATCATCCCATCCTCCTCTGTTCCTAATTATGCTACTTAATTGAGGTAAATTTCTCTGTTTTATGTATGCTAATAAATATAAGAATTGAATTTTTCTTAGGATCGGGACTCAAGAGTGCTGTATTTGGGGTCATCCACAATCCCAGTTGTCTCAATTGTTTCTATCTCCCACATTTCAGACCTTGTAGGACCTGTAAGTGGGTTTAAAGGATTCGATTTTGTCCAATTATTTAATATTTGTTTTTAAAATATATTTCTTACGTGAGTTCTGCATTTTCATTATCTCTTATTAGAATGGCATGGTGTTCGCGGTTGGATTCCCACACCAGAATGAACTAGCAATCGATCTGGAGGACATGAGAGTGAAGAGGAACAATGTTACACCCATCGCTGGGGATCCTTCGGATCTTAACATCTATGCAGATATTATTGATGGCTTGATGGATGTCATAGTGTGTGAACTTGCACAGCCTGACCAGGTACGTAAGATTTGAAATAGCTATCTTATCTTGAAATCGGTCTGTTCTTTGTTTTCCCCCTTTCTAATATTTCTTCCTACACGTTAGGATGAAATCGGTCTTTCTTTGTTTTCCCCTTCTCTAATATTTCTGTATTGGGAACCCCAGAGAGGAAACCCAGGGCCTTTGACTTGGTATCGAACATATCCCTAGACACTATAAAGATGCATTTACCATTTCATTTTCGCTTTACGAAGTAGATTGCCACAATCAGTGGAGTTTTGAATCGAGTCACGCAATCATTCTGAACAATGATCTTGGTAAAGGGGCGGCATGAATTGGTAGAGGGGCGGCAAGTGTGATAGCAATGTCCCTCTTATTGGTTAGGGGTGTCCTATAGGGATGTAGATTGACTAGATTACCCTTTCACCTTAAATCAACCAAAATCAAATCAATTTTTTTAACCTAATGAATCAAAAAAAAAATCAAATCAGTTTTTTCATCTTCTTCTTCATCTTCTCTTCTCCTCCATCAATCCTAACCTCCATTAAAACCGAAAATTTCATCGTCTTTGATTAATCGGCGATTTGAAAAATGTTTGGAAAAACCCAGTTAGGGTTTAGTTTATCGTGTTGAATTTAAGTTAATTTTGTATCAAAAATTAGGGTTTTGTATGAAAATTGAAATTGAAATTTCTGGGTTTATGCGAGTTACGGTTGGTAATAACTCAATTACCAACCGTACCTGTATTGGTTGAAGAACATACGGTTGCTAACAACCCAAATACGAACCGTACCTTAAAAAATTGAGAATTAGGTTTAGGTACGGTTGGTACGAAACCTTAGTTACCAACCGTATATCATCCTGAATGTTAAGAATTTTTGAAGTAGTGATGTACGGTTCGAAACTATAGATGACTTACCAACCGTAGTTTAGTTACGGTTGGTTTCGATTCCTTTTTTATGAACCGTAATTAGTTACGGTTCGTATCCAAGATTTTCTAGCAACCGTGAATCGGTATTACGATTGGGTTTTTCCCCAAATTGAACCATTCGGTTAACTTGGTAACTAGCTTATTTCCAACCGTATGTTCTTCAGAAAATTTTAAAAATTTGATCTTTTTACATACTTTAGATAATTTTGATCAACAAAAAGCTAATGGGAACTAATTTTGATCACTCACCTCTAATTTGCCACTTGAATCACTCATTTTGGTTGAGTGAATCAAAATCTAGGGTTTCACAAATATCACATAATTTTTTATTTTTTTATAACTCTAAAAATCTAATTTTAGAGTTATTATAAGTGAAAATTGATTATCAAACACTAATCTTGATTATCAAACACTAATCTTGATTATTAATAATAAGGGTTAATTGGTCATTTCCATTTTTTTTTTAATAAGGGGCACTTGAATTTACTTCTAATGACCTTTTTTGTCTTATTAGGTTGCCGCCCCTCTACCGATTCCTACCGCCCTTTACCAAGATTGTTTGTTTTAGTTTGTTTTGGCTCTGTATGTGTTGGTAGCCATGATCTGGCTTGAACATTTGTGTGTGAACAGTTAGTAGCTAATTTGACGTCGTTTATTTGCAGTGTGCATATGAAATGTATTTGGAATAAAATACCATGGTCAACTGAAGATTTGTAATCTGCTGGTTTTGGTCATTGTTAATAAAAGTGAATTGTTATTTGCAGGTTGAAATCTTGGCTCGGACTGCTACTTTGTACTTGAAACCAGGTGGTCATTTTTTAATGTCGGTAAGGGCAAAAAACCTCTTTCCTGGCGTGCCATCCCACAAAGTGTTTGCTTATGCTGCTAAAAGATTACAGCGCGCGATGCTATATCCATCCTTCCAACTGAGCCTCAAGCCGTACGATGATGAGGATCATGTTTGTATTAGCGGTGCATCCCTACAGGCCCCAGTCACGAAATGCCGTAATCCTGGTTTTTAGATGAAAAACATCAACTATTATAAGACTTTTGGATTGGTTTTTAGACAAAAAACCCAAGATTTGTATCTGCTGAAACATAACACAGATTTGAGTTCGATCTGACAATCCTTAATTTCTCTTGTTTGACCATATTCTGAAGAAACTAAGTAATTTTAAAATCTTTCTATTTGTTCGGAGTGATTCGATCAAAACTTCTACAAAAATATAAATCACTTGCTCCCTAGTGCAGAAGAGATGAATGTCTTCTCTAGCTAGTGACTTGCATATGTGCAAGGATAACCACATAAAAGCGCGTGCCCCGTAGGTTTGTAAATGTTCTACTTAATTGTATATTATCACATTCTATGTCTAGGACCTAGGTTAATCTCAAGGACACCAAATGATAACAACCTAGTTCTGTGGAATCACGACCAACGGAGGTTTGTAAATGTTCTACTTCCATTCAATTAGTGCCCATGGAGAACCATGTTGAGAGTGTGCTTGATCTTAGGCCAATTAGCCTTCTCACTAGCATATATAAAATCATTTCCAAGGTCTTAGCTAGTAGACTTCGTGCTTTGATTCCAAAAATCATCTCAGAAACTCAGTTTGCTTATGTTGAAGGAAGAAAAATAATCGACAGCATGTTGATTGCCAATAAGCTAGTGGATACAAAGCTTAAGGACAAGTCTTCGGGAATTATTTGCAAGATAGATGTTGAAAAAGCATTTGACCGGGTTAATTGGTCATATCTGCAGTTGATTCTAAGGAAAATCGGATTCAAAGATAAATGGTGCAATTGGGTTGATTTTTGTTATTCAACTGCCACCTTCTCAATCTTAATCAATGGGTCACCTTTTGGTTCTTTCGGATGTACAAGGGGTATTCGCCAAGGAGATCCACTGTCTCCTCTTCTTTTCAACATTGCAATGGATGGGTTCTCTAGATTTTTAGATAGACTCTCTCTCAATAGTCTTCTTAATGGTCTTCATGTCAAGGAAGGTGGTCAGAAAATTTCTCACCTTCACTTTGCGGACGGCACCATCCTTTTTCTCAGATATGATTGGGAGGAGATACACTTTATCTTCAGTGCTTTGAAGTGTTTTGAATTGGTTTCTGGTCTTGGAGTAAATAAATCTAAAACAAGACTGGTTGGAATTGGGGAAACACCTCTGCTTGATACTTGGGCTGCTAAACATGGTTGTTTAACGGATATGTTGCCTATTCTTTACCTGGGGCTTCCTCTTGGAGAAAAATCAAATTCTAAGTCTATTTGGGACCCAGTATTGGAGAGATTTGATAGTTGGTTGGCTACAATATGGAAAAAAACTAATTTAACAAAGGGAGGAAAAATAACTCTCATCAAAGCTGTGTTATCCAACATTCCCTTGTATTACTTCAGTACCTTTCAAGATACAGTAAAAATGCTCATAGAAAAACATTTAACAAAGGGAGGAAAACTAACTCTCTTAGAAAAAAATTCTCTTTGGTTCTCTATATGGGTTCCAGATACAGTAAAAAGTGCTTACGGATCCTCATGTTGGAAGGCTATTGATAATAATGCTAATAAGGTATCAAAGCACTTCTCTTTTGCTGTTCAAGATGGTGTCTCAGTATCGTTTTGGTTCGATATTTGGGTTGGAAGTCTTTCTCTCAAAAGTTTATTTCCTTCCTTATTCAAAATCAGCAAGAACAAAAAAGGTTCAATCTCATCCCATATTTCTTCTCACAACAACATAAGTAGGTGGAATTTTCACTTCAAAAGATCTCTTGCTGATCTCGAAGCTGAACAGTTGGTGCAAATGTTTGAGGTAATTGGTTCCGAGCCTCCTCTACTGTGCAATTTTAATGATAGAAGAAGATGGTCACTAACAGCTACAGGTACATTTTCCACTAGCTCTCTATATAAAGCTTTACATGTATGCAATGATTATCCGCATTTTCCTGTCAAGTCAATCTGGAACAGCAAAGTCCCCACAAAAATCAACTTCTTTTTATGGCTCGCCGCACATGACAGGGTTATTACAACAGATAAATTTGTTGAATGGGGTTTCCATCATGTCAACAAGTGTTTTCTTTGTAACAATGTTGTCAAGCACATCTTCTTTGATTGCCCATTTTATAAAAAAAATTTGGATCTGCCTCCTTCCTTCTTCTCGGTTTTGACGGCATTTGGCCTTCCACTGTTTTAAATTTGATGCAAGTTTGGGATTATGGATCATTTGGAAAGAATCTGGTCTCTCATTCCTGTTGCTGCATTATGGATCATTTGTAATGAAAGAAGAAGTAGATTTTTTGATGAGAAAGCCAAAAATACAGATCAGTTATGTCAGAATGCTAAAGCATTATGGAAATTTCAACAGGTTTATGCTATATATTCATGTAATTTGTATTTTTCCTTTGCTTGCTTCTTACTTCTCGTAAGAAGTCTTTTGTTCTTTCCCCTTCTCTTTCTAATATATCTATTCCTTTCGGGTCGTGTAATTAAATCTGATGTGCATATTTGGATTCAGATATTTATTTTGTTCAAAAACGCAACCATTTAGAGTCTGGTTTGGTGAGATTCTCCCATATGTGATAAACTTTCTAGTAGTTTGGGTTAAAAAGCTTTCCATTGTACAAAATTCAGGATGAAGAGGGCATGAGGCATGAATACAGGGAGTGGGATCCCTTTAATTCCGTGCTTGGGCAAAAAACCTCTCTTCTGGCATGCCATCCCACCAAGTGTTTGCTTATGTTGCTAAAAGATTACAGCGCGCAGAGCTTGTATATCCATCCTTGCAACTAAGCCTCAAGCCCTACGATGATGAGGATCATGTGTGTATTAGCGGTGCCTCCCCAAAGCCCCCACCAGTCATGAAATGCCGTAATCCTGGTTATTAGATGAAAAACATCAACTATTATAAGACTTTTGGATTGGTTTTCAGACAAAAAACCCAAGATTTGTATTTGCTGAAACATAACACAGATTTGAGTTCGATCTGACAATCCTTAATTTCTCTTGTTTCACCATATTCTGTAGAAACTAAGTAAAACCTTACCTTCAAATCATATGTATCAACACCAGTATTGTTTTCTCTCATTTTGAAAAACCCAGTATGAAAATCACTGTCTTGACATAATTTGGTTGCATCTGTTTTGAGCATTTCATTGATCCAACTCTCTGTGCACCTCAGCATCAACCTAAAATTCAAATTGATCAAAAGGCGTTGTACAAGAAACACAATTTTCTAAACAAAGCGTATTGGACTTTCAGATGTATGACAAACCTTGGCATATCATCATTCATTTCTAATACACAAAATTGGTTAAAAAGACCAAAATCAACAATTCCTGGGTGAAAAGGACATTTAGATTTTGATATCTTTTTTAAATGGACAAAAATATAAAAATAACCAGGATGTAAAAAGTTTCATCCTACCCATTTTCAAATACTTTTTTTATTTTTAATTTACATAAGGATGCATCCAGTTTCATCCTTGCTATTTTTTAAGTTTAAGTCAGGATGAATCCAGTTTCATCCTTGCTATTTTTTTGGTGTCCATTTCACCCATACTAATCTTTATTCGTCCATTTGAACCATGTTTTAAAAATATTTGGACAAATAACCCATTTTCCGTTTCTAATAGCGAGGTTGAACATCAAGATTCTACCAAGGGAAGCCGCTGTGAAGCCTCCAAGGATTTGAACGCACTTGAGCTTTCATGGAGAGTTTATCCATGAACAGAACTGCAGAAAAAAATACAGATATCGTGGAATGGTTAGACATATACTTGTTAAGCATACAACAGAGTCTTCCTCATGATTCTCAGCTCTGTTAGTCAATCATCAAAATAATAGTCTACAAAGCTATCCAAATCGTTCTTTTATTAGCTATAAACTCGTTCTCGAGTGCATAATGATTTTGTTTTATCAACAACTCTCAGAACAATAGCTCTTAATATAAATAAAAGTCCAATCTCCACAAGTTTTCTGTGGAAGATATTCTACCAAATATCATGTTCTAAGTTGGTATCAGGAAGGTTCGATCCCTCACTCTTCTGCTGTGATAGCCAACCACCATTAATATCATTTGCTGCTAAGAAAGCTTGTTCAAATGTCTCTGCTAGTGGCAAGGCAACTGGACAGAGTCTTTTGTTTGATGTATCAACACTTTAGATCTGGTACTAAAAACATTCTTAAAAACTAGTTCTAAACAAATTTCAATACCTTTCAACCAATTTTAAACACCTTTCAACACCAATACCAAAACAAATTAATACCATTACCATTTGTGTCTGTTAACCAACACAGAACATCATTACCATTACCAATTATATCTGTTAACCAAGATCAATACTACCAATTGAAGAGGTGTTTCGAATATCTCACACAACCATTTCAAGAGGTATTTTGACAATCTCACACTATGAATTTGAAGAGAAACACCAATTTTCTAATACAACGTTTCATAAGTTCAAAAGATCAGCAAGCTGATATATTTACGAAAGGGTTATCTTGAACACGGTTCCAGTACATTAGAAGAAAGTTGCACATTCGTCAACTCAAGTACAACTTGAGGGGAGGTGTTAAGCATACAACATAGAGTCTTCCTCAGGACTCTCTGCTCAGTTAGTTAGTACTAGTCTATAGGCTCATTAATCGTTCTTTTTGTTAATAAACTCGTTCTCAGAGTCGAATGAGACTAACAAAAGATTTTGTTTTATCAACAACTCTGTAACAATATATCTTAATATAAATTAGAAATCCAATCTCCACAAGTTTTTTGTGGAAGATATTCTAGCAAATATCATGTTCTAAGTTGTTGAGATTATTAGTCCCACATTGTGAGGGTTACCTAAGATCCTGCGGTTTATAATCCTTAGGGCCTCTCCACTCATTGTCAATAGGTTTTGAGTTGGATGCCCGTATTCTAACATTGTATCAGAGCAGGCTATTTGCGACGAATCATTGACCGCGCGTTTACTTTGCGTCACCCGATTTATCGTTGTCCACATGTTAGACCCAAAAAGGCTACACATGAGGGGGCGTGTTGAGATTATTAGTCCCACATTGTGTGGGTTACCTAAGATCCTGCGGTTTATAATCCTTAGAGCCTCTCCACTCATTCCCAATAGGTTTTGAGTTGGATGCCCGTATTGTAACATATACTTCAGGTGAGCAAGAAAAATAGTTGATGGGGTATTGTAAATATAAAATTCATGTGGTGTTCGAACTGCCATGCATTTTGCAAATTCATAACCCAAGCGCTCTGACGGTGTGTAACCATCCTTGACGGTAAATTTGATGAAGCAGCAGCCTCTTCCTACCGGACTGTTAAATAACCAAAAAAAAAGGACAACTCCCAAGTTATCTTGGCAGCAAAGCATTCATCATGCACTGTTATACGAAAAACTTGATTCAACCAAGCTAATATCTTTCAACCACATAGATCGAACTTAGCTTGTTACACACAAATGAAATGTACCCTCATTTAGGTTTATGTAACCGTACCTAAACGTGTACACCATGTTGGTTCACGAATAGTTAACCGAGGTTAGCCATATGATTAATCTCATATCAACCTTATTCATCTGAACCATAACTAGTTCAAATGACTCGAATGAAACTAATTAAAGATTTTTTCAATTGTTATATTCTCATAGAAAAGAACACAATTTAAGAAAAATCGGTTTGATTCACTCGAATCAATCATGAACATTATATCCACGGTTTGCAAAGATTGCATTCCTTACTATATAAATGTTTATGTTCATGTTCATAACCGATTTTAGAACTTTAACCTTCAAGTATGCAAACGGGTACACATACTTGAAATACCCGGACTAAAATTGGGTTACGCCAGTACGCAAACGGGTACGCGAACTTCAAATCCCAACAGAAATTCTCGAACATGAACCTATAGGCCAGTACGCAAACCAGTACGCATACTTAGGTTCCCGAGAAGAGCCCCAATAGAAATGCAATTCACAAAAATTTGTGAGAGCCCACATAAAACATACAAGTCCTAGAATCAGTACCAGAAGATCCCCAATAGAAATGCAACTCACGATAAATTCTGAGATCCCAAATAAAACATAGTCCATCCCGAGAAGAGCCCGTATAGAATTAGCCCTAGAAGAGCCCCCAATTTAGATGCATCCACAGGACACATGAACAGTAATATGACTTGTTGAGGCACCATGGTGTCTCTTCAGATACGTACTGTTGGTGTTTCCGCTTTAACTCATGATCTTTCCACTTTGAATATGGTGGGCATGGTTTTTTAAAGTGCACTCTCCGCAGCGTACGAGTCGTCTACATTGCTTCCCAAAAAAATTCTTCAAAAAAAAATTAAAACAGGATGGTAACCTACATTGCTTCCGAAAATTAGAATAGGATAATGGGATGTGTGTAGTATGTGGGTTCTCACCCACTGTTCTACAAGGTTACTTGTGATGATATTTGAATCTTATATTTGACAACCTACGCGGCATTTCTCAAAAATAGAAACACGTCACGGTTCGCTTCAAGCTTTATATACCTTAGTAGTGGGCTCGTTGCATCATCAATGGGGAAGGCCTCCTTTGTCTATCCATCATTTTATAATCAACCCTAATATAGAATGACAACTTCTCTCCTCTCAACAGAAATATAGAATGACAACTTCTCTCCTCTCTAGCTCCTTCTCAAAACCAAAGAAAGAAACCCCTCACCACCATTTTACTAATGTACCCGCTTTGAGTTGCGAATGTAAATGTAGCTATCAAAAGAAACATGGATTGCGAACCTTGTGGTTCACCGTTCATCTAGGTGTCAATCAGAGTATCCAATAGAAGTAGTTTGATAGTCAAATTCTATACCTATTACCAAAACAAATATCCTTATGATTGGGCCCTTGGGGTTTTCTTTGAGTTTCCTGTACTAGGATTTTATTTCCATGCGTGGTTCATTGAGACAAGATTCTTAGCAACGAACAGAAAGAGTCGATTTGCAATGACCCCTTTGGAGCTGTGTTAACAAGGTGGACCATTTGTGCTTGGTTTGAGAGGACGATTTTGGCTAACATATGTTCACTTCTCTTCTCTCTTGTGCTGCTTGCTGACTTCTTATCACTTGTCGCACTGTTTCTCCTTCGGTTCTTGTCTACTTATTATTTCACTTGAAAAATAATTCCATTGATCTACTTGTTTCATCTCAAAACCCCAAGAATATGAAAAAAAAATATTATGTTCAACGTAGAGTCAAGCATTGATATTAATTGACTCTCAAACTGTAGGGGCAATATCAATATTACGTGATCAACGTAGAGTCAAAAACGATGTAGAGGTACATTGCAAAACCCAACTTATTGGATAATGAGCAAGTTAGGGGCTTTGGTGATTTTACTAGTGACGTGATGTCAAAATATATGACAAACATTTTGTTATATACAGTAGCTTTTGATCTTCTTTGTGTTGGATGCCGGTCACAATTTTTGGTTTTAATATATCTTAGATTAGAATGTTATTTACTTCATTGTTCGACTGCTATTCCATTGTAGGCGGCATATTACCTTTGATTCCTTCTCGCTTAACCTTAATTACAAAGTTTGTGTTTTTCTTCAAATACTGTTATTTTCTGTCTAATCTCGCGGATCGATCAGTGGGAAAGTATGGGCACTGCTCTAAGGTTTCTTCTATTATTTGTGGTCTTGTTTCAAACCAATAGCACAGGAATATGACCTGTTGAGGCACCATGGTGTCTCTTCAGATACGTACTGTTGGTGTTTCCGCTTTAACTCATGATCTTTCCACTTTGAATATGGTGGGCATGGTTTTTTAAAGTGCACGCTTCGCAGCGTACGAGTCATTACAAGCTTTATATACCTTAGTAGTGGGCTCGTTGCATCATCAATGGGGAAGGCCTCCTTTGTCTTTCCATCATTTTATAATCAACCCTAATAAACTATTGCACCTCAACATAAATATATAATGACAACTTCTCTCCTCTCTAGCTCCTTCTCAAAACCAAAGAAAGAAACCCCTCACCACCATTTTACTAATGTACCCGCTTTGAGTTGCGAATGTAAATGTAGCTATCAAAAGAAACATGGATTGTGGACCTTGTGGTTCACCGTTCATGTAGGTGTCAATCAGAGTATCCAATAGAAGAAGTTTGATACAATGATAGCTTATGACGACAACCACACCAACAGTGGTGGTGGTGGTGGTGAATGTAGGATATTCAACTTGCCCGGGGGGGGAGAAGTAGGGTTAAACGTTTTGATCAACTATGTCTTAGGGAGTCAAAAGGGCTTCTTTGTTATGGAAAAATGGAGGAAGTAGCTGAAAAATTATTCACAATCAGCGTCTGGGTGTTCCAAGATGGCGACTGCAATAATGGATTAACTTGGCAGTTGCTGTGTAAAGATATTGAAATAGATGATTACTCCCTCCGTTACTTTTTAATAGGCCAGTTTTGTTTTTTGAGAAATTTAAGGAAATTAAGACTAAGTCTTATGGGGTGCTAGTCTAGCACCTAGATTAGCAGTCAGAAATACCTACTAAGTCTTATGGGAGTGCTAATCTAGCTGCTAGATTAGCAAATCCACGCCAGCCAAGCGCCAACCATTCCGCGCCAAATAACTGAACCATTCAAAGACCCAGCGCTAAACCATTCCGCGCTTCAAATCTCAAATTTGTCAGATCAAAAATAAACCCTCAACAATGAACCATTCCGCGAAAAGGTAGTTTTTCAAGCGATGAACCATTCAATGTAACTATCTAGCATGCTACTTCACATGCTAGCTACCGCTAGGAGAGAGAACTAGTGTTAACTTTTTTGCTACGCTTTTTTTTTGAATTGCAACACTTAAGTGCTAATCTAGCACCTCCAATCTAGCCCATAAGACTTAGTCTAAGAGAACTAATTATTGAAAGTGGTCTTCTAGACACTTGTCAATAAAAGAAGTGAAGTGAGATGGTCCCCATGACACTTGTCAGCCAAAGAACTAATTGAAATGGTCCATATAACACTTGTCATCAAAAGAAGTTAAAAGAAAAGTGGTCCCAGAAAATTAAATTAACATTTGACTTTCCCAATTAGGAAACCAGCCTATTTTTTTGAAATATTTATTTATAGAAATTGGCCTATTAAACAGTAACGGAGGGAGTACATGGAAGGTGTATCATCACATCCAAGATACACGTTTGTAGCTTTCAGTCCAGTGGATCCGAATGTTGTGATCATTGAATGCTATAGCGGTGGGCTTGATGATCGGCGCAAATATGAAGTGGCATTCAATGTTCAAACTAGAAAATCATCAATATCAGTGATGAAATCGGTGAGTTTTTGCTCTGTGACTCGGCGACGGAATCGGTGACTTTTTTTTTCATTTTTTCGTTTTCTGAGTTCATTAATCAGATCAACCTAAATCAAATCCCAGAGAATTAAGATGACTGCATGACTATCGATCTCAGAAAGTAAACTAAGAGCATCTCCAATGCATAGGGTCCAACAAACATTCTCTTCGCAACCATTCACACTCATGTATCTCTAACATCATCATCATCGATCGGAATTTCTGAATTAAGAATTCATATGATGCCCATATTTTGATTTTTTATTTGCTTTAGAAGATTTTTACTGGTTTTTGTGTTTAAGTTTCTCACTAATACAACGTCGATTTGTTTTCATGAGGAACTAATCTTCTCTTTCTGATTTTGCAGCACTCCTGTAGTGTAACAGTGGTGATCCAGTGGTGGTTTTTCGTAACAGTGGTGTAGGAGATTTTCAATCTCCCCTTGTCGCAGTGGTTTATCTTTCATCCGTCATGGATATGTTCAAGTTATCAAAAAAAGTTGGAGCTCAAAAAACAGTAGTGTTTTTATGTGGTGTATGATTTATCTGTCGGATTATATGATACATAAGTCAGTAGGATTTGCTACCAGTCACCATCCTGTTCCTTCCCCTAGGGTGGAGGAATTCATCCATGCACATTACCAAAGTTGCAGCATCAAATCTGAGGAGGGCAAAAAGGGTAATGCACCAAAGAAAAAAGCGCAATTACTGGATTTTGAAAATTTGAAAAAAATTCCTAAGTCAGAGCATATATTTTCTCCGCAAAATTTTCCTGTGTCAACTGTTTATGAGCTGGGTCATCGGGTTAATTATGGAAACTCTGAAGAGAGGAAGAGAAACCCTAACCCTAACATTATAGCTATAAATATGTTGAAAGTTGAGATTCTTCTACACAATCAAAAGGAGTATATCAATATCCTAAAACGAAAGAGGATGTCGCAGCCAAATAACTTGCAGCTTGCAGCCTTAACAAGAAGAATGCAGAATACAAGGATCAATCTTGGTCAAGCTAGAGACGTGAGAAGTAGTTTGATCTCGAAGATCGAGATTGGGGAAGCGTAGACAAATGGAAGAACTGTCTTATTGGTAAGGTAATTCATAAAGATGACATTGAGCCTGATACTGTGAAGAAGGAGATCAATATTATATGGAGAAAGTACAAGCGTGTGGATTTGAATACTCTGGGTCGAAATCTATTTGTTTTCAAATTCAAAAATGAGGATGCTAAGAGGGAGGTACTTAAAAGAATTCCCAGGTGATTAATTTTATGTTGGTCGTCCTCCAGAATATGACAACTCTGTACCATTAGAGAGCTACTCCTTTACACATCGACTTTCTCTCGTAATATTTAGGAATCTTGCCTTAGAACACACTGATGATGGGATAATCGAAAAGATGGCTAAGGATATTGGTCAACTGGTAGTGATAGATGGGAAGAAGTGTGTTACAATCAGGGGGAGAGTAGTTACTGCTAAGATCTTGGTCGACCTAAAAGAACCGCTGAAGAGAGGAGTATGGATTTATAATGCAGCCAAGCAAAAAGTGTGGGTAAAATACCATTTCGAAAAGCAGCCAAAATCTACTTGCCCGCACTGCTATGTGATCGATCATGATGATGAGAAGTGTGAGGATATTGCTTGGAAAATCTTTATCTATGGCTTAACAGACAAAGAGTTCGAAGATTACTATGCTGAACATGCCCATATGGTGGAAGCCTATGAGAAGAAGAAAGAAACGGAGGCTGCTGGAGAAGATCAAAATGTTAACAATAGTGGGTCGGGTCAAGACAATGAAGACGGGTCGGATATGAGAATGAATAAAAGAACCCGCGATTCTGGAATTGAGGACAACTATGTTATTCTCGACAATCCTCTTGCTTTCACTGATGGGAACCTAGGAACTAAGGCTGGTGGAGAATATCATTATGATAATCAAAATCCAACTTTTTCTGGTGAAGATTTGAACATGACGGATGCTGATAATGAGGGGGGAAGTGAAGGATCCAACCACTCAGCACCTGCGGTTACACGAAGGAGTGCAGCAAATCAGGTTTGTTTCTATTTAAAATCTTTTCGAATTTCTCTTTCTCCTAGTAATCTCAATTTTAGGGTTTCTATTCATAAGCATCTTTCTGTGAATTTCTGGGCTAATTACAGTATTAGGTTGTGTAGGACTGTTTTAAACCTAAAAATTAATTTTTCTATCAAACCTAATTATCAAAAAATGAAAATTCTTTCCTGGAATGTACATGGTTTTGGGAATAACGATACTAGACAGCATCTAGGTGAATTGATTAGAGCCAACGATCCAGACCTAATATTTTTATCCGAAACAAAAACCATGAATGAGAAAATGCAAAAGTTTATCTATAGGTTTAACTACATGAATTACTTATATGTGAACCCAATTGGTGCCTCTGGTGGTCTCTTTATGCTTTGGAAGGATGGTATACACATAGATGTGGTTGATATGAATGTTAATTCCATCACTGTGGTGGTGAATATGGATTCTAGAAGTGGTCATACTCTGCTTAATTGTATGTATGGTGCATTGGACGATCTAGGATGGGATAGACAATGGGATTACCTGGATAATCTAGCTACTAGATATCATTGCCCTTGGATTATTATAGGTGATCTGAATTTTATTATTAGACAAGAGGAAAAAGTTGGTGGCAACAAACTTCCTCAAAGTTAGTTGGATAGTGTTAAACATCACTTAGATCACCTTGGACTTACCGATCCAACTTCATTGGTAATCCTTTTACTTGGAGTAATCACGTGGAGTCTCCTAATTTTAGAGAGATTGGACAGGGTTTTAGCTAACTCAAGTTGGCTAGAGTTTTTCCCTAAGGCTATTGTTTATCATTTGCTTGAGATAGCTAGTGATCATAGTCCCATTTTGCTAGTCAGTTCAAAGGAGGAAAGTAATTCTAGAAAACCTCTTAGGTTTAATAGGTGCTGGTTAAGGAATAACTCTTGTAAGGATGTCATAGTCAACAATTGGAACACTGAGGAAAGAGGTTCCAAAGCTTATAGTCATGCTAAGTGTTTGTATAATGTGAAGATAGCCCTTAGGAATTGGAACCTTAACTCTTTTGGAAATTTTCAATCTCACATTAATGATATTCAAAAACAATTACAAGATGTTTCTTCTGATATGATAACTGTTAATAATGCCTCTGTGAAAAAAAGTCTTGAAGAGTCTTTAAAATACTGGTATGGTGTTAGACAGGATTATTACATGCAAAGAGCTAAAGAAAATGTTTTAACTTTTGATGATAAAAACACTAAGTATTTTCATGATAAAGTTAATTTCAGGAAAAGAAGAACTCAAATTGATTGTATTCAGAGTAGTATTGGTGTTTGGTTAACTGATAAAACTATGATTGCAACTGAGCTTAGAGAACATTTTAGTAAAATTAGTAAGACCACTAATCCTCCTAGAGACAGGGGTTTCCTTGATGTTCTTTCTCCTTGTATTACTGATGAAGAGAATGCTTTCCTTATTAGGCCTCCTACTGATGAGGAAATTAAGGCTATAGTGTGGCAAATGCAGCCATGGACTAGCCCTGGCCCTGATGGGTACCCTCCTGGTTTTTACCAACAAATGTGGGATATAGTTGGTTCTGATACTGTTGAGATGGTTAAGAGTTTCTTTCATTCAGGTCACATGCTTAAGCAAATGAATCATAATTTTGTGTCTTTAATCCCTAAGAATAATGCTCCTAGAACTGCATCTGAATTTAGGCCTATAAGTTTAAGTAATGTGAGCTACAAAATTATATCTAAGTTACTTTCTAGTAGACTTAAAACTGTGATGGACAAATTTATCTCACCTTATCAAGCTGCTTTTCTGTCTTCCAGACTAATAACAGATAATATTGTGATTGCTCATGAAATTGTAGACACCATGAGGAAAAATAAAACCAAATCTGGACTTATGGCTATCAAATTAGATATGTCTAAGGCGTTTGATAGGATAAATTGGCATTTTCTTCTTGATATTCTAAAGAAGCTTGGTGGGCATGGTTTTTTAAAGTGCACGCTTCGCAGCGTACGAGTCATTACAAGCTTTATATACCTTAGTAGTGGGCTCGTTGCATCATCAATGGGGAAGGCCTCCTTTGTCTTTCCATCATTTTATAATCAACCCTAATAAACTATTGCACCTCAACAGAAATATATAATGACAACTTCTCTCCTCTCAACAGAAATATATAATGAGGGTCTGCAGAAGGGATTTGTCTTGTTTTCTATAGTAGTAACTAGTAAGTTTTGTTTTTGGTTTGCTTTGATTAGCTAACGTGTTCACAAGGAAAGCCATACCAGTTAACTTCCTTACAGCATTAACAAGTTCGTCTTTGGGTATTGAGACATTCAGATGAAAATACTGAATGGGAAGAGTAAGTAGAATCCTTAACTTTGTCTGTGAACACTTAATGACTATGTTTAGCAAGTTGCTGCAAGTTTGTAGTTTGAAGGGCTGGTTAATTTCTATTTATAGAATAAGAAAGTAACAAGACGAGGTATATTCGTATGGATCACTACTTACTTATTGGATGCTGATTCCTTACTATCTAATCCTTCTTTCCAAAAGAGGATAAGACAAAACGAAAGACCTTATTCTTCCACTGTAGATTCTTTTCCTAGACACAGCCTAGTGGATGTTGATAAATGTGTAGCCGTCCAAATAGCTACTGATGCAAATTGGATCCACTTTAGTTAGTTTGCAGAATCAAGCTCTCCATGTACATGTATCATGCATGTTACATGCCTGTGTTGGGGAAAAACAGAATACAGGGTATATTGATTGGTATTAGATCATGACCGGTAATGGATAAAAATGATGTAAATGCATTTATTTGGAAGCACAACCGGAACAGGTAGATGCCTCATTAAACCAAGTGCAGATTAAGATTGTGTCCGGATCACTTTACACTTCAGTGTCCTCCAAGCAAACATTAACTGGTATTTTTCGGTTGATGTCACTGTATATAGAACATTGACACTAACGACCCGAGTACGAAACTCGTCAGCATCAATGAAATATAAGTAATGGTTTGTCATTTCCTAACACCAAGACCTGATGGGTACATTTGATTGAGTTGTGAGAAAAACTTCACCGTTCTGCGTGCTCGACCAAGAGTACTCACAGAATTTGTGACCTCCCGGGAAGTTGTTGTTTGATGACCGCAGTGATGCCCGATGAAAACCACATACTGCCAGATGACCGCAATGGCTAAGTGGGGACAGTATCGGCGGAGGGACGAGTCTTTACAAATGGTATTAGAGCTGACGACGAGTTACCAGCTGAGGGTGGGAAGGTATGTTGGACGGTGTTGGTCCAGGTGCTTGTCTCATGAGGGGTAGGGAACGTCGGAGATCTTGGCGTATATACATTCCGGAACCGAGGTCGGCTCCTATTTAAGGTGGTGGTATTGTAATACCCCGATATTCAGTAGTGGTTGGCCGAATGGAATATAAATAATGGTTTTTCATTTCCAAACACCGAGGCCTGATGGGTACACTTGATTGAGTTGTGAGAAAAACTTCACAGTTAAGCGTGCTCGGCCGGGATGGGTACACTTGATTGAGTTGTGAGAAAAACTTCACAGTTAAGCGTTCGGCTGGGAGTAGTCACAGGATGGGTAACCTATCGGGAAGTTGCTTCACGATGACCGCAGTAGAGGCAAGACACGGGATGGGTGACCTCTCGGGAAGTTGTTGCAGGATGACCGTCGTAAAGGCAAAAAATTATGTAATTAAGCGTGATAGGGCGGGAGTAATCCAGGGATGGGTGACCTCTTGGGAAACTGTTGCCGGATTACCGCAGAAATGCCCCATTGGAAACCCCATAATGTCGGATGTCCGCAGAGGCTAAGTGGGGACAGTATCAATGGAGGGTCGGATCATTACATTAACACCCTACATGTGAGACTGGGTTTAAATCATACTCCCTCCGTTCCGATTTACTTGATGTTTTAGGGTTTTTCTTGTGTTCCAAATTAGATGATAGTTTTAGTTTTTTTCCTCAATTTTCACTAATCTACCCCTACTTTGGAATCACACCAGAGAGTTAATTCTCATGGGAATCAACACAAAAACAATTACTCTAATTTTGAAATATACCCCATGGAGGATATATACTCAATCTTGTTTACTTCTTTACTCATCATCTCTTCATCCCAAGTAATTGTTACGGGATTCACAACTTTCTCTACAATCTAGAAACACAAAACTAGGTCATTTAAGTCTTTAAGTAGGAATTAATATGGGTATTATAGGAAAGATTTTACTCTCTCTGATATTTCTTAATATCCGTGAAAAACTCTACAACGTCAAGTAAATCGGAACAGGGGGAGTATTAAGTTGGTTTTTTAAAGTTTGCCTCATATTAATCATTTCTTGGCGACAAGCGGGGACAAGCGTAGGTAGAGGACTAAAGTGTGTCGTGTTGTTCGAGCGCGGTGCGTGAAGAAATGTGCCTAGCGTTCTGTATGCCCTGTTGTGTTATACCAGGAATCTAACGCATGCTATGCCAGGAATTTAACGCATGTTCTGCCGTGATGGGCTTTTAGTCAAAAGCAAAGCACGACATGGCACATGGGCACGACACATAAATAACCGTGTTATGTCTTGTTGTGCCGTGCGTGCACACCTATTTTGTATTTTCAAATTTTTCAGATATTTGCACAAATTAACGAATTTTCAAGATAATTATAACAAATTTAGTAAAACTAATAAATAATATTATTCATTTCATAAAATTATTGGATTTTACTCTTTAAAATCTGTATATGATTTTACATAATAACAATTACATCATTATTGACTTATTTGTGTGTTGGATGATGAAGGCCTTTTGATCGGAAAACCATCAATGTATGTGTGTGCAGGACCGAGAAACATTTACCCATCTCCTTATACACTGCAAGATAGATTAGAAAATAGGGTGTTTTTTCTTAATAGGTTGTGGGTTATAACCCCAAAGGTGTCACTATACATCCATAAAAACTTCAACAAAATAAATTTTTCACAAAAACCCCATTTAACCTAAACTATCTAAATTACCCTTCTAGTTTAAATAACCTAACAAAACAAAAAACAACCCCACCCTAAAATTTTATTATTTTCTCACCACCAACACTACCAACGCCAACCCACCACTAGCCGACGCTGCCGCCACCACTACCACCACCCACCACCACCCACCACCACCACCATCCGCCGCGGCCACCAACCGCCGTCAAAAATGAGACAAAATAATTATATCACTTATTGGTTTCGTTGGCAAAAACTCGAAAATAAGATGAAACCAAATCTGGTTCCATTGAAAATGGAAAAAAAAAAAAAATCAGATGAAACCAAAATTGGTTTCAACGAAAAATGTAACTAACAAATTTTAGATGAAACCAAAATCGATATAAACTTGGAAAAACAAAATAAAATTAGATGAAACCAAAATTGGTTTCAAAGTAAAATAATTATCATATCGCAAACACGATTGGTTTCATCAACAGTGACCATACTGCAACAAAAACGAACAAGAATTAGCAAATATTTGATGAAACCAATTTTGGTTTTATCAAGAACGCGAAATTGGGGGATATAAAAAGGAATCGGGGGATATTGATTACTTCTCCCAACCCATGGTGTCTGCTAAGGGGTGATTTTGGGGTGCAAAAATACTAAAATACCCTCCCTCAAAATAAAAAACAAAAAACTTAAAATCAAAAATCAAAAAACAAAATCATACCCCCCATTTCCATCTCCACTTCTTATTAATCTCTTTCAGGGTTAGAGCTTTGAAACCCAAATATTCCCCATTCCCTTTCAAATTCTAAACTCTCCCCACTCTCTTTCAAATTCTCTTCTCCTTCTCTGTCGGCTCCTCACTTTGGAAACGATTTTTTTTTTAATTCGGAACTGATGAAGATCATGCTGCAAGTGATGAAGACCATGCCGGAATTGATGAAGACCATGCCGGAAACTGGTGCCGGCATGCTTGGTAACTAACATTCAATGTTGTAACTAAGTACCGGCATGCTCAATAGAAATCTATCAATGCCGGTAGTCAAGTGAAAAAAATTCAACTTTCTGGATACTTTACATCATGTGCCGGCATAAAAATTAAAGCAACATACTATGCCGGAAACCGGTGCCGGCATGCTCGAGAATTAACTAATTGTGCCGGAAGTGGACTGATTAAAACCAGAAAAAATTCAAAACGAAATATTTTTTAACATCGCCAGAAGTGATGAAGACCATGCTGGAATTGGTGAAGAACCATGCCGGGAAATGGTGCCGGCATGCTTGGTAACTAACATTCAATGACGTAACTAAGTGCCGCATTCTCGATAGAAATCTATCAATGCCGGTAGTCAAGTGAAAAAAAAATTGAAGTTTCCTGGATACTTTTCATCATGTGCCGGCATAGAAATTTAAGCAACATACTATGCCGGCATAGGTACCGGCATGCTCGAGAACCCCCCAGATAGTGGCAAACAATTTATGAAAATTTCCAGCAAATGCCGGCATGGTTTTTAGGTTGAATACAATGCCGGCACCGAGCTATTTCATCTGCAACAATGGTGGATTCAAGGGAAAAAAAATCAAATTTTCAACCTCTTAGCAGCAATTCTCTCTTCTCAATCATCCTCCACTTTCACCAAAAAAATTTCCCTCCCAAATTTTTTTTTCCATCTTTCTACTCTCATCTCATTCACCCAAATACAAATACACACTAATCATTTAACAAATACTTAAGATTTTTACTAATTATTATTAACCACTAAACCTGATTAGTGAGGGGTAGATTAGGATTTAAAAAAATACTTAAATAAGGGGTGACCCCGAATTGATATATGGATCCAGTTTTTGTCCTTTTCTTACATCCCCCAATTCCTTTTTATATCCCCCAATTTCGCGTTCTTTATCAAACTGAAAAAAAATACAAATGAAACAAAATTGATTTCATGCAAATACCTCTTCAGCATCTCCACTGAACATATGTATACTTGTTGTGCACCTCGAACTCTAGCCGCAATTCTGACCTGCCAACAATGAAAACTTAAAACTACCGAGACATAAATTTTATTATCAAGTACACAATAATGCTGAAAATGCACTTAAATAAGTTAAGAAAAGAAGGAATGAAACAACCTACTTACTCATTCAATACTGACCGCCTACACCGGTCACTCAATCATTCAACAATGTTGGTTTCACTGATAAAAGTTCAAAAAATATATAACAAAATAGATGAAACCAAAATCGGTTTCACCAAAACTTGTTTCATCATAAATTTTAGTACCACCAACATCGGTTCCGTCGACAAAAAATAAAACAAAAGAAGATGAAACCAAAATTGGTTTCAACGAAATTATATGAAACAAAAATTGGTTTTATCATAAATTTACTACATCACTAAAACAAAATTAGATGAAACTAATTTTACGTTCAACAAAATTAGATGAAACCAACTAGTATCATTATATAAACCAACCTGTAGTACCACTTAGTATGTAAGTACTCATTATATAAACCAACCTGTAATATAATATGCAACCATTACATGTAAAAAGATAAATTTTACACAACAAAATCGTGAATTAGTAGGGAAAAAAATACATAAATACAAACCATGTAAACTGATTCTCATTTGTAACTAAATCACTTATGACTCTTTTGATTAAGCTACACACGACAATAGCAACGGAATATCTTTTTAATGCAGATGAAAAAAAATGAAACAATTGGAAGGAGAAAATATCAAAGCCAAAAATTCTAGCATCCTTATGAAACGAGATGCGTTCCTATTTGGGATTTATACTCATTTTCTTTGACATATTTTTCAGGGATTCTGACCGCAATATATAAATCCCAGTACCAGTTACGAAGCTCCACCAGAATTAAGGGATCATGACATTCTAATCGAATAATCCTAAAAACATTTTGATAAATCCAAGAGATTTCTCTGCTAATCTGCACATGTAACAAACAACAACGAAAACTAATCAAGATCCATAATAACACCAATTTCAAAAATCAAAACCTAGTATATCTAAAAACCCTAATCGAAACCAAACTAAAATTTAATTTAACATGCTGAATTTCTAGGAAGAATTAGTGTCTCAAAAATCTCTCCAGCCGCAATGGATACTTCTCCCGGCGGCGACGGCTCTTTTACCCCAAAATGAACAACGAATTGATCGCCTCAATAAACCATTGAATGATAAACAAACCTAAATTCTATTTGTATATGCCATGATGATTTAGAGCTTCTTTTAAAATGGTCGAGGTTTTAGTGGTGGTGCGGGAGTAGGAGGAGGAGGTGCTGCTGGAGAGGAGAGGGAGGTGTGAAAAGAGTAAAGGAAATAAGAGGAGGCGACGGCGGAAAACAAGAAAAGAGAGATATAATTATAGGAGGGCAGTTGTGGGTTTACTAGAAAATTAAAATTATCTAATTTACCTATTTTAAAACATTTGGGTTTTTGTGTCACTTTTGGGGGAAAATGGAGTTCTTATAACTCTCAACATATGGTTGGAGATTTTATCTATAACATTTGGTCACCTAGGTGTTTTATCACTTGTTATGAAAATTCAAACCAATGGTCTTAGAAGTGGGTTACACCACCCACAGATTTGGAAAATATGGTGTTTTTTTTTAAGCGAATGGACTTAGAAGTGGGTTACACCACCCACGGATTTGATCTCTAGCTCTAGTGAGTTCCTTGCCACTGAAATCAGATTGCCAAGAAAACATTTAGTTGTAGAAGTTTTGCTGGTAGCTATTTATCGGAGTATTTGGGAAGCACGTAACTTAACTAAGGGCCTTTAAGGAAGTTAATAAGAAAAATGACGAAATTATCTATTCGGTGAAGGTTGTCGTGGCTTAATGATTAATAAATTCTTTTCCAAGGTATTTTAATGGAGCAGTTAGCAATAAGCTAGACGGAAGCATTATTTCAACCTCCAAAATAATTTTTTATTTCTTCTTTTTTGCTTTTTGATTGAAAGAGAATTTTAGTAACAATGAAGAATGTCCAAGGAAAATAAAAAATATATACTCACTTCGTTCCAATTTAGATGAAGTTATAGAGTTTTTCACGCAGATTAAGAAATATCAAAGAGAATAATTTTTTCCATATCTGCCCATATTAATACCCTTTTAAAAATTTAAACCTCATAAATTTTAGTTTCTAGATTCAAGTATAAATTATGAATCCCCATATAATTGTACTTGGGATCACCAAATATCCCAAGATGATAGATAATAGATTTAAATTTTAAATTAAATTAATTATCTCTCACTGATTACAAAGAGAATGAATGTTATGTTGTGATTCCAAAGCAGGAGTAAATCTGTGGAATGTGGAGAAAATAGCTAAACCTTCATCTATTTTGGAACACAAAAAAAACCCTAAAATATCATCTAAAGTGGAACGGAGGGAGTATATAAATAAGACATCACATGTAAATTACACTAGTTGTAAGAAGCTTCAACCCGAGATAACCCCTACTAAGAATTGATAGTTCCCAGATGCTAAGATGCATGCCCCGATTACAAAATGTCAAACCAAAGCCTAGTTCTAGCAATTCTCCAAATGATACACGAATTATATACGATTTTTTCATAATCTGCATAATATACGTATCATACGTGTATGTATAAAATCCCAACTTAGTTTTGCGAATTTCCAGCCTGAAACGAATTATACGCGTATTTGCGAGTTAACAAACTATATTCCCTGTATAATAATTTTCCACAGAATCACCACATTATTGTTTTCAATTATTTTTTAATCTTCAAGCACTTAGTAATTTTATTTTAATCTTCAAGCACTAAATTTTTTTAGAAAATGCAGATACAAAAAGGATTTTGAACTCCAGGTCATGGAAGTGCCAATGTACGTAGTTCGTTAAAATAATAATATCAAAAATGGGATCATATTAAAAATGATATATTTAACGAGTTAATGTATGCCAAATTTATCTTTTTGAATTCATATTTCTAAAAAGAATTATACACATACTTATGTCGTTCCGAGTTATTTTCAAATCCCAAATAGTGGACCAAATTTATATTCCGCCAAAACGAATAATACTCGTACGTTTGTCGTCCCAAAATTTCCCCTGAATTGCTAACTAGGAACCAAATGGCCCGACACCCAAGATATTTTCTTGGGTAGGGCTAAAATGGTAATGATTTTCAAGGCGGCCGAAGGCCGGGCCAAATTTTTTTTGGAACCAAACGCGTAGTGAAAGATTAATCTAATCTACCTATAGAACACTAAATGGATGCACAATTAAAAATAAAAAAACAAAATTAATAGCAAAATGTGATCACAGGATTTTGTTTTATAGTTTATAGAAATAAAATGGGTTGAAGAGTAGAATTTTTTTCCTTTTTAATAAGATTTAGCTTTTAATTATCTCTTAAATGGGCTGAAAGTTAAATAAGTAGAATTACAAGGGACTAAATATAATTCTTTAAGAAATTTCTATAGTAAAAATTTTTTGGAACAAATTTAGGGACGAGCTATAGCCCGGGTTAGACCCTTGCTAGTCCCGTCCCTTGCCCCGGGATAACCTCCATAACAAGGCCGTGAGAATGTCGCGTCAAGCCTTATTAGTTTTTTTTGGAGTAGTAGGTTTGTCCCGAGCCTTGGCATGTCTTGAGCTACCGATTTAGCATACTTTATGTACTTTTATTTATCACTTTTTTCTACAAATCTTTTAATTTACGGATAAAAAAAAGATTCATGAAAATTCCACTCTAGGGAAAAAAAAGAAAAGCAAAATTTGTCACCCAAGTTATAGTAGAAGTGGTTTTCCCTCCATAATTTGTCACCCAAGCAAAATTTGTCACCCAAGCAAAATCTTTTTGATAATTTTTTTTTTTTTTTTTGAGGAAAAATTAAGATTGATATAACCACGCGCCAAAGAGGCACAAAGAACAAACAGTACAACAGTTATGAAAGAAAGGAACAAACAGTACAAATGTGACGACGCTTTCCAGTTGGTGTTTGGTTGTAGAAGATGGTCAAGCTTGTGGAGGTGGATTTGGAGGAAGGTTCCGATGGCGGCGGCAGGGTCAAGAAGAAGGCAGAGTTGGGAGAAGTTAGGGTTTGTGAAGGTCTCGCTTCTGGAGGTCTTCTGGGCTCAGGTTTATCCATTTGTTTTGGGGTTTTCAACTTTAATTGGATAAGGCCTAAGGGGTTTCTTTTTGGTCTTTATCTTTGGTCCATGGGTTGGGTTGTCTAAATGTGGGGTAACTTGTATGGTGCTGTCACAACTCTGTTTTATTGTGATTAGATGCATTTCTTTTGATCCAAACCAAGCCATTTAAATCTATTATCAAGTTCTTCACACTTTTGAATCAGTTGGAGATGGTGGGATTTTCTTTTGATTTCATGTCCTGTAACTTCTTTGTAGAGAGGGTTGAAGGTCTTTGGAGTCTTTGTTGGTTGTTTGTATACTCAGGGTCTGCTGAAAACTCTATTGTCTGTCCTGTAACCTTTACCGATCTGGGATCGGAGAATTATCAATACATATGAGGCTTGCCTCTTTTTCGAAAAAAAAAAAAAAGCTGCATTTCTTTAGCTTTTGTACTCCCTCCGTTCTTAAATAATAAGCTGGTTTCATGTGTAATTTACACATGAAACCAGCCTATTATTTAAGAATAGAGGGAGTAATATTTTTTACATTAATATCGGGTTTCTATCTTGGGGTTTCTACGTTTAACGCTACAAACACTTCATTGGGGGTTTGTATTTGTACTTCCCATTAATTATTTATAAAATTTCTATTTACCGAGCACAAAAAAAAAAAAAAAAAAAAGTAAAAGAAAGGAACAAACCAGGGGAAGATAAATCACATTTTATTTTATTTTATTCTTAAAGACACACCATATAGTAGAGGAAAGGTTCTGCATCTAGGGATTTAGAACATCAAACACGACAACTGACAACACCCTTTCAATCCGGAGTTGAAAGCATTTAGTTTAGTAATACTTCTCGTAGTAACATGTCATCCAATATATCGTAATCTCCTTGATTTCCATCAGGTACCAGTTGAAGCACATGTGATCACATATCAAAAACATGTCCATGTGTTAGAAATATATATTTCTGATCAAATGTTTATTTTATGTCGGAAAACTATGTGATTCACTTTACCTGAATGCACGGATATGAGTTGGCGCCACCAACTACGTTTCCCTTGACAATGACGACAATCTTTCCTTTGTAATCGTCACGTTTGACTGGAAGAGCATCCAGAGCTTTAATTTCAAACTTGTTTGGTTTGAGGTTATCAGTTGTTAAGCGGCTGGAAACTTGTTCTACATCGACTGTTTGGCAATCTGTAGTGATGGTTGCACCCTTCAAGTAGTAAGTTTTGAGCTCCTCGGGTTCATTAAAATATGTATAATAGTATTCCTTCATGTAAGCTTCCATTTGATAGCGGAGATGCACCCTTGGGTGATGACCATGATGTCCCCCTGGACAGGTGTAGCTGCAGTCTGCTTCTATGACTTGAGAAACCCTTGTTCTCCCACCCTCTCTCCGTCATATAAAAGATATCTTTTTTAATTTGTTTAGTAAGTTGCTGCAAATGTGTAACTTGGAAGGGCTCGTTTATTTACTTATATTTATAGAATATAAGAAAGTAACAAGATGAGGATTTATAGAATAAGAAAGTAACAAGATGAGGTATATCAGATCGACCAACTTAATGGATACTGATTCTTCATTATCTAATTCCTCTTTTGAAAAAAGGAAAGATCCTTATTATCTTTATATCAAAGTTCCAATGTGCATTGATTCTTTTGCCAGTACCCAGTCACAGCCTAGTGGATGCCGATTCGATGTGTAGTCCCCTCCCACTCCTCTCAGTGCTCGTTGCCTATTATTTAGAAACGAAGGGATTATGTGGGAGTTATTTAAATTGAACTTTGTAAGAGAATGAGGATGAACTCTTTCGTGATAACCCCTCTGAACAACTGTGCCCACAAGTACTCCTCTTCGACTGCATAGAAGCCATCTCAAAAAGTAAGGATTATTTGTACTTTCGCACCCAAGTTTTGGGCATAACCTTAATTTGCATAGAGGGTGTTCGGTAACCATTATTTTAATGGATTATTAGCCCATAATCCATTATGCAGATTATAATGGATTATATTTTTGTTTGGTAATCATTATAATAATTGCTTATTTTAATCATAATTGAAAAAAATCCATTATTTCCATAAACAAGAAAAAGTTGTTTTGAAAATTTATTATAATCAATTATTTTTTCTAAGAAACTCAAATTGAATTTTTTCTTCTTATTATAATCAATTATAAGAAACTCATATTGAACTTTTCTTCTTATTTTCTCTAAATTATCAAGAGAGAGACAAAAAAAAAACATACGACTAAAAAAATATTGTAGATCATTGTTCTTTCTTCTCATTTTCGAGATCATCATTCTATGATAATCAATTATTTGAAAAAAAAAGTGTTTGGAAACATTTATTTTAAAAATGATTATATCAAAATCATTTATCAATTTATGATTATCTATAGTCATAAATAGATAATCATAAATTTTACCAAACAAGGCCTTAGTAATTAATGTTGATCTCATTTAGGGTTATTGGCCGACCTTAAGGGAGGCCTTCTATGTGATGAGAAATCTGCAATTTGTATGTCACAGAAAATGTCCCAAGGTTTTAAAATTGAATTTTCGAATCTTACAATTTCATAAAATTGAAGTTAAATTTTGGATAATCAATCAAATTGATCACAAATTTCAGCCAAATATGATAAAACAAGCAAACTCACAGTTCAAAGATCAACAAAATACTCATTAGATCGATCTGAATCCATCAATTTCAGGTCGTTTCCATTGAAACCAAAAAAAAAATCAACCGTTAGTTTCCAAATCCATTTGAAGGAACTACTGAACATAAGATAATCGACGTCAATTTAATGAAAATGCAAAGTGATTGATCTTTTTTGTTTTTTCCCAGCAAATTTGACATTTTGAAAATTGATTTCTGCTGGAAAAAACAGAGTATATATTGACCGTCTGTGAAGAAGACAACGAATTATGGGTGCGGTATATCACCAGAATGTGGATACCTGACCAGACCCATCCCAAACCAAGAATTAGTGGCAATGTGGGTTTTGTAAACACACTTTTGATAATCCTTTTCTTGTCCCGGTTAAGTATAACGTCTACATGCCTTCTGTATAGTTTAAGATATATATTTTGCTCAATTTCTGTCATGGGGTCTATTTTAAGTTAGATTTTGGTCACGAACCAGATTTTACACCAGGAGGCCCATGTCAATTTCAGAATGAATTGGTGTTCACAGTCTTTATTCTTCTCTAAAAACGCTCTGCAACCCTATCCTAAAAACAGTCAGTTATCTTCGTATAGAAAACAGTTATCTTCATCTTCTCTTCCTGGATCTTGATTTCTTTTAAGATCTGGGTAGATTAGCTTATCCTATTAGGTTTTTTTGCTTATATTTTCTAATAAATATGGCAAATTATTGCCATTGTTATTTTCAACGCACTGTCAGAGTGGTTTGTGATGGCCTTAAAGGTCTCTGTTGGTGGTGCATCAATGCTTGGAAGGAATCGTGGATCCCCAATCAACTGCATCATCTGTTACCTTATCCGTGGGTCGAGATCCTCTGTGCCCAATTCTTAGTGTGCCCTATGTGCCCACCAATCTACTCGCGAAACGTGTCTTGTTGAAACGACCTTAACTGACTCCATATATATTTCTCTTTAATACGGAAACAGAATTAACTGTATCTTTATTCTCCTAATCTTTTTGCTCGGCATAAAAAAAGCCACAGTTCTAATTTTTCATGGAAATCAAAAAATTAATGAAAGTTTATGCAATTCATCGTCATTGAGTTTTATGCATTTCCCGACCATTTAATGGAAAATACTCAACCAAATCTTTTTAAAAAATACATGCAGAAAATATTCGGATTTCTTCTTCCCTTAATGAACTTTTATGGTGAAAGTTTTGGTCTTTTACTTTCATTTCGCCGAAGATTATGCTCCTTATGTGGAAAGTACTCCATAATGGCTTACCGGTTAGGATCAAAAGATTCAATACTCGTATTGAATCTATTTGTACGCTGTGTAAGCAAGATGTCCATGAAGAAACAATAGAACATATGTTCTTCAATTGTCCTTGGGCTAAAAGAGTATTCATGTATTCTGCTTTGGAATTTTGGATGCAAATGGAAGTGAATAATCCTAGAACTATTATATTGAAATGGATTGGTGATCAAGAGATTCACAAATTTCATTATGGTGCATGGAATGGTGTAGTCTTCTCTAATGTTTCATTTTCTGCAGAATTAGTGCTTAAAAAAACAGTTATGGATTTCAGTGCTTGCCATCTTGCAGTATCAAGGAACGTAGAGGATAATCGTCCTTATATCATTTATCAGTATTGGAATCCTCTGGATTTTGGCTATTGCGCAAGACGAACGTTGATCCAGCATTCATCCCAAATCAAGTTGATGCAAGGGCAATCACACAGAATCATTTGGGTTTGTCTGAAGGATGTGGTACAACTACTGTTGATGCAACTTCGACACTTACGTTAGAGATAAAGGCTGTTATTCTTGGCAGAGCCGGGCCTGAGGGGGTGCATGAGGTGCGACGCACAGGGCCCATCTCAGGCCAAGGCCTTTTTTTGAAGCAAAAACATTAAGCCCAGTTATAACTTAGTTAAGTGTCACTTGTGTAAACTGTAAACTAGGTCACGTCTTCTTTCTTTTCTTATATCTTCCTCAGATCAGTCTTAAAAATTCCTAATCTTTTCTCAAACAAAACATATTATCTTTTGTTCTTTTCATTTTTAATGAAATGTAAGAGATTTCGTTGTCTAGTTTGGTACTTGGTAAAACTTTTGTTGATTATTATTGGTTTGGTGTACCCGAACAAATATGATATATGTATGTGTGTAGGTTTGGATTTAGATTGTGGAAGAAAGCTATGGTATATATGTATGTTATACTCAAATTTGATACTAATTTTCTTAAATGTTCAGTTTGTATTTTTTTTTCTTTT
The DNA here is from genome assembly GCA_023531295.1 of Papaver armeniacum. NCBI lineage: Eukaryota > Viridiplantae > Streptophyta > Magnoliopsida > Ranunculales > Papaveraceae > Papaver > Papaver armeniacum. Next base: position 87,622 of record JAJJWW010013139.1, on the reverse strand, counting down.
GCTAACAACTTCATGTCTTTCAGGTTCATAGATATTGGTTAACTAACTCCAAGCTAGAAGAACCCAAAATCATCTACAGGGATAAGGGAGGTCAATAATTTTTTTATGCCTAAATTTTTTTACCATAAAAAGGCCCTGCGATTATGTTCGTACCAGGCCAAGATACACACAGGATCGGCTCTGATTCTTGGTCTAGCGTTGGCTAAGAGATTGAACCTAACAAAGATCATTGTGCAGGAAGATGTTTCAAATGTAACCAAAGCTTTCACGGAATATGCAAGTGGAATACCGTGGACAGCAATATCTTTGATTCTCAGGATTAAAGTAGAAGCCGAGACCTTTCATGATAATAAGTTTGTTTTTATTCCCAAATGTATCAATGTTTTAGCGCATAAACTTGAGAATGAGAAACTAGATTCGGCATCACTATTTTTAACCTTTCATCCAAAACTTTTGAAACAATTTTGTAAAAACTGCTTATTAGTTAAGTATGGCAAAGGATCCGAAAACAAGTGTTGGAATGATCTGGATTAAGGAAATTGATGATAATATCATGGTACCAAGTAAGTTAACTTCATTCGTCTTTCAATACTTTAAAATGGGTTTTTGTAGAAATGGGTTTTTGTAGCTTAAAATGTTTGTTGTTGAGGGGATTAAGTCTTTTTTTCATTCATGTTGTAGTCATGTTGATATTTTTTTTTCATTTCTTTTTAACATGTTTATGATAATATTTTCACTTCATGTTTTTAAGTCTATTCACTTAAAAATGGGTTTTTGTAACTTAAAATGTTTGTTGAGGGTTTAAGTCTTTTTCATTCATGTTTCATGTTGTAGTCTTTTAACCTGTTGATATTTTTTTTTTTTTTTTTTAACCCGTTGATGATAATATTTTCTCTTGATGTTTTAAGTCTATTCACTTTCATGTTTTGATTTGTAGAAGATGTTTGGGAAGTTTCTGCAAATCCACTTGTGATGAGTATGCAGGAACTTGGTGAAGATGATGGGGAAACACGAAAGTTAACTTCATTCTTCTTTCAATACTTTAAAATGGGTATCTGTAGTAATCAATGTAGTTAAAATCGCTCTTCAAGGCCGATTACTCGTTAGGTAATCGCTACATGGTATATGACCGAGGCGATTTCCGATTCCAAGCCATTTCCGATTTTTAGCGATTAAGGCGCCCGATTTCGCCGGTTGACATATATTTTCGAGTAAAAGAGTTAACTATTTTTCCGAGTTGGCCTTGCATGAGAGTTATAAAATAGAAAAACCTCTAAATACATAATAAATAAGTTAAATATAACAGTACTATATACTTAATTACATGATAGTGTAAATTTTTTAATTTTAATTTGGTAAAAATCATGACTTATGAGCAGCGATATATAAGTTATTAATAAATAGATTCCAATTATTAGACCGAGTTTTGGAGATTCCCAAGTCCGATCTTATTGCTCATCGCTCCAAGCTCCCCAACTGAGTAGGAACGAGGAACGGTTTCGACTACTTTGGTAGTAATTGGTTTCTGCAACTGTCAATATATTTTAGATATCTTTCAATTTTTGGTTGCAGATTCTGGTCCTTGCGTTTGGTTTGCAGAGATTGATATTGAAAAATCTTATGTTTCTAATAAATTATTACTTCAGAACAATATCGGTTTCGTATCTAATGTTTTTTGGTTTTGCAGAGAATAAAGAGTTGGTTGTACTTGGAACAAAGTCTGAAAGCATGAGTTGTTTAATTCTTTTTGTTGATGTATCAGGTACATCCAATTTCCTATAATAAAAGTGTGGGTCTAGAATTTCCTCCTGATAAAATTTCTTTCATGAAATTTTCTATAATCCATTTGTTTCATATGTTTTAGCGATGGACTTTCCTTTCTGAAAAGTACTTATGCCCAGGTACTCATCTTCTACAACACCAGCTATTAGGATTTTAGGCAGAGCTTCATATCCCCATTGGGGAAAGATCGATTACATTAGCCTTTAAATTTCAGTTACTCCTCAACCTAGGCTTGGTTGTGTAGTGTGGGACAAAGAACATCCCAAGACTTATATCTGGGTAAGTTTCTTATCTCTTTTTATGTTTGATTGATTCACAGAAGATCCCATTTTTAGATATCAGTGAGATCTGTTTTAATTTTCATCATTTCCCAAGTTTGCAACAAATGTGGCCGCAGGCTGGATTGGCAACTTGACTTTGTTGTTATACCAGACAACAAGGTATCATGAGTGATTTATGACTTTACTCACTAGAATAACCAGAAAGAACATCGGGGAAACAATTAATTGCAGGAAACCTATTAATTCATATTTGTATGACTATACAACCATCTTTTCATCAGAAAACAAATTTTTGTTTCTAAAACCCTGTTCAGTTTAACCATAACTAACAAGTAATAGAGGGACCAGTTTATATTAAGATTGGCTCTTGTAATAGACATTTATTTTCTTCATCAGAAAATTACAAGAAATTGTAGATAAGAAATCCAAATACATATATTATACGTAGGAGTATATATCCAATTAGGCATATGAGTATACCTATTTATTTTTTGTCTTATTGAAACTAACAAAAATTACTTTACCAAATCAATCAAAAGAAGAAGAAAAAAAATCCAATCAGTCACATATTCATGCACATTATTCAATTACTCGTCTGTTGTGTTTTCAACCTAGAAGCGACTAGAACATGGTGATTGAACTAATCTTTCAAATGGTCGTACAATATTTGACATCATTAAATTCCTGATTTCAATGACGAATAAGTACCAAAAAGCAACATAATATCGATCATATTCAAAAGAAAACATATTGATCATAGTCAAAAGACAACACATAGGAAACAGTGTTGATTCAAAAGAAATGAAGACGAAATTACTACCAATAGACATATTTCTATAGATCTGTTGCATCAGAGAATGCAAAAACAGATGGATCATATCCACAAGATAACAACAAATCATTGCATTGGAAAAAGTAAATACAATTAAAAAAAAAAAAGATGATGCTATTTTGCATTAGAGAGGGATTTTCGAAATTTGCGTTTATAAAGATTGAGGTTGTGCAAATTAACATCATCTCTTTTATTTCTTAATTATAATTAATCGTTACATTTTCCAATACAATGATTGATTGTTATCTTGTGTATAGGTGCACAAGATAACAAAATCCAATATATTAGTATTATAAAAAAAGCTTAAGAAAAAACAAATCACGACAAAACTCGATAATATATTCCTAGCTATTATCTTAATATATTTACCTTATGGTTTAAAACCTTAATCATGAAATATGTTACTGCATTAAAAATACAACGTCTCATGATATGACTTTCCTTAAAATAAACGTCTATCTTTATTGTTTTCATTCAAATTATTTATATTTATGGTTGTGGTAATTGAAAAAGGTCATCCATCGCTCATATATGTTGCTCATGTCCTTGTTATCTTCAATTACATCATCCAGTATAGGTTGATTTCTCTCATTCTATTAAAAAAAAATGTTTCGATGTTTTTCTTTGTGGTATTTTTCTATCATGCAATAAGGTTTTTTCCTTTTGATATTCAAAATCGAATGAAAAACACAGGAGAAAAGAGCATTTGTATTTCAGTTGAATGTAGCCATTATGTTACCATGAGACTTCACACTGTAAAGGAAAATAATATGTAATAATAAAAAATACTCGTTCATTATTTCTTAAGATTATAGAACATGATAAAAAAAAGTTGAATGGTGAATCACTATATCCCATTTTGTGTTGTAGAGATTCACAAACTTTTATAAACAATTTACCTCCCATGTTTTCTTGGTACAAAAGATATAACTTCGAGTAAAGAAAAACGAGTATTGAAAAAAAAAAAAACTTTGCTGTAGAGAGAACACCTAACCTCAAATAAAATTTTGATTTTCCTACACTTAAATTGGTTTTTAGCCTAACTTAAAAGGAGCATATTACAATGAGTATCAAGAGAAAAACACAACCATCTTATTATAGAGGTTCACAATATTTTCTTAGAGGTAGAGCAAAATAAAACATTTACATAGTATCGGTCTAAAAGTTATAATTTACCTCTCATGTTGTTTTGGTACAAGCGAAAACTTAGAGTAGAGATCCGAGAGAAAAACTTAAACCAAACCTAATTTTAATTCAATCTATACTTAAAATGGCGGTTCCATTTTGCTTGATAGTATTTACAAAACTGACAAGTCAGTCCACGAGAAAAAGAGTATGATAAATTAGTTTTCTTGCTAAGCCTAAAAGGAGCATATTACAGTTAGTATCAGGAGAACAACACAACCATCTTGTGATGCAGAGATTCACGAGTTTTTCTTGGAGGGAGAAAAAAAAAATGGAGCAAAAGAAGAGATATTGTATAGTGTCGATTTACTTGGTACAAATTGTTTATTTGAAATATAAAAAATACACAAATAACCCTCGTAATTTTGGATTTAGTCTAAATATATCCAAAGTAATGCATCACGCTATCAGTAATTTTAAATAATGTAAATAAAATTTATATTTTGAACCGCTCGGTAAAATTTCGCAAGCTTTATATATTTGGAAAGCCATCTATGACTAAAAAATTGGACCTCCTAGTATAGGGCTTGAGGAGGCACGACTAAAAAGTCTAAAAGTAAGGAATTAAATGTTTATTTCGGCTCAATTCAAATCTGTAGATGCTTTGTCAAAGCAAACATTTATTCAGAGCCATCCAAAAAGAAAAATATATAATGTGAGGGTGTTAATGAGAAGCCTCCTTCCTTTATTTTTGAACACAGAGATAAAACAGTTGGGTTCTCTTAATCTAGTGATAAACACTTATGTTTTAGGAACAACGAAAAAAAAAAGATTTTAACATCACGGCTAAAATCCCACGATTTGGTTGAGGGATTAAAGAGCAAGTAAAACTACACGATTTTTATAATAAGAATAAAAAGGCTTATAAAAAATATTTTTATTTTATAATGTTGCCTCTGGATGTGTGCACGCCTACGAGTTCAAATCTGATGGTCAAAAGGTGCTCCCTTACGGCAACTTTCATGAAAGGAACCTCGTCACAGCACCACTCTAAAATACAATAAACCTAAATCTTCAAAGTATTACTTTATTGCCAATCACCAAGTGGTCTGGTGGTTGGCATGCTCCCTCCTACTACGGAGGTATGGGTTGGAACCCCGTAATCGCTCAAATCCACTCCATTTTAATTAGTTTGGATGTATGTCTAGGGTATCAAAAAAAAAAAAAAAAAAAAAAAAAAAAAACTTTATTGTCTTAAATATGGTAATCAACCTTGTTTGTAATTTAAGTACTCGGGCTAGATTTTGGTGCGGGCCTTGGCCCTCTATTTATTCTACAAGCCCATTTATCATAAATATAACCAAATTAAATTACGCTTCTTTTAAATATAACCCACACATTTATTAACCATAAGCCATTTAAAATAAGTGCTTAAGCTAACCAAACACAACTTTATAATCATTTAACATAGCCCACAAGATTATATATAATTATTATATATAGCCCAAAAAAATAATGGTGGGTTTGGATGTAGAATTTTAAAGGTGGGATGTAGGGGTCCAGGGGATTTGGTGGAATTTTGTTTCCCTCGGTTTATTTGGTTGCCCAAATTCCTGGAATCACATTTCCCATGGGAATCAATTTTCCAGCAAATCCTCCATATGGAGTCCGACCCCTCCCCCTAAGATTTGCTGGGAAACTTATCAAAGGATTTATTGACCTATTTTTTTTTTAACTCTAAATCCCATATACATTCAATTTTAAGATTCCAAGGGTAAAACCAAACGGTATATGGACTTCAGAACCAAATAATTTTATGAATCCTAGGAATTTTAATTGGGTTACCAAACACATAATGGATTTGCATGAATCCAAGAATTTGTAATCCCATGGGATTATAAATTCCTGGAAATCGTGAATTCTGCAAACAAACCCACCATAAGACAAAACATCAAATTCTTAATCAACATCAACAAAAAAAAAAAGAAAAAAAAAAAGAAGCTAATTATCTAATTAAATTTATGGAAGATATGTTGACATAATTAATGTTTTTGAAGAATAATTATCTAATTACTTCATCGTTTGACTAGACTAGACGGTACGTTGCTACTGCACTCTACACAAACAGTATGAGGATTCTATGTAGAACTTGCACTCTTGAGAAAACTTTTTTGTAGTGAAGCCCGTTGTGACTTTGTATTCAAGAATTGCAAATTTAGGATGATCTGTATGAGCTATTTATGTTTGATGTTTTTTCCAAATGGCCTGGATCAAATTGTACATATCAAAAAGATGCTGACTGAGTTTGGGCAAAATTTGTACATGAACTTAAGTTTGAAGAGGCTAAGAAACTTGGTCATATCGAGAGACGTTTGACAGTTGTTCAGCCTCTTTAAACTACAATGCTTTTACAGAGAGACCGGCAAAAGCAACTCAAAACCAATTCGCAATGAGTGAAGCGTCCCTTTCATATTATATTTAAGTTAATTAAGCAGATTATAGCGATATGGGACTATTTGTCCTTTTCACACGCCCCTTCACGTGTAGGGGTGTCACTGGGCCTCACACGTGGACCTACGTACGAGTTACCAGTCCATCGATAACACGTGTACATAGGTGAGTGACTGAATCAGGGGGTAACACCTCGGCCAGTATCGGCACTGGCTTACACCCCGGGTGTACAAGTGACAAAGTAGGTTAAACACTTGACCGCAACTCGACCTACATCCAACGTGACACAGTGTCCGGGTCCTGGGCCTAGCTCGATACCATGTTAAAGTCTGCATGGCATCCAACTCAAAACCAATTGGCAATGAGTGGAGCGGCCCTTCCATATTATATATAAGTTTATTAAGCGGATTATAGCGATATAGCGATATGGGACTATTTATCCTTTTCACACTTGAGCATTAGAGTACCCATTTGCGCATATGCCCATTGCCCAGCAAACTTTTTCGTGGACATTTAGGATACGGTACCTCAATTTACTAATTTACTAGCATTCAAATTCTATTTTGCACTAGGATTAGATTTCCATGCGTGGTTCACTAAGACATCAGACAAGATTCTTGGCAATGAACAAAATGGACCGACCCACAAAAGGCAGAGGCTATAGGAGTATTGCAGATGGCCATATAGGCTAAGGAAAGGAAGATTCAGAACTTTAGCATCGAAGGAGACTGTGAGAGTATTTTCAATTACATCAATGGAAAAAAGGCAAGCATCTCCTTGTTTGTAAGGTAAAATACTTTCATCTCCAAACACGAATCTGATGGTGATTTGTTGATGATCGTACCGCTACCTTTGTATCCACGTGAACAGTGTTGGGGGGTACATGTAAAAAACCCTCTGATGCTTAAGTTAGTTAGATTTTTTCACAGGAGTTTGTGTAGAGAAGATTTCTTACCATTTAGGCGTCAGTAATATGCTAACGGCGTCAGGAATATGCCAACGACGTCAGGAATATGCTAACGACGTCAGGAATATGCCGACAGTAACGGAATATTGTGTACAAAAATGTATTGCTGACTGTAGTTCGCTGACTGGATCATTAGCTGACGTGGCTAGGGCTGCACAAGAACCAGTTAAGATGACCTGGACCGGATTGGAACCGGAAATACCGGACCGGAACCGGTGTAGCCAGTTGTTGATGGTGGTTTTTAGCTTAGGATTAAAATCGTAAAACACTAAACCTTAGCAGACAATGATGTCACAACTTTTAAAGTAACAAGCATTTACTAGGCACATTTACTGAAACCTTTAATGTGTCCCTAAATAATTACCGGGGTATCTTTTTCAAATTAGGGTTACGACAAGCCAAACCCTAATTCCCACGTGTTCCAATAGCAAATCACGCCAGCCACACCGACCGCGCCAAAGCATGCCAACCATGCTAGCCGCACCTCTGTGCCAATGGAAAATCATGTCAGCCACACCGACCGCGCCAAAGCATGCCAACCATGTTAGGGCCAAGGCAAGGGCGTTTGGCTTGGCATGATGTGACTAGCATGGCTAGGGCCACGTAAAAGTGTGTTTGGCATGGCACGGCTAGCTTGGCTAGGTTTTGTTTAGCTTGACATGTGTGGACAAGGGTTTGCCATGGGCGTATGGCGTGGCTAGCTTGGGCTAGGTGTGGTTTTGGCATGGAATGTGGGGCCAAGGGTTTTCCATAGGCGCATGGCGTGACTAGCTTGGGCTCGGTGCGTGACCAAGCTAGGGTTTTAGGGCAAAGGTCGTTTGGTAACCTTAGACGGCCAGGATTTGCTCCTGGGATTGAAGGGCAACCGTTGATTGTTGCACACCTTCGTTTTGATAGCCGCGTAGTGAAGGCCAGTATGGTGGCACGGCATGGGGCCATGGCGAGGTGCGTTTGGCATGGCGCAGTAGGTGTGGTTGGCATGATTTGCCATTGGCATGCAGGTGCGGCTAGCATGGCTGGCATGCTTTGGCGCGGTCGATGTGGTTGACATGATTTTCTATTGGCACAGAGGTGCGGCTAGCATGGTTGGCATGCTTTGGCACGGTCGGTGTGGCTGGCATGATTTTCCATCGGCAAAGAGGTGCGGCTAGCATGGTTGGCATGCTTTGGCGCAATCGGTGTGGCTGGCATGATTTGCCATTGGCACAGAGGTGCGGTTTGCATGGTTGGCATGCTTTGGCGCGGTCGGTGTGGCTGGCATGATTTGACATAGGAACAAAGGTGCGGCTAGCATGCTTTGACGCGGTCGGTGTGGCTGGCATGATTTTCCATTGGCACGGAGGTGCGGCTAGCATGGTTGGCATGCTTTGGCGCGGTCGGTATGGCTGGCATGATTTGCCATTGGCACAGAGGTGCGGCTAGCATGGTTGGCATGCTTTGGCGTGGTCGGTTATGGCTGGCATGATTTGCCATTGGTATAGAGGCGCGGCTAGCATGTTTGGCATGCTTTGGCGCGGTCAGTGTGGCTGGCATGATTTTCCATTGGCACGGAGGTGCGGCTAGCATGGTTGGCATACTTTGGCGCGATCGGTGTGGCTGGCATGATTTGTCATTGGCACGGAGGTGCGGCTAGCATGGTTGGCATGCTTTGGCGCGGTCGGTTGTGGCTGGCATGATTTTCCATTGCCACAGAGGTGCGGCTAGCATGTTTGGCATGCTTTGGCGCGGTCGGTATGGCTGGCATGATTTGCCATTGGCACATAGGTGCGGCTAGCATGGTTGGCATGCTTTGGCGCGGTCGGTTTGGCTGGCATGATTTGTCATTGGCACAGAGGTGCGGATAGCATGGTTGGCATGCTTTGGCGCGGTCGGTGTGGCTGGCATGATTTGCCATTGGCACAGAGGTGCGGCTAGCATGGTTGGCATGCTTTGGCGCGGTCGGTGTGCCTAGCATGATTTTCCATTGGCACAGAGGTGCGGCTAGCATGGTTGGCATGCTTTGGGGCGGTCGGTGTGGTGGCGTGATTTGCCATTGGCACAGAGGTGCGGTTAGCATGGTTGGCATTCTTTGGCGCGGTCGGTGTGGCTGACATGATTTGCCATTGGCACAGAGGTGCGGCTAGCATGGTTGGCATGCTTTGGCGCAGTTTGTGTGGCTGGCATGATTTTCCATTGGCACACGTGGGAATTAGGGTTTGGCTTGTCGTAACCCTAATTTGAAAAAGATACCCTGGTAATTATTTAGGTACACATTAAAGGTTTCAGTAAATGTGCCTAGTAAATGCTTGTTACTTTAAATGTTGTGACATCACTGTCTGCTAAGGTTTAGTGTTTTACGATTCTAACCCTAAGCTAAAAGCCATCATCAACATTAAGTCCCCTACTTAGCTCGGAACAGGTGCCTTGTTGCGAGGTAAGCATATGATGATGACAGACAAGGAAGGAATCGCGGTGTAAATCATTGCAAAGATGGTCAGGAGAATCCGACTAACCTTTTTGAGTGGTAAACAGAGTTTTGGCTTCCCGTGTTGGCGGCCCTGCGTAAGTTGTACTGGGAATGCAGACCGTGGAATGGTGAGATGAAAGTTACCAGCTTGGTCTGGTCGTACATCTCCAAGGCAAAGGGGGCACGGTCTTGGAAGGCGACGCAAGTGGACGGCTTGGCTCGAGGGGCCAAGAGGTGGCGTGGTCTTGGTAAGGTAAACGCACGTGGATGATAGGGTCGCGATAGTGGAGAAGGCGGCTTGGCATAGTGTGACCTTGGCAAGATGAGACGTACACGGACGACTAGGAGTGGTGGGGCCGCGGCAATGTAGTGAATGGCTTGGTGGGGTGGGTGGGGGGCAATGGCATGGTGGGACGTGCAAGGGCGGCTAGGCGTGTTGGAGCCGCGGTGATGGAGCGAGGGCTTGGCTGGGGCCGTGGCAAGGGATGGCATACATGGGTGGTGGGGCCGCGGTATGGCGTGAGTGGTCTTGGACGTGGAATTGATCTTTGCGGGAACGGTTTCCTCTTTTCCTTCCTTGGCTCAAAATTGGAGATCCTCTCCTTGTTCAAACTCCCAAGTATCACACCTATAAAAGGATTGTCGGCCTCTCCCTTTGATTCACGTCTTCATTATTCTCTTTTTTTTTTTTTTTGGTTCGCTTGGTAGCGGTGAAGCAGACGAGCGGATTAGGTACGTCTTCCAGTACTTCTTCTTTGTCTTGCTTCCCTTTTGTTTTCTTATGGTTGTGAAAACCTTAGTTGTAGGCGTACCTTTTTATGACATTGTAGAACATGTTGGTGTGAATCCTAGCCACAGGTATGTCTTGCACGTGCTCATAGCAGTACTTAGGCATGAATATCATAGTAATGTTGACCGCCTCAACTCGTTGTGTAAGGTAAGCACGCGATAGTAATTTGCCACCCCTTTCCCACGAAAACCTAGTTTTTATGGTTTACTCCTTGTTTTGGTGTGGCTGTGGGCATGATTCCCCTGGTGGGTCACTCCTCCTCGGTTGGAAAAGAATTCTATGCCACAGGGTACGACCTTGAAACAAACTGGCTTGCGTCTTGGGTGAAAATAATTTTCATGCGCTTTCCGTAATAATCTCTCTTCGTATTGTTCGGTTGTAGTTGCTTGGAAAGCGGAAGTACTGTGAAAGAATCTTTATTATGACGTCGCTTGAGAAAAATTCTTCCATACCGAAGGATGTTGGTAACTCCAAGCCAAACGTGGCTGATGAATTTTTCACAATAGAATCTTAATCGATACTGGAAGCTCTGTAAATATCCTTTTTTACCATACTTACAAGACTATGGGAGGGAAAGACGAAGATATAATACCTTCAACTTATAAGATCTATGGTTTCAACGGTACTGCCAACAAGCCTAAAGGAGAAGCTCATATGCGAATACCACTGAAAGGATTAGCAAATGAAATTTTGTTATGCATAGTTGATGTGGAATCTCCTTATAACGCATTTATTGGGCGACCTTGGTTACATGAGATTTTGGGTGTAGCATCGACTTATCACCAGTGCATCAAATTTCCTAATCCCAGTGGTGTTGGAGTCATAAAAGGAGATTGGGTTGAGGGACAGAAGTGCTATGAAATTGATGTGGAATCTTGCGAGGAAAGAGATGCTAAGAAGAAGAACTGGAAGCAAAACATCAAAGAAGAACAAATAAGGGAAAGACTGATGGTAGACGCAATAGAGGTGAGAGAAGAAAATACGTTGCGAAACCAATGCCTGAAGAAAGTTGGAAATTGCGATAATTTCGCAAAAGAGAAGGAAGTATTAGGAAATTTGGATAATGAAGAAGCAGAGAGCAACATATGTAAGAGGCCAAAGGAGTGAATGATTGATTCTAGACTTGAAAAAAAAAAAAATCTAACTTTTGAGTGGTAAAGACAGGCTGAAGAAGCAAAGACTATGATAATCGAAAAAGGAGTACGCGAAATTCTCGCAGAAATGATGACAGGAAACAATCTAAAATCAATGACATATCAGAATGGGACGAACCTTTATGGCGTACACCCTAGTTCGCGAATAAAATTTCGCAAGAGGCAAATGTAAGACCTAAAGTGCGTCATATAAGGGGGTATCTCTTTACATGGCTCAGGGAAAAGGTTACACCGCCCCTGGAACCTGAGTCATGGAGATTTGGGGTCAATAAAGCCCATCCAGGAGAGATACCTTGGATTTACAACTATATATATAAGGTTATACCCTGGCTGGACGACCGAGGGTCTCTTCTAAGGAGTCAGCGTATGATCAAGGCACCGAGGTACACGGTTGAGCCAAGAGTGCCTGGGGAATTTGAAGTTTCTCGGCCATTCTTGGCAAGTCTTGGCATATGTTGCACTCGTCCCGAAGAAAACACCACTTAGGGTGCAGTCTCGTAACCATAAGCCCTATAGGTAAAAGGGATACGAGGCTGCAAAAACAATTGGTTGTTGTTAAGACCAGATGGGAGGAGCTAGTCTTGTATGGCCGATGTACGCCTCCTTGAAGGGGCAGCCAGGGAGATGATAAGGGCGGCACCCTCCATTAGGTAGCTGATAAGTGTCTTAAGACGCAAATGTCATGAGGCTTTATTTTCGCAAGAAAATTTAGGCTACTCATATTTGTGCGATGATCCTGAAGAGGCAATAATACAAAAGACAAAGATAAGATGAGATCAATGGGTCAGTACATGAAAGTGTAAGGACGTCCTGCGATTTCGTCGCAAGACGGCAATGTCATGGGGCTTTATTCTCGCAAGAAAATCTAGGCCTTTCATATTGTCGCAATAAAATTATCCTGCAGAGGCAAAAATACTAAGAGATGATAAGGCAAAATCAATGGGTCTTTACATGAAAGTGTAAAGACGTCCTACGATTTTGTCGCAATGACAAGAGGTGGCACAATAAGACCTTTAATTAGGAAGGCAAAATAAGACCACACAAAAGAAAAACAAAAAATGAGATCTTGAAAACAACCAAGAAACATTCTCTCACGAGAGTTCAGCATCAACAGTTGCGAGACTGAGGCATGTTACCATCCAAAGGTTATTTGCTTAATCATTCATTTGAAAACAAATAACAGAGGCAAGTATGGGAATGAATTGATTGAGGATATGTTATTTATTTTCAAATGATAAGATTTACGCACTCATAATATTGATTAACTATATTGCAAAAAAGAATTGCTTTTTTAACATGTGCAGAAAGGGACAACAAAAGTAGAATTTGTATTTGAAGATTCAAGAAACTTACAATAAGAGATTATAAAAATGGAATATTAAAAGGATAAATGTACAGATGTTACATAAAGAGAAAGAAGAAAATGGAGCTATTTCTTGTTTGATTCTTCTTCTTCATCAGGTCCTTCTACTTCATTATCTTCATCAGATTCTTCTTCGCTAGCATCGCTATCAGAGATATCCAAAGAAGGCATGTTCTCAGGGATTTCGTCAAGAAGACAAGGGTATGAAGAATGAGGAATACTGTTGTCATCGCAGACTGTCTTAATAGTCTGATTGCGAAAGAGAACAACGTCATTTTTGAAATTCACCACAGTAATTTGCAGTTGCTTCTTCAACTTGGAATACTTGTCATTGCGAAGAGAGAAGTCCTTTGCAAGTTGTTCTTTTTTCAAATTCAAGTTCTTCAATTCTTTTCTGAAATCTCTTCTCAGCCTCTATGAATGTAGAACAATGAATCAGCAACTTAATGACAGCTTCATATATAATAAACAATTAAGTAAAAGAAGAGTTTTTTGAAATTTTGCTAATGCTTGGGAACCTTGATTAGCAATGCGATCTTTGTCATCTATAAGATCACTAACCTTCTTCCTTAAAGTATTAATTTTCTCTTGGGAACTAAGATGTAGGTGTTTAAGTTGGTTGGCTAAACTCAAACTAGATCTATGATCAGCTTCTAAGAGGCGGAATTTGGATTGAAGTTCATTTAGATAAAGAGATTTGATTTTGTTATTTGAAAATCTATTTAAAGAATCATTGAGATGGGCGATAAGAGCATCGTTATCCATAGGCTCAGGAAATGAGTGAAGAAGAATGGCTTCTTCAGAAAGGTTATAAACGTCTGCGAAAATGATAAGTCAGATAAAGAAAAATAAATGACAGAGCAAAAGCAAGGAAAAGAGAAGAATTTTATACCATAAAGTTGTTGATTAGCATTTTGAAGGATAGATATCTTGTCCTTCTAAGAGGAGGATTCAACTTCCAGTTGTTTGGTCTTTTCGCGAAGAGTAGCAGTTTCATTTTTAAGTTCTTTATCTCTCTTGCGAAGAGCAACAGCTTCAGCTTCCAGTTCTTCATTCTTCTTGTGAAGTTGAAGGTTTTTCTTTTCAAGAATGTTACGCCTTTTCTCGAGATCTGAGGCAACAACAAAGGAAGCTCTCCCAGACTATAAAAGAAAATAAAGAAATCGTCAAGATGAGGTTTATAATTAAAATCATGCAGAAATAAGGAAATATAGACATACCAAGGCACCAAGTGCGTTTAGGAAACTGGGAGTCACTGCTCTGGAAACTCCACGAAAAGAATCATCATCCTCTAGTAAGGGAGCATCGCAAATATTTGCGAGAGCTTCGCATAGAGTCAGAAAAGATACTAGATAGTTGCGCCATAGAAGATCAGTTGGGTGATTCTCCTTCACGAAAGAGGTGTCAACATCATCATTATCTTCATCAGAGCTCTCGCTGGATTGAGGACTGGAGCGAGAAGAAGAATGGATCTTCTGTTTTTTAGAAGGTGGAGAAGCAGATTTCTTCTTGCGAAGAGGAATTTTACCCTTGCCTTTAGCTTTCGCAGCTTCAGAAATATCCTCTTCTTCAACAATTTGAACGCCAACCTTCGCACACGAATGAAGATAAGAAACAGAGGCAACAATATTGTTAAAAATAATGAAGAAAAGTATTTCTTACTTCATTCGTGATCGACTGGAGAATTGCCAGAGTACTCGACTTAGGATTTCTCTCGTAACTTCTTCTCAATTTAACAATCTGAAAATTTCGCAAGATTAGTAGATGTAAAAAGAAGTAATAATTGCAAACTGAGCTAAATTCAGGAAGCACACCTCTTTAGCTTTCTCGGGCCAATTAAATACCCAAGGTTGATAGTTGGCGAGATTCGCAGGGAGTACATTCGAACCTGAAATATAAGGTCCATTCAAAAATATCGGAAAAACACACCATTTGTCGTCTTTGGAATGGCGAGGAACATTGTTCTTGCCAGAATGCCAATCGATATCCTGCATAAGTACTTTGTCGCTGGGGATATTTTCTCTTCTTTTCAAACGTGCACCCCAGCGAGTTCTATCGTTCTTCATGTTTATTACTTCATAATTTTCAAAGAAACTCTCTACTGAATACTTCTCAAATAATATCTCTAAGTCTACAAATTTAGGATCTCTGACTGCATTAGAATAGAGAGACCCCTTACCAGCGCCACGGTTGGCGAACTCAAGCATTAAGTAGATACAATCTCCACTTAATTGGTAGACAGCTCGCGAGAATTTCTCATGAGCAAGAATTTCATAAAACAAAGGAAGTTCAGGGTTGAAGAGAGGAATGGGAAGGCCGGCGAGAATCTGACCTAGCGAGATTATGATCTTTTGATTATCACAACAATGATCAGTAAATAGTTTGGCGGAGAGAATAGATAAAGATTCTTGATGGGGAATAGTGGATAAAGTGAAACCTTTCTCTTGTAAATCCTTTTGAGCCTCTCCCAAGAGAACTTCGTATCTACGACCAGATGGAGCCATTTTCAGAGTATGGGAATAATTAAGGAGTTGAAGATCAAAGGAAAAAAAAAAGAAAATTTACAGTAGCAGAAGCGGAAGTTACGGAGGAGAATTGAAGAAAAATTGCAGAGAGAAAGTAAAAAAGAAGAAGAGGAGGATGAGAAAACTATATATAGAGAAGAATTCTCGAGAAGATAAACACATTTAATGCGAGAAGAGACGTGTCAAAAAATGGGTGGGAGAAGAGACATGTATTATAGATTTTTGGTAATAGTATGAAGTCAAATCGCCAAACAGATAAGGATGAACAGTTGCTGCAGTTTGAAAATAATAATTCTCATGACATTCTCTCCTTCGCAGAGAAGACATGAGAAGAGTCAAGATGTAGGATCACAATATCGCAACACCAACATCTCTGCGAAATCCATAAATGTTATATAGCGAAGGCGTCGCAGACGAGTAAAATAAGTGACACAATGGATGACGACAACCAAAACACGAGAAAGGTGTGAAGACCTAGCGAGATCTAGGAGTGTTGCGAGATTATGCATTTGTACACTTGCGACACCAGCGATGGAACCAGGGATTTATGTTTGGGTGGGCTAATTTTTTTTTTTCTCGAACTCTGAACTTAATTCATCACAACTGCGAGAATGACAACTGTATGGGTATGCCACACAATCTCTTTTTCTTAGAGCACAAAGCTTTGAATCAAATTTTTTCAGCTTGTAACTAATATTAGGGACGAATAATTTTGTATGGGTATGCCACACAATCTCTTTTCCTTAGAGCACAAAGCTTTGAATCAAATTTTTTCAGCTTGTA
This sequence comes from Papaver armeniacum, assembly GCA_023531295.1. Lineage (NCBI taxonomy): Eukaryota > Viridiplantae > Streptophyta > Magnoliopsida > Ranunculales > Papaveraceae > Papaver > Papaver armeniacum. Next base: position 71,123 of record JAJJWW010013139.1, on the reverse strand, counting down.
ACTAATATTAGGGACGAATAATTTGCGTATCGAAAATAATAATCCTAATTTATTTAGCGGCTGAAGGCCGCCCAATTTTTTTCTAGTTTTAAATGTTATTATAGGGATGCAAAAATATTTGGAGTTTATACGTATACGCATAATAAGTCATGACATATTGTATTTTTGTCTCATGAATACACTGCATTTTTAGATTATACATAGATACACATAAAATTGTAGTCACTTCATAGAAGAAAAATGAATTTTTGGACAAACACTTGTTTTTTTTCTTTTTTTAAAAAGGTGGACAAACGCTTGCTTAGTTAAGGACAAGACACCCCCATTTGACACACAATTTTATTTTATCAAACTGACACGTAACAGGTGAGCCCATTCAATACCCGATTTTAAGAAACATCATGAATACTTGTTTTTCCCAATAGCCTTTGAACGGTTGAGATGCTATTCAAAAATTAATCCATGTGGGATCGGGTTCCAAAATCTTCTGATTTCTTCCACACAGAATCATATTTTAACAATTAATGGGCTAATTAAAATTTACACCTGGGCTAAATTTTACAAATGTTAAAAATTACACTAACAAAACATCTTTTTAGAAATTTTGGGGTGGGCTTCAGCCTGGGTAAGCCACCCCCTAATACCGTCCCTGTGCGACACTTCGCAAGTCATTCCCGAAAATAAAGGACAGCTTAGCTGTTATCCATTATGTAATACCCTATATAAAGAGCCGAACAGGCGTATTGGAGGGGAGATCTTTTTCGAGTGTTGAGCAAGTCATTAAGAGAGAGAGAGTTTATAGTGATTGTAATTTCTTTAGTTCTTTTCCATTTTATCTTGTAAACATTTAAGAAGTTAATTAATAAAAATGATAATTGTTCATCTTAAAATGGTTGGATTGTGTGGATTCTTGTGAGGGGTGTGGTGTAGGATTTCGTGCGACTACAAATTGCACATTTAGGATGATATTGTGTTATTTTATTTATTTTGAATCTTTTCCAAATGACCTGGATGGAAACGTACCCATCAAAAAGAGACCGACTGGTTTTGGCAAAATTTGGTCATATGTATCTTGCTGGAACTTTTGTACAAGAACTTCAGTTTGGAGAGGCCGAGAAACTTGGTCATTTCGAGCGACATTTGACAAAGTTTCTGAGCCTCTTCAAACTACAGTGTTTGTACAAAGGCTTTCAGCAAGAGACCTGCAAGTCCTCAAAGCTTGTTCATGGACATTTAAACCCAGTTTGTAGCACTGTAACGAATTCTCCAAGTTGTCTGGCATCGCATAAGCATCAGTACCCAAACGCATATGCACGGCAAACTTTGTTTTTGGACATTTAGGACACTGAATTTACTAATGTACCAGTTTTGAGTTGTGAATGTAAATGGAGTAGCTATCAAAAGAGACATGGATTGTGGACCTTGTGATTCAATAAAAAAAAGAAAAAAAAATTACTCCCTCCGTCCCTAATTAGATGAGCTACTTGTAGTTTGCACAAATTTTAAGGCAAGGAGGAAAGTGAAGTATATTTAAGTATTTTTTACAATTATACCCTTATGGGCAATGATTAGTAAAATTTAGAAACGATTTAACCTTTAAACTATACCACGGTTTTTTATAAACTCTATACCGTTGAAAAACATTTTAAAACACCTACGCAACGAATATAAACATGACTATCAAATTATACATCTTACTAATATAAAGAAAAGAGCTCTTTTTGGTAGGAGATCCCCTAAATTACTTAATTGTCCCTATTTCTTACATATTTACATAAATACCATTGTTTTAAAAATAAATCAAAATTTTTAAAAACTTAATATCTTTCAAAATATACACCGGATTTTTATAAAAGTTATATATTTGAAAAGCTCTTTCAATTATCTACGTAACGAGTACAAATAAGAATAGTAAATTTATGTTTTAGGAAAAAATTTCATGACTTTCAAATTTAGTATTGTTGGAATAGTAAAATTCAAGCATGTGCATCGCACATGTGTCCTTACTAGTTTCTTATAGAAAAAATAATCAATTAAAAGGGTAGTTTTAGAAATATCCCCTTGGTTAGTGAAATAGCTCATCTATTTGTGGACAAAACTAAAAAGCAACTAGCTCATCTAATTAGGGACGGAGGGAGTATGTTCAACGTAGAGTTAAGCATTGATATTAATTGACTCTCAAACTATATATAGGAGCAAAATCAATATTATGTGATCAACATTGTAGCATTCCACTATTTCTTCATTTCTTATTTGCAATTTGACAAGGACAGCATGAATGAAATTCGTATGAGGGGACAATCAGCGCAAGTTCCTTTATCCATAATTGAGTTGACAGTCTGTCTTGACTTCTTATTATTTCACTTGAAAGATAGTTCCATAATTGTTACGATTGCCATATTGGTGCATCAATTGCCGATTTTCGAATGTTGAAGGTCAAGCTCAAGCTATATAGTACCACACTATCATCTACTTGTTTCATTTCCAAACCCCAGATTATGAAAAAAAAAATTAAAAAAAATTATGTTCCGCATTCTGTTCCCAAATGCCAGCATTCTTAAATTTGTGAAGGTATGTCAAACTACTGTAAGCATGGAAAGATGCAAAGCCACCACCTAAAACACCTGAACAAACATTTAGGCCTTGCAAAAGAGAAAATGGGTCATTTGTCCAAAAAAATTTAAAACACGGTTCAAATGGACGAGTAAAAAAAAGTACGGGTGAAATAGCCAAAAAAAAATAGCAAGGATGAAACTGGATTTCATCCTAGCTTATACTTAAAAAATGGCAAGGATGAAACTGGATGCATCCTGTGTAAAATAAAAAATAAGAAAAAATATTTGAAAATGGACAGGATGAAACTGGTTACATCCTGCCTATTTTTAAATTTTTGTCCATTTAAACAATATCTTTTTAATTTTTGGCTATTTAAACAGTATCAAAACCTAAGTGTCTTTTTCACTCAGAAATTGTTGATTTTGGTCTTTTTGACCAATTTTGTGCTTGCAAAACCCACCTTCTCTATTGTTGTTACTTAGGCCTTCATTACTAATCATTGAGAAGAAGATTGTCGATGCGGGTTACACGTAAATTGCACAATCACCTCACCATGTAAAACGTGACTTGGCATCCACGTTTTTACACAGTAGTTTTTACACACTTCTATAAGTACTTTTTGACGTGTAAGCCACTTGTAGATTTCTTCTTTTTAAGCATGTAATTAAATAAAAGGAAATTAGTTTACAATTTGTGGTGGGTAATTGGTACCCACGATATCATCAATCATCAAATCGAATTTGACTACTAAAAAATGGAATTGCCTGGTCTCATATTTTGGTTGATAAACTCCGTGTTTAACTTCCATCTTGTAGGATCGAGCAAGAGAGAGGAGATCACACGCGGAAGAAATAAAACGATTACATTGATAATCAGTTTGGTGTACATTAACTCATGGCTTAACAGCCTACTTATAGTCTCACAAACTTGATGATCACTCAAACTACTTACCTAATAAAATCAAACTCTAATAAAGCACACTTCTAGAAACATAAAGAAACTCTAAATATAGTAAAACTCTAAACACAACAACCGACACAACTTGCTCTTCTAGTTAACCCGAACTTCCAAATATCGCACCTTGTGTGTACTGTTCCTGTTGATCCAACTTGACTGCGTCAACTGCAGCAGTTGATCCATTCGGACTGGATCAACAACACTTGTTGATCCACGAACCAAATCTATATCTTGGTTTAACTTCCAACATCCTCCCTTAAACCAAGATATCATTCAACGTGAATTTCGTAACCCTCTTGTACTCCTCATCTTCTTCCATTGATCGACGTTTAGTACGTCCTTGTCTTTTCTCATTTTACATTCCTATTCTTCCATAGATAAACGTTAACACGTTCTTGTCTTTTCTCATTCTTCTTCAAAGAAACCACCAAACAAACCCTTACTCCTTGATATTCGATTATAGATCATCCAACTTCATGATCACACCGGAATTCCGTCAATCAAACTCAAATAAAAAACAAAGCACAAACAACAAACCAACTAAAACGAAGCAATCTTCTAATTTTTCTTAACAACAATCATAAAACTTCTTTCACATTCTTTATCTTCATCGCAGCGGAACACCATCTTTAACAAGCTAGAAACACCTCATTGTGCTCTATACAACTTGCTAATCAAACACAAAAACCAAATTCTTTAACTCATCATTGAGCATTGTAGCTCACCTTCAACTTTCTTCACTGAGCATTGTAGCTCAAACTCAACACTTGTTTACCTACTTCACTCGCAGGATTTCCACTCAACTCTTCAAATTCCACCCTGGAATTTCTTCACCCCACTGGGATTGCTTCACACATCTCTAGCCAAATCCCCACTGGGATTGCTTAACTCAACTTGTAGACTTTACTCTCCTACAATCTTGTTTCACGCTCACAACCTTGTGACGTCTCAAACTCAACAACTCATAGGTATTAACCTCCTTTTGTTGTCTTCTCACACATCACCCCCTGGTGATTACTTCTCTTACTTCACAACCTTACTGTTGTATTTCTACTTCTCTTCAACTTTATTTCTTTAGGGTTTATTGAAATTCTACGGTCTCCCTATTCCACATGATCGGGTTGAAGTTCGGTCTTTAGTAGTCATTCCCCCTCCTCCTCCGCCCGAACAAGTGAAATATGTATTGCAGACATTTCAGAGTAAGATGATGCTCTAGAACTGATGGCATTCTTTTAAATTTTTGTTTCTATTGTGAAGATTGTATGTATTGGTCTCACGAGTACTAGATTTTTCTATTAGGTGGATGCAAGAAATGTTTCTGATGGGGATTGCTTAACGGTTTATGTGGATGTTGCGGACACAAGGGAAGCATCCAATGTGCCCAAGGTTGTGCAAATAGAAATATCAGAACAACTGAAGGCACGGGCATTCAAGGATTATGCCAAGGCAGATGCATTAAACAAGATGATTGTGGATGCTGGTTACAGGTACTTGCGCTTCTCAAAATCGTGTTTTCACAGCAATATATATCAATAATGCCCACTTTGTGCTTATTGCATATACAGACTCCTAAGAGGTGCAAACAATGTGGATATTCTTGCAAAAACATATCGGATTCGATTGAGGTAAAAACAAATTCATGTTTGATTTGGTTAAATGAAATCAAATTTGTTTGTAATCGTCTTGGAATAATATTGGGTAAACAGGGGTATTGATTCCCCAAAAAACAAAATGCACTATGGAAAAGAGGCTAAGGAAGAACTTACTAACCTGGTTCAAGGCAAGTGTTTGACTATTGGTGTTTACGGTGAGGATAAATATGGTCGGCTCGTAGGAGACGTCTATTGCAATGGAAAATTTGGTCATATGTATCTTGCTGGAACTTTTGTACAAGAACTTCAGTTTGGAGAGGCTGAGAAACTTGGTCATTTCGAGCGACATTTGACAAAGTTTCTGAGCCTCTTCAAACTACAGTGTTTGTACAAAGGCTTTCAGCAAGAGACCTGCAAGTCCTCAAAGCTTGTTCATGGACATTTAAACCCAGTTTGTAGCACTGTAACGAATTCTCCAAGTTGTCTGGCATCGCATAAGCATCAGTACCCAAACGCATATGCGCAGCAAACTTTGTTTTTGGACATTTAGGACACTGAATTTACTAATGTACCAGATTTGAGTTGCGAACATGGATTGTGGACCTTGTGGTTCACCGTTCATGTAGGTGTCAATCAAAAAAACAAAACAAATTATGTTCAACGTAGAGTCAAGCATTGATATTAATTGACTCTCAAACTATAGGAGCAAAATCAATATTATGTGATCAACATAGAGTCATAAAGGATGTAGAATCACCTCACCATGTAAAACGTGACTTGGCATCCACGTTTTTACACAGTAGTTTTTCAATATAGCATTAGTTATTTTTAGTCAATTCTTGCATATTACGTTTCCTGACCATGCATATAGAGAGAGATGCGTAATTCTTCTTCTTGTTTACCAGAAGATGTTTTGTATGAGATTTTTGTTCGTCTTCCTTTCTAGTCGATATGCAAGTTGAGGTGTGTATCAAAATCCTGTTTATCACTTTTCTCAAATCCATCTTTCATTGATTTGATTTTCAACAAATTGGTTATGACAATGTCAGGTGGTGGTTGTACCCCATGGACAATCATTACGCAACATTATTACAAGTTTGATGTTGCAACTCATAAGCGTTCGATCTTCACAACTTCATCTGTTCAACTTAACCATGAATTCGTATCTACACATAATGAGCTTTCGTTTGGAAGGATCGCACCAGCAAAAACACCCATATACCCTTTAGCTTCTAGTAATGGTCTAGTTCTTTGTTCAACACACACCATCAGCCATAGAGATTATTTCATCTTCAATCCATTCACTAGACTAGACAATCTGTTTCACTCCCTCGACCAGATTATAAAGCGGGTCTTACTGGTTTTGTTTTTAAATCGCTTACCGGAACTTATAAAATAATTCATATCCCATATACCTGTATGACTCACAATTTTAATCTTCATATTTTCTCATCTGATACAAGTGGATGGAGTACTCACGCAGTTAAATGCTCTCTACAAGTCTATATGATTAGTGGCCAATACCATTACCACATACTTAACCATAGTGGAATATGGTATTGGGTAAATGAAGGAGATACAATGATAGCTTATGACGACAACCACAACAACAGTGATGGTGGTGAATGTAGGATATTCAGCTTGCCCGGGGGGACAAGTAAGGTTAAACGTTTTGATCAACTATGTCTTGGGGAGTCAAAAGGGCTTCTTTGTTATGGCAAAATTGAGGAAGTATCTGAAAAATTATTCACTATCAGTGTCTGGGTGTTCCAAGATGGCGACTGCAATAATGGATTAACTTGGAAGTTGCTGTGTAAAGATATTGAAATAGATGATTTACATGGCAAGTGTATCATCACAACCAAGATACACGTTTGCAGCTTTCAGTCCGGTGGATCCGAATGTTGTGCTCATTGAGTGCTATAGCGGTGGGCTTGATGATCGGCGCAAATATGAAGTGGCATTCAATGTCCAAACTAGAAAATCCGAAGTACTTCTTTCTTCTCATCCTGGATCGGAATTATACTACAGGGATCTTCGCCGAATTGTAGTAATACCACAGCCAACAATCATTCCAACTATTACGAATTAAACTATATATAGGGCTTTTATCTAGCTCCATAGTCTCTTTGTCAGCAAGTTAGGGTGAGCACAGTAAAACACACATTATTTGATGATGAGCAAGTTAAAAGGTTTGCGGATTTGGACTGGTGCCGTCGTTATGGAAATTAAGAGGGCAAAAATTTTGTTTTATATCCTTTGCGATATTCCTTTTTGAATGGCAATCGCCATATTTGGTTTTAATATATCCTAGAGTGTTATTTACTTCATTGTTCGTCTGTTATTCCATTGTAGACGGTATATATATTACCTGCTCAAGAGAGATTGGAGTTGGAATTTGTTAGAAGAAAATCCTGATGCATGGGATCCTAGCTACTGCTGAATCACCTCATCTCAAAATCAGATTCATTAATAAATATAAGTAGCAAAACATTCATTAAATTTCTGAATGTTACACGATTTTTTTTTTTTTAAATATGGGTCTATGAATCTACGGACTAGGAGGAGGGTTTTTCAAACTTGTTTACCTTTACTTCCTTCTAGCTAAACCAAGTTAGTGTTTTTTCAGTCTAATCAATGGGGGAACTGTTTGGGGGATCAGTGGGATAGTATGGGTTGGGAACTGGTCAAGCCAATAGATCATCAAGAATATGAATCAATATGGGGGATCAGCATGCTCGTGTCTCCACAGCTTACTGTTGGCGTTTCAGCTCTAGCTTGTAATCTTTTCCACATTGATATCACTTCTAGCTTGAGATTAGTGAGCATGTTGCATCATCAATGGAACCTCAATTTACATGCATGGATGGCTGTTTTTTTTATATGGTTACATCCAGATGGCACTATGAAGAAGAATCGTCATTTTTAATCTTTTTCTGAGACTAACAAATCCATTGTTCTTTTTTATATGGTTACATCCAGATGGCATTGAGTAGAAGGAAGGATTCAACTATTCAGTTTACTACTGATGGAGGTTGGAATTTGGGTTATTTCAATTTTTTCCTAACATTAATCCAGAGATTGATGAACCAAAAATTGAGTTAAATGTCTATGGAATTTGGTGATATTTTTATGATATGCTACAATGCTGCAACTATGAAGAAGAATCGTAAACCAAAAATTTCAAACCACCAGAAGTATATGGACTATTTCTTGCAAGGATACAACATTCAATGTAATGATAAGGCTTTTCTTCCGAATGAGAATAATTGGAATAACAAAATCCATTGGTAATAATTGTTTTTTTTTTGGTCATCACATGCATCTTTTTGAAAATGGAGCTAAAACAAAAAATCCACTACCCTTCTGTATAGTGCAAACTAATTGGGGTATATCAATTTTAAAGGGATATTTTTGTGGGTTTTTATGTCATCTCATGTATGTCAAAAAAAAGCAAAAATCTTCAACTTTGATTTTCCAAAAAAATTATTGCTCTAATGCAAGATGTTTAAACTCAAACCCATCATTTTGTTGTGTGATGAAGATCATGATTTACGTTTTTTGGTCGGCTTTTGGCTTTTCATAATAGCCATGTGAGGTCAACGATGAAGTCTTTGTCGGCCACATCTTTATCTCACAAAACAAAAGTCGGCAAGGTCGACGCATGATCTTCACTTTTGGCGCGGCATGATCGACCTTGCCGACTTTTCATACTTTCAGAACTGAAAGTGTTGATTTATTCTTTGATTTTGAGTATGATTTCATATAACAAATTTGCAATCCCCTTTTTAGAAGTATTTCGGTTGTGTGCTTCATTTTCGTTGCAAGAGATATTCTCCAAAAAAAATCATCAAAAATCATCCCACAAAAGTTCAATCAAAAACAAAATTTCATTACTTAAAATTCATAAGTTTTAATCTATTCAAATCAATTTAAACTTAATTAATTAATCTAATCAAAATTCTAGTGTTAATTAAACGAGGGCAATTTTGCCATTTTGAAAATACAAGGTTAAAGGGTGGCTTGATTTTACTTCAAAATGACCCTATTTTGTCTTATTGGGTATACCCCAATTAATCTGGGTATACCCCAATCTCGCCAGGTTTTAAAACCAATGCTCATGAGAAGTGATATACTCACTAAATTTTCTCACTATTTTCATTCAGAGAGGGGAATGGACGGCTCCTGCCTCGTTCTTAACATTGAGATAGTGAATGGGATTAAGTGGGGCCAGCCATTTATCAGAGGCGAGATTTTTTTGTCGGTCAAGCTAGCATTTTTCAACTCTCATAGACTTTTGGTGGACCCTACCCATCCCTTTAGGCTTTAGATCAGCAGGGGACACACAATTGTTTTCAAAAATTCTTGCCTAAAAATTTCATCCAGATGGTACAAAATTTGAGTACGGAGTGTTGTAAAAAATTTCATCCACACAATTTAATCCGGTTGTTTCTCAAAAGTGTTCTTGTGGTCCGAAATGGCACTACAAATTTTTGAACCCACAATTGGGGATATGAAAACTAATTGGGGATATAGCTACAAGACAAAATAGGAGTCCCAATAGCAATTCTTGGTCAATTTTTTTAATTCCTAATTTACCCCTCACTAATTAGGTTTAGTGGTTAATAATAATTAGTAAAAATCATAAGTATTTGGGGGATAGATTAGTGTGTATTTTTATTTTTGTTTGGGTGAGAGTAGAAGGAGGGAAACAAATATTTGAGAGAAATTTCTTTTTTTGAAAATGGAAGATGATTGTGATGAGAGAATTACCGCTAATAAGAGGTTGAAAAATTGATTTTTTTTCTTTGAATCCACCATTGTTTGCAGCTGAAAAAGCTTGGTGCCGGCAAGGTATTCAACCAAAAACCCATGCGGGCAATTGTTGGAAATGTTCATAAATTGTTTGCCACTATGTTCATAAATTGTTTGCCAATTCTGGTTTTGATCTTCATAATGTTGATTTTTTTCTGGTTTTGAACAGGTACCGGCATGGTAATCTAGTTTTCGAGCATGCTTAGGTACATGTTAAAACATAGTATTTTGCTTAAATTTCTATCTTAGGAACAGGGATGAAAAGTATCCGAATGTTGATTTTTTTCAATTGACTACCTAGGCATTGATAGGAAATTCTCGAGCATGCGGTATCATGTTCGGCATATGGTCTTCATCAATTCCGGCATGGTCTTCATCACTTAGTTTTGAATTTTTACGGTATTAATCGTCCACTGCTTGGCATGGTCAGTTGATATGAAGACCATGCGGTATTGTTTTCCTAAGCATACCATGTTGCTTTATTTTCTATGCCTAGGAGTGGACTGATTAATACAGAAAAAATTCAAAACGGAAGTGATGAAGACCATGCTTGCAATTGATGAAGACCATATGCTTGGGAACATGATACCGGCATGTTCTTCATCAATTCCCGGCATGGTCATCATCACTTTCAACATGATCTTCATCGTTTCGAATTAAAAAAAATGGTTTCCAAAGTGAGGAAAAGAGAATTTGATATAGAGTGTGGAGAGTTTAGAATTTGAAAGGTCATCATCACTTTCAGCATGATCTTCATCACTTCCGAATAAAAAAAAAATTGGTTTCCAAAGTGAGGAGAAGAGAATTTGATATAGAGTGGGGAGAGTTTAGAATTTGAAAGGGAATGGGAAATATTTGGGTTTCAAAGCTCCATCCCTAAATAAGATTAATAAGAAGTGGAGATGGAAATCGGGGATATGATTTTGTTTTTTGATTTTAAGTTTTTGATTTTTATTTTGTGGGAAGGGAATTTTAGTATTTTCGCCCCCAAAAGTCACCCCTTAGCACACACCATGGGTTGGGGGAAGTAATTCATATCCCCCGATTAGTTTTTATATCCCCAATTGCGTGTTCAAATTTTTCCATGAAAAGTTGAAAATTTGGAGCAAAAATTCCAATCTAAATACACTAGTACTCTTGTATTCAAAATTGTGCATAAGGTGGGGGAATGGAAGAGGTTATTGATCTTTCGGCAGACCGCAGTTAGATGTAGAATTTCTTCTGCTTCTCACAAAAATTAGAGTGTGCGATTATCGTTTTATAAGTTAATCTCGGGCTTAATTAAGTCAAAAAAATTAGAAATTCGTATTCTTTTTGAAGGCATGCTTATTTTCTTGTCCCTCCCACATTTTTTTTTTTTTTTTTTTTTTTTTAATAGGAAAATGGAGAAATAGGCACCTAGATAGGTTGCCCTCTCATGGATACAGGTTGGATACTGTCTGAGCTAGAAGGTTCATCAGACGTATCCCTCAAAATATAATTAGTGTTATTACAGTAATCCTGCTGAAGATTGATGTTTGTAGAATTCTGTAGCGCAAGCAAAATGGTTTGAAGATTCCTTCCCCTCCAGGTAGAGTCGGAGAAGTGATTGGACTATCTAGTTATTCTTGCAAGAATTATAGCAGCAAAGTTTTGTTGAGCATTAACTGCACTGAGCTTCCCTAAGATGAAATCAATTGGAGCATTGTTGTTGTTGTTGTTTCCTCCTTGTGTTATACTTGCTCCTCCTTTGAACCTGTTTTGAACTTCCAGTTGGTAACTTGATTTGATAGCTTGTAATGTTTCTTCCTCTTCAGCAGAAAATTTGACATTCATTTGCCTCATAGTCTTTCCCCAAGTTAGGGCAAGATGAGCTCCTCTTCTTGATCTTTCTGCTCTGCTGAGTCCAGGGGTATGGTCTTTGAAGTTTCTTGTTCCCATGCATTGACCTGTGAAGGACATGGCAACAAAGGAGTAATTAGTATAGGTATGAGCATCACTAGTATCATGGCATGGGTATACAGATTCAATATGCATGCTAATAGTGATTCCAAATTTGTCAGAGGTATGTCTGTAATTCTCTGGAGGAGAATTAGAGTTGTCATACTGGTAAAATAGGTTGTTCATGATATGCCCTTGTTTATGATGTACTCTAGAATGAATGCAGAGGTGCTAGGTTGTGCTTCTAGCTGTAACATTAGCATCTGGAGTGATTTTTCTAAACACTCAGTCACATCTGGCTTTCCAGATGAACCAACAGATAGTAGCATAAGTTTCGTTCCAGCTGGCAGAGATTATTAGCCTGGAACCAGCTATTGAACCAATGATGAAAAGAGGTGAATGTCGAGAAGATGTTATGATGCTCTCCCATGAGATTCTTCCAGACTTTAGAGGCAGCTGGCCAGGATATAAGTGCATGAGTAATATCTTCAGCTCCATTGTTACAGTAGGTGCATATAGGACTTATGTAGCTTAAGATGTTAGCAGTTTTTGCATTAGTTGGAAGAATTCCATGAGAACATTTCCAGATGAACAAGTGAATTGTTGGATTTGTGTCCAGAGCCCAAATTTTATTCCATGGAGCAATCTGACTATCATTGGCATACTTGTCTTGGATTAGTTTTTCATATAAGGATTTGACAGAAACTTGTCATTGGGAGTGAGAGGCCACTGGATTTCATCATGATCAGAAGGGGAAATGTGAGTTTGAAGTATTAGGTGTTGACTGTCGGGTGTGAATCATTGATTTAGGATATTAATATCCCATTCTCCAGAAGTGGTGAGAAGTTGGTTAACAGTGTTTAGGTTATCAGGGCAGTGGGTAGGTTTGGGGATTCTGGCAGATTTGCCAGCTATCCAACTGTCTTCCCAGATGTAAATTTTTCTTTCATTACCAATCTTCCAATTGTAGTTTTGCTGAATTAAGGTTATTCCTTCCAGGATTCCTTTCCATATCCAAGAGTCATTGTACTTTTGCTTGGTATCCATTCTTATAACTTCTGTATTGGGGAAGTGAGACATTTTCATGGTGCTGCTCTAGAGGGAATTTGGTTCCTTGATTAATCTCCAGGCAATTTTTGAGAGCATGGCCAAGTTGAATATTTCCATATTCTTGAAGCCCAGTCCCCCAAGTTCCTTAGGTTTATTAACAGCATCCTAGGAAAAGTAGTAGACACCTTTAGATTTGTCCTGATCTTTGTTCCAGAAGAATTCCTTTGGATAGCATTGATTTCATTGCAAGTGGTTTTTGGAATCTTAAACCAGTTCATCTGATATATGCTAGAAGTAGAAGTAACAGATTGGATCATAGTCATCTTCCCAGCAGTGGAGAGGTTAGTCTTCCATCCAGCAAACCTGAATTGAAGCTTATCAACACAAGGCTTGAAAGCTTGGATTTTACTCTTAGTTGTGAATAAAGGGGATCCCAGGTATTTGTCTAAAGTATTTATTCTTTGGACATTCATAGAAGTGCTTATGCTGTCAGCTAAGTCAGGGGCAGTGCTTCCGCTGAAGAATATGCCAGAGTTAGAGAAGTTTATCAATTACCCTGAAGATTGCCCAAAGTCATGAAAGATCTGTATAAGATTGTTACATTCCTGCAGGTTGGCTTTGCAGAAGATCATGCAGTCATCAGCAAAAAGAAGGTGGTTTATGGCTGGAGCATCCTTGCAGATCTTGATCCCTTGAATTTGTTGTTGGGATTCAGCATGAGTTAAGTATCTAGAAAGAGCTTCCATGCAGAAGAGGAAGATATATGGGGATAAGGGATCCCCTTGTCTCAAACCCCTAGAAGGCTTAAAGAAATTTCCTGGTGACCCATTGACTAGGACAGCCATGCTTGTAATAGATATGCATTGATGTATTAAGTCGCACCATTGAGGGTTGAAACCCATTTGAGACAAAACTTGGAGAAGGAAATCCCAATTCACTCTGTCAAAGGCTTTGGCCATATCAATTTTGATGCCCATAGTTCCATTGCTTCCTTTTTTCCCTCTTCTGGTATTCATATGGTGAATTATTTCATGGGCTACAGCAATATTGTCAGAGATTTGTCTTCCATGTATGAATGCAGACTGAAAAGGGGATATGATTTTAGGGAGGAGGTGTTTGAGTCTTTGGGCTAAGAGTTTAGATATGATTTTGTAGGTGGTATTGCATAGGGAGATAGGCCTGAAGTGAGCTGGTGTGGTAGGTTTCTCAATTTTGGGGATAAGAGAGATGAAGGTGGAGTTAATCTCTTTTAGGATGTGCCCTGAGGTGAAAAAATAATGGAGCATGTGAGTGATGTCTTCTCCCACAATGCCCCAATTAGCTTGGAAGAATTTTGGAGCAAAGCCATTGGGTCCTAGAGCTTTTTCTCCAGCCATGCTAAAGAGGATATTTTTGATTTCCAGAGCATCGGGTATTCTAAGAAGGTTCTGGTTTTCTTGAGTGGTTATGGTTGTAGGTATGAGATTTATAATGAGGGGGTTGATGTTTATAGTTTCAGCAGTTGCCATGGTGTCAAAGTGATTTGTGAAAATAGTGTGGATTTCAGCACTGTCTTGAGTCCAGGATCCATCATTTCTTTGTATAGAATCAATTTTGTTCCTTCTATATCTCTTTTGAGCAGCCAAGTGGAAGTAACCAGTGTTTCTATCTCCAAGTTTGATATGTTGGTCCCAGCTTTTGGTCTTCCAGAAGGATTTTTAAACATGTTGCCAATGCTCAACCTGCAGTCTTGCTTCTTTAAGGTCTTGTCCTCTATTTGAGTTGAACTGATTCTTGGTTAACCAATCAAGGTGTTGGATGCTTTCTTCAAGATTTTCTTTGATGTTGCCATAAACATATTTATTCCATTTCTTTAGTCTTACTTTTATCTCCGAGTTTCCTAGCAATTCTTATAGCTAGGGATCCTTTATGGTTAACATTCCAGCATTCAGCTATTATGCTCTTGCAGTCATCATGGTTGAGCCAAGGTCCAAAGAATTTTGAAAGGGATGTGTCCTTGTTTCCAAGAGGGGTTGGTATTGAATAATATAGGATTGTGATCAGAACCAATGGCAGGGATGTTAGAGATGGTAGTATTAGGTTGGTGTTTATGGGTAAAAATCGTTTCTGCCGATTTTGGAAAATTCGGTAGGTGAGTGAGAAACTGGTTTAAACCCTAAACAAATGTGATGCACATGAGCACTTTCTAGATTCGAGAGATCAATCTGTACAAGTTCGGCCTAAACCAAGAAATGGCCGTTCCAGACTTGCTTCGGTCACAAAGTGGAGGAGAAGGGTTGATTTGGGGAGGGAAGCAAAGAAAGGTGTTGAGACCAGAATAATTTTGGGAGAGTAGTGTCTCGACTTGTATCAGAAACTGAAAGCTTCGGAAGCTTGCAAGAGATGAAAGCTTTTGGAGAGCTTGCAAAGTTGCCTTTTCCGAGAGTGTTGTATTTTCTCCGACCCGAGACTTGTTGTGCGGTGGAAATAGGTAAGACCTATTTATACAAGTCGAGATTGAAACGTACCCTGGCCTCATGAAAGAAGAGAGTAAAGGGTGAAATAATGGGACGAGGTGGTAACCGCATGGTTTTTATGGGTGAAAACGTTTTCACCATTATTTTCTCATTTATTTGACCGATTTATTCCTATTCACGCTTTCTTAATATGAGCGTTGTATAAGCTGCATGCTGTGACCTCCAAACCAATACCCTGGAAAGCATCCCCCAGTTTGTGTTGATGTCTCGAGTGTTGGTTGCACCTTGAGTGCAAGTGGCGCTGCTAGGGCGCGTGTGGCATGTGCCAATGGCATGTGCGAAATGCCTTTGTTGCGGGTTGCACCTCGAGCGCAAGTGGCAATGCCAGAGCTGCTAGTGGCGTGTGTGGCATGTGCCAATGGCATGTGTGGAATGCCTTGGTGGTAGGTTGCACGGTTTGCAAGTTAGGCTACCAGCGTGGGTTTTGGCATGCGTACGGCCAAGTTGGCCTAAGTTGCACGGCTTGGAAGTTGGGCTACCAGCGTGCATGTTTGGCATGTGTCAATGGCACGCACGGCCATTAGGGCCACGACTATGTAATGAAAGCTACCAGCGAGCGTGTTAGCATGTGCCGATGGCATGCTCGGCCATTAGGGCCGCGACCCGGTAAGAAAAGCTACCAGCGATGCGTGTTGGCATGTGCCAATGGCATGCGTGGCCAATTTGGATCACAACCTGGTAAGAAAAGCTACCAGCGATGCGTGTTGGCATGTGCTAATGGCATGCGTGGCCATTAGGACCACGACTTGGTAAGAAAATCTACCAGGGAGCGTGTTGGCATGTGCCAATGGCATGCTCGGCCATTAGGGCCACGGCCTGGTAAGAAAAGCTACCAGCGATGCGTGTTGGCATGTGCCAATGGCATGCTCGGCCATTAGGGCCACGACTTGGTAAGAAAAGCCATCAGCGAGCGTGTTGGCATGTGCCAATGGCATGCTCGGCCATTAGGGCCACGAATTGGTAAGAAAAGCTACCAGCGATGCGTATTGGCATGTGCCAATGGCATTCTCGGCTATTAGGGCCACGGTTTGGTAACAAAAGCTACCAGCGAGCGTGTTGGCATGTGCCAATGGCATGCTCGGCCATTAGGGCCACGGCTTGGTAAGAAAAGATGCCAGCGATGCGTGTTGGCATGTGCCAATGGCATGCTCGGCCATTAGGGCCACGGTTTGGTAAGAAAAGCTACCAGCGAGCGTGTTGGCATGTGCCAATGGCATGCGTTGCCAATTTGGCCTAGGTTGCACGGTTTGCAAGCCTAGGCGCGGGCGCTACTTTGGCATGGCGCGGCTAGGGCCAAGGTAAGGGTGTTTGGCTTGGCGTGTCTTGGCCCTAGCTATGCTAGTCACACCAAACGCGCCAAAGCATGCCAACCATGCTAGCCGCACCTCCGTGCCAATGGAAAATCATGCCAGCCACACCTAGCCCAAGCTAGTCGAACCTCCGTGCCAATGGAAAATCATGCCAGCCACACCTAGCCCAAGATAGCAGCGTTATGCCAAACACACTCTGCCTTGGCCTAGCTATGCTAGTCACACCAAACGCACCAAACCATGCCAACCATGCTAGCCGCACCTCCGTGCCAATGGCAAATCATACCAGCCACACCTAGCCCAAGCTAGCCGCGCCATGCCAAGCGCACTCTGCCTTGGCCCTAGCTACGCTGGTCACGGAGGTGCGGCTAGTTTTTGTGTTTAGAAGATTTTTTATTTGCTTATATTTTGATTTTTTATTTGCTTTAGAATATTTTTACTGGTTTTTGTGTTTAAGTTTCTCACTAATACAACGTCGATTTGTTTTCATGAGGAACTAATCTTCTCTTCGATTTTGCGGCACTCTGTAGTGTAACAGTGGTGATCCGGTGGTGGTTTTAAGTAATAGGTGGTGTAGGAGATTTTCAATCTCCCCTTGTCGCAGTGGTTTATCTTTCATCCGTCATGGATATGTTCAAGTTATCAAAAAAAGTTGGAGCTCAAAAAATAGTAGTGTTTTTTATGTGGTGTATGATTTATCTGTCGGATTATATGATACATAAGTCAGTAGGATTTGCTACCAGTCACCATCATGTTCCTTCCCCTAGGGTGGAGGAATTCATCCATGCACATTACCAAAGTTGCAGCATCAAATCTGAGGAGGGCAAAAAGGGTAATGCACCAAAGAAGAAAGCGCAATTACTGGATTTTGAAAATTTGAAAAAAAATCCTAAGTCGAGCATATATTTTTTCTCATAAAATTTTCTGTGTCAACTGTTTATGAGTGGGTCATCGGGTTAATTATGGAAACTCTGAAGAGAGGAAGAGAAACCCTAACCCTAACATTATAGCTATAAATATGTTGAAAGTTGAGATTCTTCTACACAATCAAAAGGAGTATATCAATATCCTAAAACGAAAGAGGATGTCGCAGCCAAATAACTTGCAGCTTGCAGCCTTAACAAGAAGAATGCAGAATACAAGGATCAATCTTGGTCAAGCTAGAGACGTGAGAAGTAGTTTGATCTCAGCATCAGAGATTGGGAAGCGTACCGACAAATGGAAGAAGCTGTCTTATTGGCAAGGTAATTCATAAAGATGACATTGAGCCCGATCACTGTGAAGAAGGAGATCAATATTATATGGAGAAAGTACAAGCGTGTGGATTTGAATACTCTGGGTCGAAATCTATTTGTTTTCAAATTCAAAAATGAGGATGCTAAGAGGGAGGTACTTAAAAGAATTCCCTGGGTGATTAATTTTATGTTGGTCGTCCTCCAGGAATATGACAACTCTGTACCATTAGAGAGCTACTCCTTTACACATCAGACTTTCTCTGTAATATTTAGGAATCTTTCCTTAGAACACACTGATGATGGGATAATCGAAAAGATGGCTAAGGATATTGGTCAACTGGTAGTGATAGATGGGAAGAAGTGTGTTACAATCAGGGGGAGAGTAGTTACTGCTAAGATCTTGGTCGACCTAAAAGAACCGCTGAAGAGAGGAGTATGGATTTATAATGCAGCCAAGCAAAAAGTGTGGGTAAAATACCATTTCGAAAAGCAGCCAAAATCTACTTGCCCGCACTGCTATGTGATCGATCATGATGATGAGAAGTGTGAGGATATTGCTTGGAAAATCTTTATCTATGGCTTAACAGACAAAGAGTTCGAAGATTACTATGCTGAACATGCCCATATGGTGGAAGCCTATGAGAAGAAGAAAGAAACGGAGGCTCTTTGGAGAAGATCAAAATGTTAACAATAGTGGGTCGGGTCAAGACAATGAAGACGGGTCGGATATGAGAATGAATAAAAGAACCCGTGATTCTGGAATTGAGGACAACTATGTTATTCTCGACAATCCTCTTGCTTTCACTGATGGGAACCTAGGAACTAAGGCTGGTGGAGAATATCATTACGATAATCAAAATCCAACTTTTAAAGTGAAGATTTGAACATGACGGATGCGATAATGAGGGGGAAGTGAAGGATCCAACCACTCGGACTGCGGTTACACGAAGGAGTGCAAACAAATCGGGTTTGTTTCTATTTAAAATCTTTTCGAATTTCTCTTTCTCCTAGTAATCTCAATTTTAGGGTTTCTATTCATAAGCATCTTTACGTGAATTTACGGGCTAATTACGGTATTAGGTTGTGTAGACCTGTTTTAAACCTAAAAATTAATTTTTCTATCAAACCTAATTATCAAAAAATGAAAATTCTTTCTGGAATGTACATGGTTTTGGGAATAACGATACTAGACAAACATCTAGGTGAATTGATTAGAGCCAACGATCCAGACCTAATATTTTTATCCGAAACAAAAACCATGAATGAGAAAATGCAAAAGTTTATCTATAGGTTTAACTACATGAATTACTTATATGTGAACCCAATTGGTGCCTCTGGTGGTCTCTTTATGCTTTGGAAGGATGGTATACACATAGATGTGGTTGATATGAATGTTAATTTCATCACTGTGGTGGTGAATATGGATTCTAGAAGTGGTCATACTCTGCTTAATTGTATGTATGGTACATTGGACGATCTAGGATGGGATAGACAATGGGATTACCTGGATAATCTAGCTACTAGATATCATTGCCCTTGGATTATTATAGGTGATCTGAATTTTATTATTAGACAAGAGGAAAAAGTTGGTGGCAACAAACTTCCTCAAAGTTAGTTGGATAGTGTTAAACATCACTTAGATCACCTTGGACTTACTGATCTGAACTTCATTGGTAATCCTTTTACTTGGAGTAATCACAGAAGTGGAGTCTCCCTAATTTTAGAGAGATTGGACAGGGTTTTAGCTAACTCAAGTTGGCTAGAGTTTTTACCTAAGGCTATTGTTTATCATTTGCTTGAGATAGCTAGTGATCATAGTCCCATTTTGCTAGTCACTTCAAAGGAGGAAAGTAATTCTAGAAAACCTCTTAGGTTTAATAGGTGCTGGTTAAGGAATAACTCTTGTAAGGATGTCATAGTCAACAATTGGAACACTGAGGAAAGAGGTTCTAAAGCTTATAGGCATGCTAAGTGTTTGTATAATGTGAAGATAGCCCTTAGGAATTGGAACCTTAATTCTTTTGGAAATTTTCAATCTCACATTAATGATATTCAAAAACAATTACAAGATGTTTCTTCTGATATGATAACTGTTAATAATGCCTCTGTGAAAAAAAGTCTTGAAGAGTCTTTAAAATACTGGTATGGTGTTAGACAGGATTATTACACCAAAGAGCTAAAGAAAATGTTTTAACTTTTGATGATAAAAACACTAAGTATTTTCATGATAAAGTTAATTTCAGGAAAAGAAGAACTCAAATTGATTGTATTCAGAGTAGTATTGGTGTTTGGTTAACTGATAAAACTATGATTGCAACTGAGCTTAGAGAACATTTTAGTAAAATTAGTAAGACCACTAATCCTCCTAGAGATAGGGGTTTCCTTGATGTTCTTTCTCCTTGTATTACTGATGAAGAGAATGCTTTCCTTATTAGGCCTCCTACTGATGAGGAAATTAAGGCTATAGTGTGGCAAATGCAGCCATGGACTAGCCCTGGCCCTGATGGGTACCCTCCTGGTTTTTACCAACAAATGTGGGATATAGTTGGTTACGATCATCTTGTTGAGATGGTTAAGAGTTTCTTTCATTCAGGTCACATGCTTAAGCAAATGAATCATAATTTTGTGTCTTTAATCCCTAAGAATAATGCTCCTAGAATTGCATCTGAATTTAGGCCTATAAGTTTAAGTAATTTGAGCTACAAAATTATATCTAAGTTACTTTCTAGTAGACTTAAAACTGTGATGGACAAATTTATCTCACCTTATCAAGCTGCTTTTCTGTCTTCCAGACTAATAACAGATAATATTGTGATTGCTCATGAAATTGTAGACACCATGAGGAAAAATAAAACCAAATCTGGACTTATGGCTATCAAATTAGATATGTCTAAGGCGTTTGATAGGATAGAATGGCATTTTCTTCTTGATATTCTAAAGAAGCTTGGTTTTCATGATCATTGGTGTAGACTAATTGAACAATGTATCACTACTGTGTCAACTTCTATTCTTTTAAATGGAGCACCAGGTGAGGTTTACTATCCAACAAGGGGTCTTAGACAGGGAGACCCCTTATCCCCTTATTTGTTTATAATTTGCATGGATGTTCTGTCTAAAATGTTCATTGATGCTGAAGGAAAAAATAGTATTCAAGGTATTAAGGTCACTACCTCTGCGCCACCTGTTAGTCATTTGTTTTTTGCTGACGATTGTCTTGTGTTTACTAGAGCTACAGTCAAAGGGGCTAAGTGCTTAAAGAGTATGCTAGATAATTTCAGTAAGTATTCTGGTCAAGCTATAAACTTTGACAAGTCAGGTCTAGCATTTAGTCCTAAAACTGATCCTAGTACTAAATCCCACATTACATCCATTCTGGGAATTAAAAATTTGGGCCTTGCAGATAAGTATCTAGGTGTACCTTTGTTAATTCAGAGGAACAAAATGGAAACTTTTAAACATCTTGATGAGGCCTGTGAAACAAGGTTAGCTACTTGGCAAGGTAAGTATCTGAATCAACCTGGAAAGACTGTCCTTATTAAGTCTACTTTAGGGACCTTAGCTTCCCATCACCTCTCTGTTTTTCATATGCCAAAAAGGTTAACTGATAAGTTAGATGCTACTCATAGAAGATTCTGGTGGAATAAGAAAGGTTCTTCTAGAGGGGGTTATTTCATAAACTGGGATAATGTTACTAAACCAATTGAATTAGGAGGTCTGAATATAAGGAAAGCAGAACATTTGAATACTGCTCTCTTGGCCAAATTGACCTGGAGACTACTGAATGAACCTGAGGCTCTTTGGGTCCAGATTTTGTGCCATAAGTACTTCTTTAATTTTAATCCTTTACATGCTACTAACAATGTTTCTGTGTCTTGGATATGGAAAGGAATTTGCAGGGGACTAGAATTAATTAGGAAGTACTATTGTTGGGAAGTGGGAGATGGATCCTCTATTGAAATTTGGAAAGATAAGTGGGTTCCAAATAGAAATTCTTGCCTTGATTCTACTTTTGCATCTATAAATATAAAAACAGTTAACCAGCTAATTGATCAGGAAACAGGGCAGTTGGATAGAGAAGTTCTTAGTAGTCTTTTTGATAGGGACACTGTTAAGGAAATATGTCAAATAAGATTATCCACAAATGGTAAAGATACTCTTAGATGGAAGCCCAATCCAAATGGGCAATTCAGTGTTAAGTCTGCTTATAAATGTATTATGCAGGAAATTCATGGTAACCAAAATGTTAACTTTCCTTGGAAGTCCTTGTGGAAACTTAACCTTCCACAGAAAATAAAGCATTTTTGTGGAAATGTATCCACGACTGTGTCTCTGTTAGAAGTAAAGTTTCCAGGTTTGTTTCTTCTATTCCTAGTGAATGTCCCTTTTGTAATAGGCACCCTGAAACTTTGAATCATCTCCTTGTTGATTGCGATATTTCTAAGAGATTGTGGTTTGCTCTAGACCCAAATGTTGCAGGTAGCATGGTTAATGTGAACTTGCAAGAATGGATATCTAGCTGGTTCTCTATCAATAGTAACCACAAGGAACTCCGGGATAAATTCATTCAGTTTGTCAGTTTTTCTATGTGGCAAATCTGGAAACTTAGATGTAATGTGGTGTTTAATAATGCACAGGTTCAGGTGACAAACTTAGTTTTTCAAGTTAATAAAGATATTAGTGAGTGGAATGCTAATACGAGAAAGACTTTTAGCGAAAAGAACGTAACTAGTCGGAGCAGAGATGCTACCCTGGAGCTTACCGGAAAGTCGGGTTTTTAAATTTAATTTTGATGCTTCATATGTGAAAGAAACTAAACATATGGGAATAGGACTAACATCTTTTAATGATGCGAGGACACCGTGGAGGGGCTCAATCCATCCATGGAATAGCTAACGATGAGGAACGGTGAGGCTTTGGCGGCACTAGGAGCTATTAAGTGGGAAAAAGTCGAAGTTTGTGCGAAATTGCATCCTGAAGGTGATTGTCCGAATGTGGTGAATGCTATCAATGGTAGTTTAGGGTCCGTTAGATGGACAAATAATAATGTAATCCAGGATCGCAAGGTTTTATTAGACGGTTTCACAAGTTGGAAATGTACTTTTGTGCGTCGAGAGTCTAATGAAGTAGCTAATAGTTTAGCAAAGAGAGCTAGGAACTACAGAGCTGATGAGTATTGGAACTTAGATTTTCCATTATGGCTGAAATCTCTTATAAGAGATGAACTTAATGTAAACTTATTCTAAGTTTCAATAAAAATTTCTTTCTTATTAAAAAAAAAGAGTTCATTAATCATCAATATCAGGTGAATTCATTGGTAATTATCAATGATTGGAGATCAATTTTCTTACAGTTCCGATCTAAATATACTTTGCTAGTAATTTCTTATTGTCTCTATTGAACTTTGGATCGAGGAAGAACAACAACACTTTTAATTTTTTCTCTTCTGGATTTTGTGAGAAGAGAGTTGAGAACGAAAATTCTTCAGGAGTTCCATCTTTATACATCCCTGATGAGGAGATGGATGAAAGTTTGGAGGAGTGGAAATTTAGTTTAATTGGACGCTTGGATTTTGTGAAATTGAAATTTCTTTTGTGAAGAATCTCTGAGAAAACAATGGAAATTATCAGGTAACTATCAATTGATCCCTATGGGTAAAGGTTTTTACACTATTAAGCTAGCAAATGAAGTTGATATGAGGTATATTTGGAATGGGTTTTGGAAAGTAGAATCTCGAGATATTGAAATTGAGGCTATGGGAACATAATTTTAACCCAGTGACTCGAGAAATCATCTACTGCTTTTGTTTGGGTCAATTTTCCTGGATTGGGAATTGAATTTTGGAAGGAGAAAATTCTTATGGCATTAGGTGAATCAATTGGCGAGAGCGTTAAGGTTGATGAAACAACTCTTAAAAGAGAAGTTGGATATTATGCTAGTGTCTTGGTGGAAGTGGATTTAGCTAATCTTTCCCCGTCATGTTTTAGTAAAAACCAAATATGGTAGTTTTGAGCAAGAAGTACAAATTCCCAAGTTACCTGGATTACTCGATCGGTGCAAGGTAGTAGGACACTTAGTTACTTGAATGTAGATTTATGAGAAAAGAGACAGAACAATAGGATGATGCTTTGAGAAAATCCTGTGCAAAGGAAGATTTGGAAGCAAAAGGAAAAAAACAACAACCACAAATTGGGTTTGATATTTGTTTCACTCCAAAAACTCAGTCACATCTTTGTTGCGGTGAAAGAAATGGCAAATATGGCGCCACATAGTACCCAAAGGAGGATGAAATTCAAGAGGAGTTGTTTTATGAAAGTGAAGATATTGATGCAGTGATACCTCCTATAACTAATGAAGGTAACAGCTCATCTACAATATTTTTTGGTGATCTTAATTCTCAGAATGAATTCCATGATTTGTCTGTTGATAAACTCCTTCATGTGGTCAATAGTATACCTACTAATTTGGAGTGTACCAATACTTCAAAGCATAGCACTGAAGTAGATAATTTAGTGACATAAATGAATAACACTGGAACTGATGTTCAAAAGTTTAATGCACTTGGGTCTCCCAGTAAATTCAATGTGTTAGTTGATGTGGTTGAGGAACAATTAAGTGTCAATAAGGAGAAGGTGAAGACAACTAATGCTACACTATGTAAGGGTACTAAAGGTAAAACTTCTGGTAATCCAACTAGAATACAACCTGTCAGAAATTTAGTTAAGAAACACTAAAGGAGTGAGGAGTCCTTAACCTTCTCAAAAAATTCTTCATTAATGAGAGTCATGTTCTGGAATATTAGAGGCTTGAGGAGAATGAAAGCCAAAGATAAACTCATAAATTTAGTGAAACAATTTAACCTTCCCTTTTATGGATAGCTGAGCCAAAAATCAAGACTTCTGGGAATTATGTTAAGAATTTAAAGCTATCTGGTATGAATCAAATGATAGTTCATAATGCTTCTGGTGGTGGGAAAGCTAATATTTGGTTGTTCTGGCAATCTACTATGTCAACTCCTTCAGTAATATCATCAACGAAGCAAGCAATAACAGTTTGAAGTGGGTAAAGTACTTGTAACTGGAGTACATGAAGCATGTTTAACAGCGGATAGAAGAGAACTGTAGGAGAATTTAGAAGTAATTCATGAAATGGATATGCCCTGGCTGGTTGTTGGAGATTTTAATGAAGTTTTGAGTTATGAGGAAAAGTTTGGTGGTAGAAGACCTCTAAAAATTGCTATCCAAGATTTCAGAAACTGTTTAAATATTTGTGATCTCATTCAAGCTCCTAAATCTGGTATACAATATTCATGGTGTAATAATAGACCTGAGAAGAATAGAATTCTGTGTGATTTGGACAAAGATTTCTTTAATATTAAATGGCTTGAGAAATTTGATGGCTGGAAATATAAGGTGGGAGTAAAAGGAAATTATGATCATGGGCCTGTAATGGGATGTACTGTGGAGGTCCCTAAACCAAGAAATATTCCTTTTAGATACCAAACCGTATGGGCTACTCACCCTGAGTTTTTACAAGTGATTCAAAGTTCTTGGGAGGAAAGTATATCTGGGAATCCTGCTTTTGTGTTTATGTCCAAACTTAAGAGATTTAAAGAATTTGTAAAAAAAAAATGGAACTGGGAGGTGTTTTAAGAGTGAAAATGCAACAAGCTGAAACAGAAGTGGAGAAAGCATCTTGGAATTCTGATGCCAATCCTGAGAATATTGAATTGCTGAATCATCTAGTTACTGCTAGAGGGAAACAAGAATTAGTATCTCAACAATTTAATGAACTTATGAGATCAAAGGCAAGAACAAAATGGGTAAAGGAAGGTGTAGCAAATACTTCTTTTTTTCATACTACTATAAAGATTAGAAAAGCTCATAACAATATAACTGAGTTGGAGGATGAGAATGGTAATATGGTGAGTAGCCAAGATCAAATAGTTGCTATTTTAGTTAATCACTTTCAGAAAAAATTTCAACACCAAACTGTAAACTTTGATCAAAATATATTTGAAGTGATTCCTAAGGTACTCACAGATGAAGACAATTTATTTATAGATGCAATTCCTTCTGCTACTGAAATCAAAGAAGTTGTTTTTGGAATGAATGCAAATAATTCACCAGGCCCTGATGGGTTACTTGGAAGTTTATACATATTTGCTTAGAGTATTGTTGGACAAGATTTAATCAATGCATTGCAATATTGTTGGAGATGCAGGTTTATCCCAAGAGGTATGAATTCAAATTTCTTATTTCTACTTCCTAAAGTTCAAGGAGTAAGAAAATCAGCACATTTTAGACCTATTGGTCTTGCTAATTTCAGTTTCAAAATCATTACTAGAATTATAACATCAAGAATTAGTTCAATAATTGAGAAGATAGTATCAGAACAACATGGTGCTTTTATCAGAGGCAGAAATATACATGAAAAAATTATTCTAGCTTCTGAGTTGGAAAATGAGTTGGATATAAAAAGAAGAGGGGGAAATGTTGGTTTGAAGTTAGATATTACACAAGCATATGATTCACTAAGTTGGGAATTCCTTTTTGAAACTCTAAAACACTTTGGTTTCTCTGATGTCTGTATTAGATGGATAAAAATTATATTTGAATCTGCTAAAATATTAGTTCTAGTCAATGGAGGACCTCGTGGCTTCTTTAGTGTGGGTAGAGGGCTTAGAAAAGGTGATCCATTATCACCAGTTTTATTTGTGATAGCTGAAGAAGTATTGAGCAGAAACATTTCTCAAGCAATACATAAAGGACAGATAGTGCCAATGATTAGCAGAAATGGTTGTCACCCTTCACATCTCTTGTTTGCAGATGACATTTTTGTTTTTTGTAATGGTCAAAAAAGATCTTTGGAGAATGTAACAAAGATTTTAATGAAGTATCAAGAGGCATCAGGGCAAGTGATAAACAAGCTGAAGAGTAAATGTTTTGTTGGTGGAGTATCTGAAAGTAGAAAGAAAAATATAACATAAAGCCTACAAATGGAATTATCTAACTTCCCTGACAAATATTTGGGATTGATACTATGCCCTGGAAGAGTTAAGAGCTATCAAGTTTGGGGATTGGTTGAGACAATGCAAAAAATGCTAGCAGGTTGGATGGGGAAATTGTTATCTTTCTCTGACAGACTTACATTGGTGAAGGCAGTGTTATGCAGTATTCCAGTGTACAACATGTCCGTGTACAAATGGCCTAAAACTGTACTACATGAATGTGAAAAAATTATAAGAAATTTCTTATGGTCAGGTGACCCATCAGTTAAAAAGCTTATTACAGTGAAATTTGATGAAATTTGTGCTCCAATAACTGAAGGTGGACTTGGAATTAGAAGATTAGAGCCTGTGAATAAAGCTCTGCTGATGAAAATTCTATGGAAGATGAAAACTGAAGATGTTGAGTGGATTAAACTTCTCAATGCAAAATTTAAGGATAGAAATGGGGAATGGATATCTTATCATAAAAAATTCCTCCATATGTCCTGGTTTAAAATGGGTAATGACTGATTTACAAGAAGGCAGTAGATGGCTGGTGGGTGATGGTACTGAAATTTCAGTATAGAAAGATAAATGGATAACAGAATATGCTATAAATGATATGCATGATGACAACTGTTTTATTGCTCAAAACAAAGATATGTTAGTCAATTAATTGTTAATGGGGAATAGAATATACCAGCAGAAATGCTTAATTTTTTCACTCTTGATGATTTACCAGCTATTGGAAATGGGAAGGATAAGCTTATCTGGACAAATGACCTTGCTGGTGTTTTTTCAGTTAAAAGTGTTGTGCAGTTCATCAGAGCAAAACACCCTTGTGTTAACTGGGAAAGATATACAATTCATCCTAAAATTTCAACTAATATGTAGAAAATTCTTCGAGGAGCATGTGCAACTGAGGAAAATTATAGAAAGAAGGGATTTCAAACAGTCTCCAAATGCTATTTATGTGGAAATGGGCAGGATAATATGGATCACATTCTCTGGTATTGTGATTGTAGTGAGAAAATATGGCACTGGCTTGGTGAAGTGTTTAAATTTGTGAATCCTTCTAAGTTTATGGATGTTTTGAGATGTGTTCAAAAACAAAGCTCAGCTGTGAGAGAAGTTTGATATATAAGTGCCTTTACAATAATAGTAGAACTCTGGTTTACTAGAAATAGAAGCTGTTATGATGCAGAACAACCTTGTGTGAAGAAATTCAAGCAGCAAGTATTGCAGTTTACAAAGGAAAGCAATGTGAGAATGAAAGGTAAAATCAGGGGGTCTACTTATGATATGAGCATCATGTGTTTTTTTGGTATCAAAGGAGTTAAGGCAATTAATTTTGAAGTGAAAAAAATACTTTTTTAGATTCCCTGCAAGCAATCAAGTACTCCTGTGTTGTGATGGAGCTTCCAAGGGAAACCCTGGAATTTCTGGTTTTGGTTTTATTGGAAGATGCAGTTCTGGTGGTTTCCTTGGTGCAATGGCTGGAGAATTGGGGTAGCTACTAACTATATTGCAGAGGTAATGGCATTAATCTGTGCAGGTGAATGGGATGTTAGAAAAAACTTTCTTAATGTTTGTTTTAGCTTGGATTCACAGTTAGTGTTGCAAGCATTCAGTTCAGGGAGAAAAACTTGGTTTGTAAGCAGTAGATGGAAAAGAATACAGTCTAGAATGGTGAGTATATCCTTTAGACATTCTTTTAGAGAAATCAACTTCTCAGCTGATAAAATGGCAAAAAGAGGTGCTCTACTTAGGAGACGAGAAGTAATGGTATGTGATGAAAAATCCTCTGTTCTTGGGAGATATGGAAGTGGAAGGTAAATCATACTTTAGATTCTGTTAAAATTGTAATGGGCTTTTATGTTAAATATTTACTTGATTTTCTTTTAGCTCTGCTACTGTTCTGGGCCTATCCAGTCAGAATTTTTTTGTAACAAAAACTTTGGTTTATTTTTAGTGAATGAAAATAAGTATGATTAAGCAAAAAAAAGTTCAAACTAGAAAATCCGAAGTACTTCTTTCTTCTCATCCTGGATCTGAATTTGACTACAGACAACAATCATTCCAACTATTACGAATTAGACTATAGAGCTTTTATCTAGCTACATAGTCTCTTTGTTAGCATGAATGTCGTACAATAAGAATAAATGGGACTTAGGAACTGGAAAGATAAAGTTTGTGTTAACAGGACGGACATATCGAGCAAGTTAGGGTTTGATGATTTGTACTGGTGACGTCGTGATATTAAAATGGAGGGCAAACATTTTCTTTTATATAGTAGCTTTCGATATTCTTTGTTGAATCAATCGCAAATTTTTGGTTTTAACATATCTTAAGAGTGTTATTTACGACTATTATTCTACTGTAGACGGAGAATTACATGCTGAAGAGATATGGGACTTAGAATTTGTTAGAAGGAAACTGGATTCCTGGATCCTAGCTACTACTGAATCACCTCATCTCAAAATCTGTTTTATTGAGTCCAACTTTGTGCACCTCCCTAAAACCGGGGTGCACTTTCTGGCTGTTTTGATTGGTTGAAATATGTTCATCTGGTTTCCGGTTTTGCAAATTTAATCTTTAATTTTTATTAAGAAAAAATAAAATCCTCGATAAAATCTCCCTTTCTTTTTCTTCTCTCTTCCGTAACCCTTTCACTTTCTCGCCTCTTCCATTAACCCAAAAATGAATTGATTAAAAAAATATCGTGAAGTTTATGGTCATGATACAATCGGTGATTTTATAGTGTATCAAATGAAGTATTTAAGCATCATATAGGTAACATATAAAAGTTACATAGGCTCTTTCAATTTACCTTTAAATTATAGCTAGTTTTTTTTTGGAGGATTGTAAATAAATTAAAAAGTAAAAATTTGATATTTTTGTTTATACTCGTTGCGTAGGTAATTCAAAGAGCTTTCCAAATATATAAAATTCACAAAAATCCGATACACCATTTGGAAGATACAGAGTTTTTAAATATTTGTCATTTTTTTTATAAAAATGGCATTTTTGTAAATAAACGGTTTCACATATTATTATTTTTAGGTCCTATTCGTTAATCATTTCTGTCCTCAGTTAGAAATATATTGAACGAAAGGTCCCTATTTCGTTAAGCATTTTGGTCCTATTCCGTTTGGTTAACCAAAAAATGGTTAAGGACTATCATTTTGGCTTGCTTGCATTAAAGAGGGGGGAGATGGTTACAGAAATCCTATTGTAGTGAATGCTTGCCTCTTATGTAAGAAAGGTTCTGAGTCTAACCCAACATAATGTTCTTCATTGACAAACCACCAGAAGTATATGAAACTATTTCTTGCGGGGATACAACATTCAATGGATGTTTTATGAGACAGTGAAACTTTATGGGAATGGAATAGGAAGAAAGGAAAAAATCAATCTCTAAGAAGAAACTTATGGGATTTGATTCCTTTTGCCATCTGGTGGGTAGTCTGGATGGAGAGAAATAACAAGGTTTTCAATGGCAAGTATAACAATCTTGATTGTATCATTGATAGTGTTAAGACTCTTATGTATATCTGGTGTGTGGGTTCAAAAATCTTTGAGGGCATTACTCTAAACATGACTTTGAGTAATTGGAATGTTATAACGAATCACTTATAATTTGCAGTACTCTAGTATAATTGAGTTACTCTTTTTTGTTTCCTGCAGATGCATCACATCTTAGTGGTCATGTTGTTTTTCTAATATATCGCCCTTTTTGAGTAAAAAAAAAAAAAAAAAAAAAAAAACTCCACCACCCGATTTTCATCCGAAGAGGGGAATGGACGGCTCCTGCCGCGTCCTTAGCATTGAGATTGTGAATGGGTAAAATGGGGCCCGGTCATCTATTAGAGACGGGATTTTTTTATCGATCAAGCTAGCATTTTTCAACGCTCATAGACTTTTGGTGGACTCTACCCCATCCCTTTAGATCAGCAGAGGCCCACACCACCAGGGACGGGCCTAGCAAGGGGCTAAGTGAGGCTATAGCCGGTCCCTATTTTTCAGATGATATGTAGATTTTGAGTTTAGCCCACCATTGATCACTGAAATTCTAGTCCGTATAAAAAACAACACACACTATAAGAGTAATAGACAAAAAGTCTTGCTTAAAGAAGAATGTTGTCTTCCTCTGAACATATTTATTTCCTATTTTTCTTCCAAAATGATAAATGTTTTATGGTATTAACTTAGCTCTTACTTTTAGTATTATTTTTTTTCTGCCTAGCAATCTGGTATTCTATAGGTGAACTATTATTGCCTACTAATTATGCGATTCGGACCAAAAAAATTGCCGCCGCCTTTGGTCGCATTGCCAACCGTTTGCATTCTAGCCCCATACCCAAGAAAAAATTTCATCCGGATGGTACAAAATTTGAGTATGGAATTTTGTACAAATCTTCATCCCGTTGTTTCTCAAAAGTGTTCTTGTGGTCCGAAATGGCAGTACACATTTTTCCATGAAAAGTTGAAAATTTGGAGCAAAAATTCCAATCTGAATACACTAGTAGTCAAGATTTTGCATAAGGTGATCATTCTGCGGACCGTAGTTATATGTAGAATTTTTTCTACTTCTCACAAAAATAAGGCCAAGCACTATGGTGCTTCGCATCCCTTTCCTATCCCTCAAATAAAGGGAAGGGATAGCACAAGGAAGACAACCTCAATATGGTGCCCTCTTTTTCCTTCTCTATATACAATATGGCTATGCAGTAGCGATATTTTTTTTTTCCAATGGGAATATATTTGTCTAGGTAAAAAAAAGATATTTTAGAGTAAAAAGAAGATATCTATTCTAATATATAAAACAAACACCCCTTACTGTTCATGAACAGTAAAATGAAGCTATAAAAATTGATATTCCGAAATTGCCCCCTTATTATGTGCACATAATTAATGTGTTACAAATAAAAAGGAGGGTATAATGATAATTTAAGCTACAAAAATGGAAATTCCGAAATTGCCCCCATATTATGTGCACCTAAATGATGTGATATGAATAAACAGGAGGGTATAATGGTAATTTAAATATTTAAATTAAATAAAGGACGGTATAATGGTATTTTAAGTATTTAAATTAAATAAATAAAAACAATAGGTCCCATGACCCGTCCCCATGACCTGTGAAGCTGCAATTTCCATTTTCCGTTTTTGCCCTAGCTTTATTTCATTTTAAAGACATAAGATAAATATATATAGGGGTATTAATGTAACTTGATTTTTTTTGTTGACACATTAAAAAAAAAAAACTGAATCTTTGAGTTGTTCCACGCCTAAAGATGGGCTCTATAGCACGTGCGGCTGATCTTGTAATAGGTAAAAAAAAAGAGTTTTAGTGAAAAAAAAGAGTAAAAAAGGAAAGTTTTAAGGTAAAAAAAAACAGAAACGACTACTCAATTGTCGTGTAAAATGTTACGGCTACTCAGTAGCCGTATCAACTTCCATACGGCTACTCAACGACAACTGAGTAGTCGTGTGATTTCCCTTCCCTACAAGCGGGATCAGATGTGATCCTCCTTGTAGGGAAAGGGAGGGATATCCTACACATGTAGGGATATGGAAGACCATAGTAGTTGCGATTTTGGAATTTCTCTCCATATGAGGGATTGTGAGGGATAGGGAAGGGAAAAAGGGCACCGTAGTGCTTGGTCTAAGAGTGTGTGAATATTGATTTATAAGTTAATCTAAGACTTAATTAAGTCAAAAAAAAAAGTGGGAAATTAGTTTCAAATGAAATTTCAAGAATCCAAAATACCATTCTTTTTAAGGCATACTCATTTTCTTCCGCAATTGATTTCTGATTCTGATATCGAAACACCGGAATTTGAAAGTGCTACACTTTCCCCACTTACTTCCCCACTCTCTTACCCTATTAGGTGTCATCGTTCTTAGTCCTTGATCCCCGAATTAAGAGTTACCGGGAACCCTTATATTTAACCAACAAATATTTGATACATAGGCGGGGGGGAATGGGAGTGGGGGATGTGTATCATTTTGGATAGAAACACTTAGAATACACCCTCTCAAAAGCAGAAAAAGGTTTCTAGCAAAACTCCAAACATTTTGCTTCTCAATGTCATGGACTCGTGGTTTTAGACAAAAATCCCATTGAGGCTCTCTATGGACTAGGAGGTAAATGAAGACTCATTTATCCTTGAGATTCTTGTCAAGTACCAAAAGATATTGAACTAGTCAATTCACGCTTGTTATCAGTGGGTCCTACTGCATGGATGCTAAAAGGGGGTATGAAACTTTATTTGGGGGTGACCAGTCAAGTGCTAGGATTATCTTATTTTCTTTGGAATTTGGTAATCCCCATATAATTTGATAAACCCCGTAATAGTGATGGTCTTACAGGTACTCTTCTTTATGGTTTTTGGTTTCTCTCTTCTAGCTTGTGTTTCCTTTAACTTAAGCTCATAAAGTTTGTGTGTAACTACTGGGTTT
The DNA here is from genome assembly GCA_023531295.1 of Papaver armeniacum. Lineage (NCBI taxonomy): Eukaryota > Viridiplantae > Streptophyta > Magnoliopsida > Ranunculales > Papaveraceae > Papaver > Papaver armeniacum. The sequence goes on along the minus strand of JAJJWW010013139.1, from coordinate 37,721 downwards.
TCCAGGTAACCCAGAGAGAAAAATGGGAAATGCTCTTAGGTTTCTGTTTGGAAATTGTTTCAAAACAATAGATAATCAAGAATATGAATCACTGGGTCACCATGGTTTCTCCACTGCTACTGTTGGTGTTTCAACTGTAGCTCATGATCTTTTCTACTTTGATATCACATCTCAGGTACCTGAACGGCTTAATGGGCATGTTGCATCATCAATCGAAGCTCAAACTACATGGTACTTTCTAATTTTTTCCTACAACTTGTTTGATTTATCTCAAAAACTCAATTTTTTTTGAAATTATGTTCTTTAATCTGTTCTGAAATTGGTGAAGGTATGTCAAGCTATTGCAAGCATGGAAAGAAGCAAACCCACCACCAAAATCACCTGAACAAACATCTAGGCTTGTCATTCAGACATTAGAGATGGCTGATGATGTAGAGGTACACTGCAAAACCCCCAAATTCTCTATTGTTGCTATTTCTGCCTTCAATTGTTGAGCATTAAGAAACAATACTAATTAGGGGTTTTTGATACTGCTAAAGGGTTTATTGAAATTCTATGGTCTACCTATTTTACGCGATCCGGTCGAAGTTCCGGCACTAGTAGCCTTTCCTCCTCCTACTTCTCTGCCTGAGGGAGTGATGTTTGTATTGCAGACTTTTCGAGTGAGATAATGTTCCTTGAACTTATGGCAAAACTAGCTCATTTGTTTTTGTTTCAATTGGGAAGATTGTAAATGTTTTGGCTTCACAATTGGAGATTTTTCCATTTTCAAGATGTGTTGCTGATGGGGATTGCTTAACGGTTTTTGTGGATGTTGCGGACCCAAGGGAAGCGCGCAATGTGCCCAAGGTTGTGCAAGAGGCAGTATCACAACGCTTGAGAGCACGCGCTAACATGGATTATGCGACGGCAGATGCATGTTATAAGAACATTGTGGATGCTGGTTACAGGTACATCTCAATTTTTTGGTTGCTTCACCAATAAATATTACCAATACCCACTAATTTGTTCGTGTTGCATATACTCCTAAGAGGAACATTACCGAATTCCCATGTGATTTGGCAAAAATGAAATCAAATTTGTTCATTATCCATTTCGGAAATAACATTACTGGATGCACAGGGGTATTGATGCACCAGAACTCAAAATGCCATATGGGCAGGAGGCTAAGGAAGAACTTACTAAGCTGGTTCAAGGCAAGTGTTTGATTGTTCATGTTTATGGGGTGGATCCACATGGCCGACTAGTAGGAGACGTCCATTGCAATGGAATATTTGTGCAGGTACATTTTAACACTATTCCCTACTGCATTAGAATTAGATACATTTTAACACTATTGCCTTGAAATTTCATCATTTGCAACTCTTCCTTCCTGCAGGAGGTAATGCTAAAGAAAGGGGGCGCATGGAACTATTCAGACTTTGACAACCGCCCTGAACTCGCAAAGGTAAGCGCGCGAGTTACAAGCAATCCTTGATCTTAATTGTGCCTTTTTTTTCTCAGTTGTTTGACACACCTCTATGCTTCAAATTAGTGGGAAATGGAGGCTAGAGCTGCTGGTGTCGGATTGTGGGCATTGTCAAATCCTGAAAAACCATGGGAGTGGAGAAAGAAGAACCCTGAAATGCCATGGGATTGGAGAATACCAATCAGCAGTAAAAGAACTTGTTAGAGTTTATAATTGCGCTATTGCACTCTACACAAAGTACAGTTGCAGAACTTCAACTTTTGAGAAAACTTTGATCACAGTTGCACAATTGTTGTGAACCCGGTGTTAAGTTTTCAATTCAAGAATTGGATATTTAGGATTATATTTGTTTTTAATTATTATTAGTACTTTTTTTATTTTGCAAATGACCAAGATCCATAGCTATAGATCCTACTGGGGACCTCTGAGGTTCTTTTCATATTGTACTAGGATTATTTCCTCATTGAGATAAGATTCTTGGGGATGAACAAAAGAGTTCATTTGCAATGACCCTTGTTGTGTCATTGTGCTTGGGTTGGGAGGAGGATTTTCTTGGCAATCTACTTTTCACTTGTGGCGTCTAAAAAGTGAAGTGGGCAATAAATTTCTTTTGATAAGAATCCTTTTCACAATATCTCTTTCTCTCTTCTGCTGAACTGACTTGTCTCACTGTTCCAATTTCCCTTTTACTTTTTAACTCTTTCTTTTATCAATGGGGAGGATACAACCCGGAGTGCCATGCGATCGGAGAAGACAAATGTTATCCCACACGATTTTGTTGGATAGTTTCCCGTAAAAACAACTTATTTACCATTGGATGATCAATTCAACGGTTGGATTCACATTTAGGAAAGGACCATCACTTTTATGATAGGATCCACCACTTTCAGGAAAGGACCCACCACTTCCCCTAAAGGGTTCAAGGCTGTTAGATCTGGATTTTAGCATGATCTAACGGTAAAGAAGCCGCTTGAGTGGGATAGCTTCCCGCAAGGTCGTGTGAGATAGCACTGCTCATCGGAGAATACCAATCAGCTACAAAAAAAACTTGAAAGAGTTGACACTTTGTTTTAGAAGATGCTAACTCAGTGAGATCATAGCGTACATTTCAAACATAAAAGTTATCTGTATCTTTTGTGTTACTGCATGCTACACCAACAGATCAGGGAATTCAATGTATATTTATACGTTTTTTTTTTCTTTCATCCTTATATGGGTTTTGTTATCTTGTGCATGGGATGCACAAAATAACATCTAATCACTGCATTGGAAAAGTGTAAAAATAATTTAAGAAATAGGAGAGATGGTTTCAACTTGCATAAGAGAGATGGTTTAAACTTGCATTTTTTTTTTCTTTTTAATAGGAAAGAAGATACATTAACAACTTAAATTAAACTTTTACATAAAGAGTATTTCATGAGATCTCCAAACTCGTGAGCGGAGACTCGATCCGCTGACCTCCTACTTGAGAGTCAGGCTCCTGGCCAACTGGGCTAACCCCTGATGGTTTTTTAACAAAACCCTACTTATATTAAAGCATACCTTTGCGGCCTTTAGTGAGTCTAATTTCTCCCTCAAGTTAACCAACATGCTCGTCCTTTGACCTTGAACGGTTCTTTGTGAACTTGTACTCTGTCCCACTCGGTGTACCTCTCTGCCACGATGTGTTCACCTCTGCGAATTCCATAGCGAGGTAGGGGTCATAGATCCATGTCTACATAGATATCAACCCAATTATTAGAAATTGATTCTTAAAATAGAAAAAACAAAACACATAATGATCAATGGACTAGTAGAGCTGAGAAAATACCTGGAATAGACTCATGTTCCCGGAAATTTGGCTAGTTCTAAGCCTCGATGCTTTTCTCAACTCTTCCATCAAGAATGCAATGGTTGTCGTGCCCCAATAGTAGTCTGCGACCTTATTGAGAGGATGCAACAGTTGTAGAATGTTGGCGTCTACTCGGTTGCCACTCGTATTAGGGAATATGACACATCCCAATACAACCAAGAGATAGGTGGTGGCCGTGGCATCCACTTCGGCATCACTTAACAGACCTTTCTGTTCTTTCTCGGCAGTATCTTTGAATATCTTGATCAACTGGATCATGTTATAAACTGTCTAGTTTTGTAACAGAAGCACCTTTTAAACTCAATGTCTGAGGTATCTTTATCCCAACCAAGACACTTTTATTACATAAATCATAAAGTTGTTCCCAACTTAACTGCTTTGTGTACTCATACTTGAAAACCACACCATTGTCATTGAGATTAAGAATCTGCTTGGAATGACCAAAGATCCCTCTACATGTAATGACCTCTCCTAATTTCTCGATTTATTTTCTCTCTCCTAATTTCTTGTCCAACACTCATTAAAAGATCCCTGTACATGTAATGACCTCTCCCTTTATATAGGATTCTACATAGTGGATGACAACTAAGAGATCCTTAATTTTCGGAATCTATGCGCGATACACTCGCTCATATGCAATCACTCGTTCTCGCACAGATCGTCACACTTTACTCGTGACTTTGCTGACATCATCTGGTGCGACATCTCAACCTTGTTGTGTGCGACCACCCTCGTTTAAGTTATATAGTCTTCACTTGGCATGCTTACTAACATGTGAGATATTTCACTCCTACACACACTATCTAGAGGAAATACGAATTCTGAAATCCAGGATGCCAGCTTAAAATTCTCGTTCATTTTGGAGAACGAGAAACCAATGTTTCAGTAAGCGAGTCAAGAAAAAAAAATCCTGGCAGGTTACAGATTTTGGCTTACCGATTTTAGATGACGTTTCGATCTTGTTCTAAAGTAGTAAATTCTTCATCACCTACTTTATGATTTAGTACGACACAATTAGCTAGTCAGGTTGTTGATGGAAGAATTTAGCGAAGCGGGAAATACCATTAGGTCCTAGGAATAATATATTAGAGAGAGTCTAGTCCATTTGACCCAGTCAAATGTATGTTTGGTCCTATTTGGTAATATAAATTATAGTTTGGTCCTAAAAATTATTGTTTGGTCCTAGGCTGATGTCATGGATGATGTAAATGTCACCTTGTAGTGGCAGAAATACCCTTTTGGATAAGGACCATATATATAGTCAAAAAACAAGAGAGAATAAATCATTCTCAGATTTATTTTCTCTCCCATCTATCCAGATCTAATCTCTCTCTCTTTTTCTTTCTTCTTCTGTTTCCTCCTGTTAATGGCGTCTCTATTTTATTCTTTTCTCTCTTTCTTCCTGCCGCTGTAAACGATGGCGATGAAGGTGAAAATCGATTTAGATATTTCAATCGGTAGTTGTAGACGATGAATACGATGATGTTGGTACTGTTGAATACGATTTTTTTAAGGTTTTTTTTTCTTTTTTCTGCTGTTGTTGACGATGAAGATGATGAAGAAAATGAAGATATGTTATTGCTGCTGCTGTTGACGATGAAGACGATGATGTTAATCGATTTAGATATTCTTTTAGGGTTTTTATATGGACTTCATTTTCTGGAATGAAGTCTGTTTTTTTAGGGTTTTTATATGGACTTCATTTCTGGAATGAAGTCTGTTTTTTTTTAGGTTTTTATATGGACTTCATTTCTAGAATGAAGTCTGTTTTTTTAGGTTTTTATATGGACTTCATTTCTGGAATGAAGTCTAATTTTTTTAGGTTTTTATATGGACTTCATTTCTGGATTGAAGTCTGTTTTTTTAGGTTTTTATATGGACTTCATTTCTGGAATGAAGTCTGTTTTTTCAGGTTTTTATATGGACTTCATTTCTTGAATGAAGTCTATTTTTTTTAGGTTTTTATATGGACTTCATTTCATGAATGAAGTCTGTTTTTTTTAGGTTTTTATATGGACTTCATTTCTGGAATGAAGTCCGTTTTTTAGGTTTTTATATGGACTTCATTTCTGGAATGAAGTCCATTTTTTAGGTTTTTATATGGACTTCATTTCTGGAATGAAATGCTACAAGAGAATAAGTAAAAATTAAGACGGAAGGGTGTTTTTGTCGGTTTTAATATTCTTAAATAATTATGGACCAAACAAGAAAGGCATTTTCCCAAACAGACATACCTAAAGAAATATTAGAAAATAGAACCAAAGGAAATAGATCTCAGTGGTACTTTAGGGTAAATTTTTCATTTGACGAGTTAACTCCTATTTTCCCACTCCCTTGAAAACCGATAAAAACCGAACCATGTGCAGCGCTACTAAAATTGGACGGCTGAATATATATCCGGCTTATATGAGTTGACTGGAATTTGAAATTTTGAGAGGGAAACATTCCTAAATTTACTTCTGCAATTGTGTTTACTGAAAGTAACTGAAATGAATCCGCGTATGGACTGAGTTCGGTTGAATAGGTTGGCACTAGTATGATATCTAACGAATAACAGTTAAAAACTTTGGTGCTTAACCTTGATATCAGAAGTCTTACAATAATAACCCAGTCAAATAGTTCATAAAAGGTTAAACCATACTTTCATAGCCGGAAATAGAAATAAAGAAAAATAATTAACACCAGCAAACCCAACCATAAAGACAAAGAAAACAAATTAAAGTCTTAAAAAGATAAAATACTTAGATCTTTTTCCATAAGAGGCATAAACCATTCAAGCTCTTGAGCAGTGGACTTGGAGAAGTTTGGTTGAATCCAAGTGCAGTTCGAGTACCAGCCCTCCGTACCAGTAAAATCTGAGGCTGAATGTCGACCTCCAAGAGACCCATAACTAGCTGTTTCAAGACAATAGAACAAAACACCTTCCCCGTTCATGCATAATCTTGGGAAATACACTTTGTTCTCCATGCGACTATTTGGAGGAGCGATTGCTGAGAAACATGAGGTGTGGCTGACAAACAACATATGGTTTCCCAGTTTCTTGATTCTAACCCATTCCATCCGGGAGAAATCCAATTTGAAAACCCCAAAGAACGTTCCAAGGCGTCCAAGTTTTACCAACAGAAACTCCCCGCCACACTCAACCAGGAAACTTGGATAAATTCCACAGAATGGCTGACGGGGTTTCTCAAGAACTTTCCAACTATTTTTCTTTATGTTAAATACACCTAAACTTCCATTGTAATCTACAGAATAGAAAGACCCGTTGCGGAAAACTGTGGTGTTGTGTGACGGCATGTACTTGTCTCCATTAGTGAAGCGGCAATAACTCCACCACACGTCTCCCTTTCTAATGTAGTAGACACAGATTTCGTTATACATACCTTTCTCGACGGCGAAAACCACACAGTCTGATGACGTAGGCAAGGAGGAGAATGTGGTACTGGAAAAGGTGTAGCCAGCTGGCAACTCCGGGAGTTTGATAGTCTCTCTAGTGAAGGGATTGTAAAAGAATAAACAACGTGAACAAGGCTCCATAGACACCAGCAACCAACCTCCCTTTTGGGAACGGATTACAGTTTGCCCGAGATCAGGGAGCTCCAAGAGGCATTTCTCACCGTTGTGCATTGGGTTTACGGTATTGAAGGTGTCGCAGTAGTGATGTCTGCTGAACATTAGCAGTGGAGATAAGTATGTGCCTGCTGTAGAAGAAGGATTTACGTCTTGAAGTAGTAGAGCAGGATGAATCAAGTTTTTTTTGTGTTCATCTGTACCCGTCACCACCATCTGTTTCTCACTTCTTCTTCTTCTTCTTCTTTTTCTTTTTTGCGTTTTTCTTTCCCGTCCGCCATCAGGCATCATGATAAAATCCGAATACTCCCATGGCTTTGGTAGACTTGAACGAGGCACGATGCGGGAATTACTAGTGCTTGCTACGTCAAATCTGTACAAACTCTGATCGCCCGGAAGGGTAAAATACACACATCCACTGGCAAGCCCCATCTCGGCTGCAGAGCAACAAGCAGTGGTGAGGTTGCTGCTGCCAAGGAATAGAACATGATCACCTATGCCATACACCATCTTCCATGCCAGTTGATAAAAGTCCAACTTCAAAACAACTATTTGGATAACTTCCTTGAGAAATCCTCTCGTGGTGCAAGTAAAGGGAATGCAGTAGAGTTGGTTATCGGTGGTTTCCACAAAATGATGAAACGGTGAACAGGTATTATCTCCTCCTAGAGATGGATATGAACCCATGCCGCTTACCTTGATTGTCTTAAACAAAAGATCAATACAGCCGTCATCAGGATCCTGCCCAATAGAGATCTCTAATTGGAGCTCAGAGATGCACATAAGATAAAATTTATTACGTTTGACGTAATGGAGAGATACCATATCCACTGCAAGTATGGTTTCCGAATACCAATTCTGTCTTGTCCAGTTTTTATCCCCAGGGCAGCAATATAGAAACACAAGATTACAATTCCCCCGAGGATCATCGGCGAACACGAATACAACCAATGAATCACCACCAGGAGGTGAGGACAAGACACAATCCACAAAAGAATATCCACTTGATTCATCAAACCAGTTTGAGAGACTAGGTAGAGGTATATTCTCTAATGTTGACGGATTCAAAAGATAACAATCACCAAATTCATAATCAGGGTATTTTCCATAATTACATACTACTCGTACAATTAACCAACCCTGATGACTAGGTTTCTGGAAATACAATTTTCCAATTAGTTCAGGTATAGACTTTCTACATGTTATGCCTTGACAGATATCATAAAAACCTTGTTTTCTCGGGGTACCTGATTTTTCTCCATACGGGATCACCAGCCATGGTACTTTCTTAATCGCCGATGGGAAGATGCTTCTACTGTCTGATTCTTCTTCGCCCATCAGAGACGCCCAATTCTGAATTCTGAATCTGAATCTGAATCTGAATCGGAATCCGAATCCGAATCCGAGAGAGAAGAAATTGTTTGGAAAAACAACTGGTATGAGTTTCCCTGATCTGAATCTCAGAGAGATGGAGAGGGAGAGAGATCTTGCAGCCGCGCCTGATTTTGTGAAATCCCAAATAGAAAGAAGATGATGAATGAAAGACCCTCTCAAAACCCTACTGATTATCTGCACCCCCCACGGGTGTCAACATGGTCTCTGACTATAGTCGGTCAGAGTTGACTAGTCGAAAGCCCTTTTTTCCTTGCCTTCTGTTTAGGGGTGGGACTATTTCTCTATTTTTGAAGATCCCATAAATAAAGAGATATAGTCTGAGGGTCGGCGATTGACTCTGTACTTTTGTTCCTTTGTTTTTTCTTCATTTTCAGTGATTTCTTCGTCTCTAATTCGATATTTCTTCAATTAATTCAATGATTGGTGTCAATTTTTTGTTGCTTATTATTTCTAGTGCTGCCTGAACATAAAACAACTATTTTTGAGAATGGAATAGAATCGAGAATGAATAAAGATAATCTTAGGATTTTTTCTTCTAATGACAAAAATACTTCTTAAAGTGCTGAACAGGATCATACTACTCATTCTTTATACATCTTTGATGAGAATATTGATGAAAGCTTGAATTAATGGAAATGTAGTTTGATTGGCAGATTGGATCTTGGTAAATTGAAATTTGAAATCGCCGCCTCATCTTTAAGGAATCAATGGAAACTCACAGGTAATCTTCAGAGGATTCCTATTGGTAATTTTTCATAATCAAATTAGATAACGAGGTTGATATGAATTACATATGGAATGGGTATTGGATTATCAATGATCAAACTCTTAAGATAAGGGACTGGGAACCGAACTTTAATCCTGCTACTCAAAAATTCATCAACAACTTTTGTCTGGGTTCATTTGCATGGTTTGGGTACTGAATATTGGAAGGAGGAAATGCTTATGGCTTTAGGAGAAACAATTGTATACCTATAAAGGTTGGTGAATCAAGTTTGAAGACAGAAGTTGGATATTATGATAGTGTTTAGTGGAAGTGTATTTAGCTGAACACATTCCAAATTTTGTTTTAGTAAAAATTAAGTACTGCAATTTTGAACAAGAGGTTCAGATTCATAAATTGTCAAGTTTCTACAGTCATTGTAAAGTGTTAGGTCATTTGGTAACTGAATGCAGATACAAAAAGAAGGAATCTCATTTTGAAGGTACTAGAAAGTTATCCAGTTCAACACAAGATTAATGTAAACAAACAAGGGTACTACTGTAGGTTTTGATATATGCCAAACACCTGCAAAAGAGGATTTTCTAGTTGAGCAAGTAAAACTTAGTAAAGACAAGATTATTGAGACTAGTCCTTCTGTTACTACAATACCTTTTGGTAACTTTCGAGTTTTTGAGATTGCTCTTACTTCATTCACATCTCAAGCTGAAATACATATTTCCTGCAATGAACTTGGTGAATCTAGTGGAATTATTAAGAACAAGGGACCCACCAAGTTAGGTAACTAGGAAGTTAGATAAAGATTAGTTAAACAAAACTTTTTACCCTAAGTAAAACGTGTTTAGTTAGGAAAATAAAGACTTTGGTCAGATTCTGGTTAATAAATATTTACGGTTAAGTGCAAACAAAGAAAAACCAATCGTAGATAAATACTCCCTCCGCCCCACGTACATAAACATCGGTATCAAATGATATAATATGAACTATTAATGGGACAAAATAAAAAACTAAATAGGTCAATTAATAGTGGGACAGAGGGAGTATAAAAACTTCTGATTTTTTCAGATCCAAATTTCTCAAACCCCCAAGCTAGGCCATAACTGCATGTACAGCTGTACAGTTGTCTGGGTCGTGGGTCCATATCAAGACCGCCTACCTCGCTTGAATTAGAGACATTTTCGAGATGAGACAACACGTATAATTAAAAGCAGATTGTTGAGTCTTGTGTGTAACAACATGTGACATCCCAACCTAATAACATGCTTAACTAATAAGATTACAACCTAATAGAAGCATCTAACATATAGTGAAATTAAATCAGAATATTAGAAGAAATCAGATAACACCTTTTACACACAACACGAAGCATAAGATTGCTTCAACCTAAACATAGGTTATCCTAACCTCGTCTCACTCAATGGAGAAGAAGATGCTAGGAATAACTCCAGTCTCAAATGATAGCATGAATCCGGGTACGGTAAAATATTACTGATAGGAACCTAAAATACACGTTTTGAATATCGATTTTTTATGCTTTTCTTAGCTATTTTTCTTGTATTTTGTATATTATGTTGCTTTTGGGTTTCATAAGCATTTTGGAGTCATTGGAGTAAAAGAAGAAGAAACTGGTGCAAAAGGAGCGAAACTGTCATTTCATAGGCAAGTGTTATTTGGAGCCCAGCCAAGGATAAGGGGTAACCTGCTGACAAATTCACTAAAGGCAGACAATGTTCTTTGCTAACGGGTGCCACCAACTTGTGCATAACCAAGAAACGAAGTTCAGGTCGAGACCAATTTCAAGTTCTTCTCATACATATCAACCTTACGGGGAGTATAATCAAAACCAATCCTTTGGTTATGATCAAAATTTCACGTACCCTTTGAGTTATTCTCATACATATCAACCTTTTTATGGTGGGTATGTAAGTGAGCAACCACAAAGAGGGGATGATACTTGTGCTCCCATTAATATTTCTTCTAGTTTGGTAGATGAAATTCAACAATTTATGGACAGCATGGAGTCAGTTCGTAGACAACCAAGCGTGGAACCAATTTCATCGACCGAATTTGCTCATAGTATGTTTGGCCCAATTTCTGATCGTAGTTATGATCATTCACCAATTCAAAGGGAAGAAAATTGGCCTAACAATACTGAAGTAAGTAATTCTACTTTTGCCTTGTCGAATGAGCTTTACAAACAAATGGAACACTATATTCAGAATTTGAATGGATCACTCCAAGAGCTTCAATGAGGTGTTTCCGACGTAAGAAAGGGCATTGATGAATATAAAGAGGAAATGAATAATTATGTTGAAAAAGGCAAACCTTTGGGGACTTTCGTTGATAATTGTGTAGTTAACTCAACTCTTGATCGTAATAATGATCATTCACCTATTCAAAAGGATGAGTTCGAAATTAGCAACACTAAATTCAGCGAGGACCAATCTTATGTTGACTATGATAGTGATGATTATTATGAAAATACATCGCCTGAACCAATTTATGGTGACATCCCCGAGGAGTGTACAATGGAGTCTTTTTGCGATCAAGGTGAAGACGAAGAGGAATATGTAGACACTTGTGTAGATTACTCAAGCATTGATCTTAATAATGATCAAGAGCCTATTCAAAGGGTGAAGCTTGAGGATGGTGCAATGAGTGTTCTAAAAAAGTTCCTTATGGTGAGACTTGAATCCGCAGTGGAGTATGTGCCTTACAACAAAGAGGAATATGTTGAGAATGAGACCGGTTTGACCAATATTGTGGAAGACCCAATTGAGCTTGCAAATGATTGTAATGATGATGTTTATGTCGAGACTTTGGTTAAGGCAGAAACGGATAAAGAATGGTTGCAAGGTTTGATAGAAGACCATGATATACAAGAGGTGAATAATTCACTTGAGTTTTTCAAGGATGAAGAGGATTTTGTGATACAAGAGATTGTGCAAGGTTTGTCTAACCCGTTGCCTATTGTTTCTTCTCCTTTACCTCTTATTGGTTTGAATGTATGTTCTTCGAGAATGTTGTTGAATGACTTTGTTTCTCGATATCCGTCATTAGATCGAGATACTAGATTCTCATACTATGCAGGTTTTGGAACAAGAAACCTTGGAAGTACCCGAATTCTATGTTCTTTATACACTTCCAAGTGTGGACAAGAATAAGTGTGGGGGAGGTTTTTATCGGTTACTAGCTTCGTTTCTGTTTTATATTACTAATATGTGTGTGAAGCTAGTGTTTGCAAAACAGGTTCTATGGAAGGATCCCCAACTTTTCCGATTGTTGGTATATGGGGAATGAATCGTGAAAGGATATAGTCGGGCTGATGACTTTAAACCAAGCGCTACATGGGAGGCAACCCATAGGTTTTGTATCTCTTATCTTTTAATTTTTCTTTTCTTGTTTTTTCTGATTTCTTGTTACATTTTAAGTATTTCCCACCTTGACTTTCTTTGGACGATTCAATTACATTGAAGACAATGCAAAGTTTAAGTGTGGGGGAGTAGTTAAGTATTTGCATTGTAAATTTTTCAAAATTTTCAACTTTTGTGTAAATTAGTGAATAAAAACTCCAACTTGTGGTTAGTTTAGAGTCACATAGTATACATGTCGCTAAGATTACATCGAGAATCTCATAAGAGTGACTGAACTTAGAGATGACAGAGAACATGATCGGGTTTCTTAATTGTATGAGAGTTAAAGTTGGATTTAACCATGCCAGTGGCAAATGAGGTGCAGACTGAATTCGGCAGTAGAGTTGTGGTCCCCTATAGTGGAGACTACCCATGTTACATAATGTGAGGCACCGACCTTCAATTCTTTGTACCTGTCTAAATATGTGCTTTTAGAGTGTGTGTCACCGTACGTAAATTTCGGGCAGAATGGTGAGCTGCCCAACCTCCCACCATAGAAGCACTATTTTGATCTCTTGAGTTTTATTTTTATCAACCATGATGGTGACATCGAATTGCTAGCTTACATACCACTTGTAATCTTGTTCGCAGTTAGCACCATCCACTTTATCTCTCTCCACACCAACAGGTCCATAGAAACACCATCATCATCAACAAGAGGAGTATGACAAATTCGAAGGAAAGTTGAATACGTTCAAGGTTTACAAGCAACAATACAGAAATGAGCAGATTTCAGATTCAAGTAAAGCAACAAGATAAAGGGCAGAATTTTCACAAGTTGAAAACTTATATATAAGAGCGAAGAATATCAAGATGTGATTTCAAGAAGTTTATGATATCGAGACATACACGTTGTGAAAAATCAAGCGGTAAAGTACTTACACCATGGCCATTTGTACTTATTTTATTTTTATTTTCAGTGTGTATTTATTTCTCTTGTCTCAAAAAAAATATATATATATACATGAAAAAAAATATATATACATGAAAAAAAAAAAAAAAAGACAAGAGAAAATTTCTTTAGGTTCATTGTTTTGTTTCGTTTTGTATTTGTTTTATTTTTCTTATCTCATATTAAAAAAAATATGAAAAAAAAAAGACAAGAAAAATTCTTTGTATCATATTTTGGTTTGTTTTTAGTTTTTTATTCTTTCAATAAAGCCAATGGAAGAAGGAATATCAACAATGAAGTTTCAAGCAATAAGGATTTAGAATAAAAGAGTTACATTGTCAAGATTCTACGAAGTTCAAGAGTTATCATCAAGAGTTGAAGACCGAAGACGAAGATGAAGACACCGATTGAAGACCGAAGACGTTTCTATGGATGTTGTGAGAGTGGTGCTAACTGCACATCGAACGGATAACGAGGTAAGTAAGCATATTCCCACCTTAATTAAGTGGTTGATTTCCTTTATTAGAGATTGTCAGAAAAATGGGTTTTCAAAATGAATAAAAGATGTGGGTTTTTAAAACAATTCGGAGGGTTTTGCCTTCCTACCATTCAACGTGTCGCATGATTCTCTCTTCATTCCTACCTGGACACATGTGTGACCCATAAAAAGCTATTTATTATTGAGAGCAACTTCATAAAACCCTTTCTGGTGAGGCAGAGTCGAGACTTTTGATCACTTCGAACCCGAATTTCTTTCGATAAGGGATGATTATTTCTCTTTCAACTTTTAAGGATGAGATTGTGTTCATTTATGTGTATAACTTCTTATCTCTATATCTTCTTAGCGCGTTGGATGCTATCATTTCGGAGAACTAGTAAGTTGGAAAAGTAGGTTTTGTGGGTATATCTCTAGTAAACCCTCACGAGACTATAACTCGTCCACTAGGGACACCTACGGGTTTAAAGGCTTGTTATACGTGCTAAGTGTGACCGTACCCTCGACGACACGGAGTTGTTGTATTTTAGCTTTATTTTGTTTGCTCGAGGACTAGAAAAGATTAAGTGTGGGGGAATTTGATAGGAACCTAAAATACACGTTTTGAATATCGATTTTTTATGTTTTTCTTAGCTATTTTTCTTGTATTTTTGTATATTATGTTGCTTTTGGGTTTTATAGGCATTTTGGAGTCATTGGAGTAAAAGAAGAAGAAACTGGTGCAAAAGGAGCGAAACTGTCATTTCATAGGCAAGTGTTATTTGGAGCCCAATCAAGGATAAGGGGCAACCTGCTGACAGATTTACTAAAGGCAGACAATGTTCTTTGCTAAGGGGTGCCACCAACTTGTGTATAACCAAGAAACGAAGTTCAGGTCGAGACCAGTTTGTAGTTCTTCTCAATTTGTTTTCCACGAACAAGACAAGACAGCTGCTCCAGGAGTTCACCGTCGTTCAGCCAAGGGTCTGACGAGTGTTATCCATAAGTCCGTGGACTGTCTTGATGGCTTAAGAACATGATTTACAATTTGAGAAGGATCCAGAGCTTTCATTTGAATGGTTAAAGCTACCCCAAAATACAGGGATAAAGTTGATGTTTCTGCCATCAATTTCGTGAGTATGTATGATGAGTTTGGGCATAAATTTGAGTACAAGAAGGATCAGGAACATTGGGTTCAAGATGGATTTGCATTTGGCAGATAAAGTGGCCAAGTTTATGGTTGATTTGGGCAAGATTCTGACTGGGAAGTTACACACGAACACAGAAGAAACCCAAGTTGTTGCCATTGTTTTTGAATGTATGGTGGGTGATTGAGAACGAAATTTGAGTTACTAAATGAATGGATGAATGGGTTTTGTATGAAATTCGATTGCAATGCAGGGAAGGAGATAGAATGATCTCGAAATCAGCAGAGCGTTCATCTCTGAAGCATCAACAAAACGCACACTAGGTGCTTGATACAATGCCTGAACAACTAGTTCTCACTGTCAGGTCTTGTTGTGGCTAAATCATGGGAGAAATTGTTGTTTTCAGTAGGTTGAGATGTTTTCACAGCTAAGAATAGCAACACGGTGCGATTCGAATTGGGTCTTTGAGAAGTTAGGTTATGGAGAACGATCGAGAGATGAGCTTAGAATCAGTGGAGGAATGGCTTGAATGAAGGAATAAGTATATGAGCTCGAGTTTGCTGAGAGGATTTGCAGAGCTAGAGAATAGAGCATTGGTATGTTTTTCTGTGACTATGTTTGGCTGAGCAACAAAAGGAGTGAAACATGGGCATGAGGAAGAGCTGAAGTTGCATATAATGCTGCAGAATGGAGATGGTTGTGTGTAACTGATGGTGTTGGATGGCTGCAAGAGTATTATCTGCGGTCGAGCTATGCATTGCATGTATGTAGTTGAAGTTGAAGTGCAGGAGTTGAGACGAGATGAAGTTGCGATTGCAGGTTGTGCTGAGAAGTGCAGCTTGACATGGTGGTAGCTGGTGCTGACTGCTGGTACTTAGAGTTGGTTGTGCTGAGTTTCTCGAGTTTGAGTTCAAGTGGCAGGTGGAGATTCAAGATGTTGTTGTTGTTAGTTGTGAGTGTTTTCATGGGTTAATGGTCCTGACTTTAGATGAATGTTAGGAGAACTGATATACAAGGAAGAATGAATGCCTGAACTAGTTTGAAACGGTGCGAAAAGTGGGCGAGACTGGCGAGTCGGTGGTACTAGTTCCGGTTGCCGTATTTCGGAACTTGAAGCATGAATCATGATATTTCAGTGAATCATGAAGGGGGTATGAGTCAGATGCAAGAGTTGGCGGCTGGATATATGAGCTACGCGTCGCGCTTTTTGGTACGTTTTCGCAAGAACAAGGAATGGGTTGAAATGGTTCTTCTTTTGAGTGTATGAACTGCGAAGAAGGATAGTGAGTTGCGGGGAGTTACGATAGTCGGATACATGCTCAGGTGGTCGGAGATAATTTTCCGGTGATCAAATTCCGGCAACCGGTAGCCAGATTCCGGTGATGACGTCAGCAAGACGACGACCGGTTTTGACTCGAAAATCCAGAGACTTATTTTCACACATGGGCTTGGTGGACTAATTGGAGATGGGTTTTGAGAAGACCAAAATTTGGAAAGAGTATCCTTTTGAGAATTGGAGAAGCATATAAATAGAAAAGTCTTTCTCTAAACCTAGATATCTCCATTAGGGAGGCTTATACTTGTTTTCTAGGGTTTCATATGATAGATTCTTTGATGCGTGTCATAGGTGCAATCAAATTAATTAATGTTTCCACTCAATTAAAAATAATATAATGGAAGTCAAGTTCGTTCCCACGAGGAGCAAGAGATTCTAGTTGTAAAAATTGTCACGAAAGGGGGGTGTAAAAAGCAAAAGAAAATAAACAAAGCAATTAAAAGATAAAGTTGAAAGCAATAAGAGAGACAAGATCAAGGAATCCTTCTTCGTTACGAAACAATGAATCAAGTTATGTTCTTTTCTACTTGTTATTAGTCACAAATTATCACCAACCGTAGGTATAGCAGCTAGATCAGTGTTAAACCCCTAAATCCCTTGTATCACCGGATACGGAAGTTCTCGACTACCGGATTCTATTTACCAAACCACCTAGTAGTAGATCACTCTAGATGTAATTTAAATAAACGCATTAAGATTTATGAACATATTAGGTCAATATTAGTAGTTGGACTCTTAGATCAAGGTCTACTTGCTAACGTTGTTTTCACACACAATTGCTCCACGGAATCCCTCCGCAAGGTCTCGTGTTTGCTACTTATGTAAAGAGTCAAGAAACGATTACTTATCTCCTAACTTTCACTAGCTTTAGATCAAATTAATAAATCAATTTAGTTGGCCACCCAAACAATCTATCAATCAATCATGAATGTCATTAAGATCATTCCTATTAGTAAAAACAAACGATAATTATGTGAAAAACTTCAAGATAGAATTGAAAACAAAAACTTAAATTATATGTTAAGAACTAGGAATTCATCCTCAATCAAATAATAAAATTAGCTACTCATGTTTTTTGAAATTCACACAAATAATAATTAAAAGGAGAATTTTCAAGAGTTCACACAAATAATTAAAAAGAAGAATTTTCAAAAGCTATCAAAAACACAAGTGATGTGTGTGTAGAGAGGTGTGTAAAAGATGTAGAAAACTTCTCTATTTATAGGCTTCAATATTCTCCAAATCTTCCAAGGAATAGAATCCTTTTCCTTTAGCCATTCAATTTCCAAATTCAAGTCTTCCTCAACTCTTCATCTTCTCTTTCCAAATTTGAGCCAAATTCTCCATCCAATTCCTAGTCCAAATCTTCACACCCATGAGAGAAGTCCACAGAAAATTCTGGAATTTTTGGCTCGCCGGAAATCGGTATTATGGCCGGAATTTGACCGGAATCCGTCACCGCCGCCACCCGAAAATTTCTGTCCATCGAGGGAATATGCGACGGAATATTCCGTCACCCACCGTTAGGACTAACGGTCAAACGAGTCAACCGTCGGTCAACGGTCAAGGCAAAGGAATGAGTCAGTCACCGAGTCGCTTCTAACTCACGATCGGTCTTACCGGGGTGAGTTGAGTCGCTCGACTCGTCTGGATCGGTCATCGCCGAGTTGACTCGTCGATACTGAGAAAACCTACGAGTTTCACTGTTTATCGTGATTTCCTACCAATTTCGTGCCATTATTTCCTTCACCTGTTAAGAATTCCTAGCATACATCTAATGAGCAATTTCAAACACTCCCTGTACAGCAGCAGCGTCTACCAACAGTACTAAAACCCATCTTCTATCTCTTTATCTGAATTCTTTCCTTTACAGACCCATTCTGCAACTTCAGACAGCACCAATCCCAACTCTGCTTCAATCTTAGATCGAACCCGTTGTCTGATTCGAACCCATTCATCACATACATTCAGCTCACAATCGACGGCAACAACGACTATCAACATCACCTCCGGATCCATTACCCGATCGATTATGACCACATCAAACTCTACCAATTTCTTCAATCGACGGCCATCATCTCGATTCACAGACCCAACATCAATCTCATCCCCGATTTCATTCTGCTGTAGCTTCAGATCAAACCCATCTCAATTTCTCGATCTCTGTTCCCAGCCCCAAAACCATCATCGATTTCTCTCTCTCTGCCTCACAAATTCACAAGACCCATTTCTTCATATTAATTCTCGATCCCACAGCAGCATCTCACTCTTCACAGATCGAACATCATCATCTCCATTTTCTCTGAATTTCTCATCTCTCGATCGATCTCACTCTCTCGGTTTTCAGACACAGCCGCTGTTTGTTTCCTCACTTCCAGGCGAATGAAGAAAATGAGAGAAAACCATCTCTCAATTAGTAGGGTTAAGAGTTAGGGCCGGATAGTTACACCCTCTGATATGATAAGGGGTACCCTGATGACAACCCCCCTTAGCCTTGACTGGGCCTGGCTTTAGTACTCCTCCAAATTGGGTTGCCCCTTAACCTTGGCTGGGCTCCATATATCAATCGCCTGTAAAATGACATTTTTGCCCTTTTTGCTCAAATTGGGTGCTTTCTTCTTCTTTTCCTCCGTGCGACTCCAAAGTAGCTATAAAACTCAAAACAAGCGTAAAATACATAATTTACAAGAAAAATAGCAAAGAAAGCATAAACAATAGATAGTAAATAAGATGTATTCTACACCCTATCAAATTCCCCCACACTTAGACTTTGCTAGTCCTCGAGCAAATCAAACTAAAAACTCACAACTTCAAAGCGTTCAAGCGTCCCAAGCATCCAAAGAGTTATGAGGACATAGAGTTTCTGCATTCTAGTAATAAGAAGTTAGAAATACTAAAGAACATATTCTCATTCTTAAATGTTGAGTGAGAAATAACCACACCATAATGAGAGAACGCGTGTTTGAGAAACGATCAATAAGCATTTCGCCTCGACTTCTGCCTCACCAAATAGGATTTTATGATAATTGCACTCAAAAAGACGGTTTTTTTATGGTTCTCACATGTGTGCAGGTAGGAATGAAGAGAGAAATCCTGCGACACGTTGAATGGTGGGAAGGACAACTTCCGAAATATTTTTAAGAACCCACATCTTTTAATATTTTGAAAAAACCATTTTTCTGACGATCTCTACGAAAGGAAATCAACCATTATTATCGAGGATGAGATTACTTACTCACCTTCACACCCGATCGCCAATTATGATAACACCACTCTCACGGCATCCAATAGAAACGTCTTCCGCTCCTCGTCTTGATCTTCTTGGTCTTCGGTTTCAACTATTGATGATAAACTCTCGAATTCCATAAATTCTTTAACAATTTATAACTCTTTTTTACCTTAAAAATCCTTGTCGCTTGAAACTTCCTTATAGATTTTCCTTCCCCACGGCTTATAAAAACAAAACAAATATTTCTCTTGTCTTTTTTTTTTTTTTTTTTTTTTTTTTTTTTTTGAAACAAGAGAAATAAAATACAAAAATAAACCATGGCCGTGGGAGAAGTATTTTACCGCTTGATTCTTCACAACTTGTATCGTCTTGAAATCATAAACTTCAAAAAATTCTCACCTTTTAATTTTCTTCGCTCTTGTAAATAAGTCTTCATACTTGAATATAAAATTACCTCATTGTATTGTAAGTCCTCAACATATATGTAAAATCCGCTCATTTGTATGTTGCTTTACTTGAATTTGAAATTTTGCTCTTTTTCTCGTTCCGTTGCTTCTAAACCTTAAACTTTTCCAACTTTCCTTGTAAATTTTGATGTCGCTCCTTGTTGATGATGAGAGTGTTTCTATGGATCTGTTGTTGTCGAGAGAGAGAATGGTGCTAACTGCAAATCGAACTACAAGAAGGAAGCTTTCATCTATAGACGTCACCCTCATGATTGACAAAATTAGCACTCAAGAGATCAAAGAGTAGTGCTTCTATTGGTGAGAGGTTGGGTAGCTCACCATTCTACCCGGAATTGACGTACGGTGACACACACTCAAAAGAAGCTCTTTAGTAGATGGAAGATTTCTGGTCGGTGCCTCTCATGATATGAATACGGGTAGTCTCCACTAATGATTGATCAAAGAACTCTAATAATGCACTTCTCCCTGCAGCAAATTCGCATCACCGGCATGATTAAATCCATTATTTAACACTCAAACAAGCAAGAAATCCGAATGTAGTTCTCTAACATTTCCAAGTTCAATTATGTCGGTCAAAATCTCTATGTAAACATACCTAGAAGTATGCTAGTGACTCTAAAATCTCTAAAAGTTGAAGGTTTTAAGTAAAAACATTTTTTTTTTTTTAATTTTTTTTTTTTTGTAATTTTTTAAATACATGCTTAACCACTCCCCCACACTTAAACCTTACATTGTCCTCAATGTAATTGAATCCTCCTAGTAAAGTCAAGGTGGGAAATTTTAACATGATATGAAACAAGAAAAAGAAATACAAAAAAAAAAAAAAAAAAAAAGAAATACAAAACCTATGGGTTGCCTCCCATTAAGCGCTTGTTTTAAAGTCGACGGCCCGACTTAGCTCTTGCACGATTCATTCCCCATATACTAACAATCTGAAAATTTAAGGATCCTCCCATAATACCTGTTTTGCAAACAATAACTCCATACAAATGTTAGCACAAGAAAATAATAGTGAAATTATTGCTCGATAGAAATTTCCCCCACACTTATTCTCGTCCACACTCGGAAGTGTATAAAGAACATAGAATTTGGGAATTTCCATGTGTTCCTCTTGGCAAACCTGCATAGTGTTAGTATCAAGTGTTTCCAATGGTGGATATCTAGAAAAAAAATCATCCAAAAATACTTTCGAAGCACATACATTCAAACCAATAAGAGGTAAAGGAGAAGAATCAATATGCAAAGGGTTAGACAAACCTTGCACAATCTCTTGTATTATAGAATCCTCTTCATCCTTAAAAAATTCGAGTGAATTACTTACCTCTTGTATATCGTGGTCCTCTATTAAACCTTGCAACCATTCTTCGTCGTTTTCTACCTTAACCAAAGTCTTGGCATCATTAAAATCATTGGCAAGTTCAATTGGGTCTTCCACGAAGTCAATCAATGTGGTTTCATCCTCTAGTATCATCTCTTCAACATTCTCATCATCGGAATCGGGCCATTCACTAAAATGATTCTCGTCGGTATAGATTGTAAGATCTTCATGTGCGGGTGTTACACCGTTTATAACAATAGGTAAGTCACACCCAATCTCCTCCTTTTGAATAGGCGAAGGATCGTTATTATGATCCGGAGTTGGAATAACTTCCTCATTGTTGCAATGCTCATACACTTCCGCGGACTCATATCTTTCCCTAAGGAATTTTTTCCAAGCACTAAATGCATCATCTTCAAGCTCTACCTTTTGAATAGGTGCTTGATCATTAATAAGATCAAGGCTCGAGTAATCTACACTAGCGTCTTCAAAAGTCTCCAAAGGTTGAGTAATTTGTTCGTATAATTTCTCCGAATTCCTTTGAATTTCTCGATGTGATTCTTGCAACTTTTGTTGAAGATCCCCAATCATGGTAGACATCTTATCTGCAAAACTAGAGAATTTTTGATCATAAACAAAACTATCCTCCCATCCTTGTGATTGTCCACTTACATACCCGTCATAAGGTTGTTGATATGTATGAGGATATCCATAAGGTTCTGTAGGAATTTGATCATAGCCAAAAGATTGGTTTTGATTGTATCCTAAGGATGGTTGGAAGTTGCCATAATGTTGAGGTTGAAAACCGTATTGATTGTTGTAATATGCTTGCTCTTGTCCACCATACATGGAAAACCGACACCTGAAATAAGATTCTCAAAAACTAAGTTAGATACGGTATAGAATCTAACAAAGCAAGAATAAAGCAAAAGAAAAAGAAAAACAACTAAAATCATCCGTTGCTCCCGTGCATGGCAGCCAAAATTTGATGCGTGTCGTAGGTGCAATCAAATTAATTAATGTTTCCACTCAATTAAAAATAATATAATGGAAGTCAATTTCGTTCCCACGAGGAGCAAGAGATTCTAGTTGTAAAAATTGTCACGAAAGGGGGTGTAAAAAGCAAAAGAAAATAAACAAAGCAATTAAAAGATAAAGTTGAAAGCAATAAGAGAGACAAGATCAAGGAATCCTTCTTCGTTACGAAACAATGAATCAAGTTATGTTCTTTTCTACTTGTTATTAGTCACAAATTATCACCAACCGTAGGTAAAGCAGCTAGATCAGTGCTAAACCCCTAAATCCCTTGTATCACCGGATACGGAAGTTCTCGACTACCGGATTCTATTTACCAAACCACCTAGTAGTAGATCACTCTAGATGTAATTTAAATAAACGCATTAAGATTTATGAACTTATTAGGTCAATATTAGTAGTTGGACTCTTAGATCAAGGTCTACTTGCTAACGTTGTTTTCACACACAATTGCTCCACGGAATCCCTCCGCAAGGTCTCGTGTTTGCTACTTATGTAAAGAGTCAAGAAACGATTACTTATCTCCTAACTTTCACTAGCTTTAGATCAAATTAATAAATCAATTTAGTTGGCCACCCAAACAATCTATCAATCAATCATGAATGTCATTAAGATCATTCCTATTAGTAAAAACAAACGATAATTATGTGAAAAACTTCAAGATAGAATTGAAAACAAAAACTTAAATTATATGTTAAGAACTAGGAATTCATCCTCAATCAAATAATAAAATTAGCTACTCATGTTTTTGAAATTCACACAAATAATAATTAAAAGGAGAATTTTCAAGAGTTCACACAAATAATTAAAAAGAAGAATTTTCAAAAGCTATCAAAAACACAAGTGATGTGTGTGTAGAGAGGTGTGTAAAAGATGTAGAAAACTTCTCTATTTATAGGCTTCAATATTCTCCAAATCTTCCAAGGAATAGAATCCTTTTCCTTTAGCCATTCAATTTCCAAATTCAAGTCTTCCTCAACTCTTCATCTTCTCTTTCCAAATTTGAGCCAAATTCTCCATCCAATTCCTAGTCCAAATCTTCACACCCATGAGAGAAGTCCACAGAAAATTCTGGAATTTTTGGCTCGCCGGAAAACTGGTATTATGGCCGGAATTTGACCGGAATCCTTCACCGCCGGCCACCTGAAAATTCTGTCCGTCGAGGGAATATGCGACGGAATATTCCGTCAGTCCACCGTTAGGACTAACGGTCAAACGAGTCAACCGTCAGTCAACGGTCAAGGCAAAGGAATGAGTCAGTCACTGAGTCAGCTTCTAACTCAGCTGACTGGTCTTACTGGGGTGAGTTGAGTCGCTCTGACTCGTCTGGATCGGTCATCGCCGAGTTGACTCGCCGGTACAGAAAACCGGCCGAGTTTCGGCTGTTTATCAGGATTTCCCGGCCAATTTCAGGCCATTATTTCCTTCACCTGTTAAGAATTCCTAGCATACATCTAATGAGAAATTTCAAACACTCCCTGTACAGCAGCAGCGTCTACCAACAGCACTAAAACCCATCTTCTATCTCTTTATCTGAATTCTTTCCTTTACAGACCCATTCTAACTTCAGACAAAGACTAATCCCAACTCGCTTCAATCTTAGATCGAACCCGTTGTCTGATTCGAACCCATTCATCACATACATTCAGCTCACAATCGACGGCAACAGCTATCAACATCACCTCCAAATCCATTACCCGATCGACATGACCACATCAAACTCTACCAATTTCTTCAATCGACTGGCCATCATCTCGATTCACAGACCCAACATCAATCTCATCCCCGATTTCATTCTGCTGTAGCTTCAGATCAAACCCATCTCAATTTCTCGATCTCTGTTCTCAGCCCCAAAACCATCATCGATTTCTCTCTCTCTGCCTCACAAATTCACAAGACCCATTTCTTCATATTAATTCTCGATCCCACAGCAGCATCTCACTCTTCACAGATCGAACATCATCGTCTCCATTTTCTCTGAATTTCTCATCTCTCGATCGATCTCACTCTCTCGGTTTTCAGACACAACCGTTGTTTGTTTCCTCACTTCCAGGCGAATGAAGAAAATGAGAGAAAACCATCTCTCAATTAGTAGGGTTAAGAGTTAGGGCCGGATAGTTACACCCTCTGATATGATAAGGGGTACCCTGATGACAACCCCCTTAGCCTTGACTGGGCCTGGCTTTAGTACTCCTCCAAATTGGGTTGCCCCTTAACCTTGGCTGGGCTCCATATATCAATCGCCTGTAAAATGACCTTTTTGCCCTTTTTGCTCAAATTGGGTGCTTTCTTCTTCTTTTCCTCCGTGCGACTCTAAAGTAGCTATAAAACTCAAAACAAGCGTAAAATACATAATTTACAAGAAAAATAGCAAAGAAAGCATAAACAATAGATAGTAAATAAGATGTATTCTACACCCTATCATTCTTCTAAAGTCTTTGTTATGATTTCCAAAAACCCAAGTAGTTGATTTATTTTTATTGGTTAAAGATGTAGTTGGATTTTGAAAACAAGTTATGATTTTTATGAATTTTTTTTCTCTCAATATTATCGTTTGATTTCTACGGGTTATAATAATTGCATGATTGATGTATTGCAATATGATTGAATGTTTGTTTAGTTAAGTCTAGAATTAATTGAACTCGCATCCATATCTATAGCTAATTTAGGGTTCATCATCGAGCGATAACCTTGAATACGAGTAGCATGATATGATTATGGTTTGTAGTGATACATCCTTGTAGTCATATGTAGAATTGACCTTTGTTCGAATTGTGTGCGCAATGTATTACAATTGCATTGATTAGCCTATTTCTGAAACTTAATGCTCCTAGGAATTGAACTTAATTAGCGCAAGGCGTTAGGTTATTCTTTAGGTAGAATTCACATACGCAGCTCTAATGTGTGTGTTGATGACTTAGGAAATTTATGGAGTATTCTTGCAATAAGAT
This sequence comes from Papaver armeniacum, assembly GCA_023531295.1. NCBI lineage: Eukaryota > Viridiplantae > Streptophyta > Magnoliopsida > Ranunculales > Papaveraceae > Papaver > Papaver armeniacum. The sequence continues at coordinate 12,451 of JAJJWW010013139.1, read as the reverse complement.
ATTCTAGGGCTTTTGATGATAGCGAGATTAAATACGAATTCTATTCATATATTCAAAACTTGTTTACAATTGAGGATGAAACATTTACCCAATATTTCACATCCTTGATTTGCGTGTGTACTTTTTATTGCTTTTATTTTATTTTCGTTTATAAAAATCAGAAAAACCCCTTTGTTTATATAAGAACCGAAACATATTGACAACCTAAGTCCTCTCTGTGGGCGATCCTTTCTTGCCCTTGCTTCATTATATATTTTGAGTAGTAAGAAAGTGTAATTTATTTTTGACGCCTACGACAGCGATCAATTACACTAGTACAACTATGGCTTTTCGTCACGGCTGCCCTTTTCATGGTAGTTACTATAAACGAGACTAAAGTTTTGTTTGACCCGGTTAAATGTGTAATCGTGACCACTTCGTATCTTTGGACACGGGCATGGTCGCCGCGGGTGTAACAATATCATGGATCCACATTTTCTTAAACACGAACACACGATCAAAAGTTAGAACTGTATTTTGGTTTCTTAACCCCAATTTTCTACTCTACCACGACCTACCTACAACTCCAATCCAATTTACAGTTTATCATACTACTTCCCATAACTCATTCTTCCGAGCAATCTTCTTCTCTGTCGTTCATGATCAAATGAAACCCTTATTTTTCTAATTGCATGCCCGATCTGATTTGAATCTTTTTCCGAGTACGATTCAAAAGTTCCAATCAGACAACCAATTTTGTATCTATTTTTCCGTCTATAGATCTCAATAGCATTGTTAGAAATTTTTTATGGTTAAAATTAGAGGATAACGCAGTGAACATGAAGGTTTGCTCTTTCAATATTACAAGGTAACAATGCTAGTAATTTTTTCTTGGAGTTTGTTGGATCTCCACCAACTTTATATTTCCGATTTTTGGTTTTTTTCTTTTTTTAATTGTTATGCGGTTAGGTTATCTCTATGATTACTGACTTTTTTTGGGTGAATTATTTATTTTCTTATGGAATTAGGGCAACAATTCTATTGTGTTCGATTAAGTTTGAGAGGATTGATTTTATTTTTTGGGTAAGAGTCTGCAATCTTTATCAAGTTCTTGGTAAATTGATGTAATATTGTAATCAAGTCTTAAATCAGGGATTCATTGTATTCTATACTTTTCTTATTTGAAATCAAGGTGAATTATTTCTGCAATTTTGATTGTATTTGAAATTTAAAAGTAGGTACCCTAAGATAAACATTTAAGTGTCGAAGATCCATGCCTTTTCTCTTTATATGAAAGCAAGTTTGTTTCTTCCTTGGCATTATATTTTGTGTTAATACCTATTTTCAAGATGAATTAGCTTTCCATGTTGCTTTGACAAAGGAAACTAAAGATCATACCGGAAACTAGTCCAATCAAGACCTTAGATTCTCGCACTTATAAGGCCTTGCAAAATCACACTGTATAAAAATAAGCTTCCCCTTCTTGATAGACGACAAAACCGACCGGTTTGCATTTGATACCTTAGTATCGTTACTATGTAAATTCCATATGGGTGTACATTAGTTAACCTTGATTTAAGCTGCCCTGGAATTTATTACTGAAAGGTTCCCATATTGGTGAACCTCTAATCTTGTGTTGTTAGTCTACTTATTTGACAATCTTGAAACTTGAAGCTTAGTAATGCAGATGGGAACTTAGTTATCGAATTCATCTGTGATACTACCTTTTTGGGATGAAAAAATGGTGACAAGTTATCCAAAACAAATATATCAGTAATGTTCAGATCTTATCTATTTTAGTACCGTTGTATTAGCAGTAACTTACTCTTCAATTTGTTTTTGTGTAGGTATGCGGTGCTAAGATAAGCAGGAGTGATGAAGTTGATGTTGTATCTCTCAAGGATACAATCATATGGTTGTCATCGGTGAGGCTAGGTTCCAGCAGGCAGCACCGATGATAGAGTTTGATTGGCTTGGTCATGAACACTTGGGTTCCCATTCTAAAAGGTTTGTGAGTTGTTGTTGTTTTTTTGTTATTAATGATTGAAATTCTAAAAGTATGTAAAATTCGTTCCTGAGATTACTCTCCTCCTTCCTTGGTGCTTGATTCATTGTATATGATATACTTAACTTAACGTAGCTTTGGTTCGATTTTACAACAGTACCTATAAGATATACCCAACGAGGCCTTTCCATATGAGATTTTAGATCTCTGGTTTTGTCGTTCAGTTATATGTAGTTCAATTGCAGGTAACTTTTTGTCGCCTCGGCTGAGATATTAAATAAGTATGAAGTATTGTACTGAGTTTAAGTCATGTGATTACTTGTCTCCTTCATGTCTTTCATCGTATTATCTGAAAACTTGGACGCATAATACCGAATCAAGGGTTGTTGATGCTATTTCTATAGACTGTAAATCCATGTTGAGTTTGTTCAAGGGATGAATCGCGAAGGTTCGTAAACTATTGTCAGAATTCTTAATAAAACAGAGTTAGTTTGGCATGAAAATTTGCTCTATTTCATTTACGGCCACCACCATTGGCTTGCAAAACTTACTTTTGTCGGAGGTGTTGTTTAGCTTATAGTTGACAGTCTATATAAGGATGGGGAGTCAATTTTTATCTGGTATATCATCTCTTTTCACATGATCGCTTAGTTCTGTCTTTATTATGTCTAGGTTTTCTATAAGTGGTCATTGTACTGTGTTGTATCTCATATGCGAAGTTTTTTTTTCGTGTAGAAGATGGCCACAACCAAACTTGATAACCCTTTTAACTGCATTTGATCGAGGTAAAATTGAGTTCATTCTGACGGGGTTATTTGTAAGCCTACTTTTTTCTTTATTTAGACATTGTTAGAGTCCTAGTTCTTAGATCTCTTCTATTTTGTTTTGTGTTCTGTTGTAGACCTTTACACTTAACAGGGATTTTGGTCTCTATATTCTTGCAAGATAATTCTTCTTTGAATATCGATCTTCAAATGCTTTTCTGTCGTATCACATGGTTAATCACCTGACTTCATTTTGTAGACGAGAAGTCGTGGAACTTGGAATAATGGAGGAACACAAAGAACCAGAAATACTTTTAAAATCTTACTGCGTGATTTGAGACTGAAAACTTGCAAGTTTTGTATTTGCAATAGAAATCCATATTTATGGTGTTCAGATTTCTCTTCTATGTGAACAATATAAGATTTGTATTGGAATTTGACGGATACACTTTGCTTTGTTTTTCTCTTTTGCAGCCAAGCAACATCCTAGTGACAGAGTTTGGAGGAGCTCATGGAATGCGAATGGGCACAACCATATTGAGTAAAACCTGGAGTAGGCATGCAAAGGAAGTGCAACTTTCCTTAAGAAACTCTGTTGGAGGCCACCCTTCTTTCTGTTCTATGCAAATGCGTTTATATGTTTTGATATCTGCAGATTATAATGAGATATCCTTGTTATTAACTCTCGTTGAATCCATATATCAAGATAAATGTAAACTATGTTGATTTATCAAATTCAATGCCATGTTTAGTAATTGTAATCAAGAATATTTCACTGTTTTACCATTTTCTTTTCCATAAGACTTATAAATGTGCCTAAACATCCAAAATCTTATATATGTTTGACAGTTTACAAATTGGTCACGCAAATAACAAGGAATTCGTGTCCATTGATTAAACTTGGTCACGGTGTATTCCAGCATTCCGTGACTACAGAGAAAACTTGTCATGGTGTATAATGAAAATTCATGACTGTTGAATATGTGGTCACGGTGGATTTTAGATTAAGCCTTGAAATTTACCATGACCAAATATTAGACTTTTGGCCTCGCAGGCTTTAGTCACGGTTTTTCAGAAACGAAATTACAGTGGCTATAGACATTTGGACACGGTAAATTACCATGACTGAAGGCCATTTTAAACTAGTGTTATTGTGGAATGCGTACACCTCATAAATCCAAATGCCACTATTAAAGGTTTTGATTACTATAATCTGACCCCGCACAGCAGTTTCACAAAAGGCCCAATCATTATTCGTAGGCCGAAGTCTCCAAATAATGACCATATCCAATCATGAACCTAGAATTTCTTCCTAAGTCAAGGTCATAGTAACCCAATCATACTACTAAGACTGAACAAACAAGTATGATATGCACATAGTGACTTCCCCAAATAAAAAATAGTATATATAATATCTAATCGGGGTAAAGCCGGACTACTAGGTAATAATCCACCGGGGTAAAGCCAGACTACTATCTTAAGAAAATAAACTGTGATACTCTTTATCTTAGGTAAATTCGGGCTACTAAGTAATAATCAAACAACGTAGAATTGCCCTACTAAACTTAGCCAAGAGCTATGGGGAAACACATTCACTCTTCGCGGGGAAATCTCACAACGCATATCACACAACATACCCATTGTATTAAAAACAATATGCTTTCAGAAACTAAAGTCTCATCATGCTCGCAGATAAAGTGAACTTAATAATTACAAGAAGGTTACAGATCACCTATTTTGATGACAAGCCACGCCTACCTTGAAATCCACAATCCACTGGTTCATCCTTTGATTCATTCATTGTTAATATAGACTAATTGTTAATCATACAAGCACTCCAAGGATTCAGACAAAAGGCTCATACAAGGTTCATAATATAATTTCATACAAGTCTCTATATATAGGTTAAGTGAACTATCTAATGGTTCTAAGGCCATTTATGATTCTATATCTTTTAAGTATCTAATTTTAGCACATCAAAGGTTTATTAATTTAATTAGATTGGTTCTATAGTTCAATTGATAATTCTTAAGAAGATCTACAACTTTGTAGAATGAACCAAAGGTTAATTCGGACCATAAGGGGTCCAATCATCAAACTAAGAATACATGAAACTAAGCCCAAGCCCATTAGGTCTGACCCGGCACGACACATTAACCCAAGGCCTGGTCTATCTGTTCAAGTGACGGTCGGTAACGGTCAAGGGTTCAAATAACAGTCAATGTACAGTCAAAGGTCAAAGTCATGGTCAAATGGTCAACGATTTGGTCACACGAGTCAACTCGAGTCGAGTCTGGTTTAGATCGATTTAACTCAGTCGGATGATCTAACTTAGGTGAGTCGAATCACCATACATCTAATCTGGTAAAAGGATTCGGTACAATCCATTGCACATGCCAAACTTCTAATGGACAAGATAAACCACAAAAGAAAACACATTCTAACTAACTTCAATCTTCATTTCTAAACACACTTAAGAAAACTCTAGTATATCCCAACTACTCTGGGAGAGATCTTTTGGGAAACTGTTCTAGTAACTGAAGCACGTGGTTTAGGCTAAGGGTGCACAGGAACCGAGCCGGACCGACGGACCGAACCGGAACCGGTGGAACCGTACACAGTTTTGGACCGAACCGAGGTACAAGGTGCAGTGCACGGTCCAAAAAATAGGAACCGAGGTCCTGGGGTCTGTGTACACGGTCCAATACAAGTACCGTGCCGTACCGGACCGAAAGTCCCGAATAATCAAAACCGTTAGATTTAGGGGATAAGGGATCAGTATTAGCCGTTAGATTAAAGGGGGTATATAAACTAACATAATAGGGTTAGGGTTTCAGTTCACTTTCTTTCTTTCTTTTCTCGTCTCCTCTCTCTGAGAAGGAGAAATCTTCTTCTCTGTAACTCTATCTTCTTCTCTGTAACTCTGTTAACTCTGTTAACCAAAGTTAATCTCAATCTCAATCTCTACCAAAGTTAAGTAAAAAAAAACCCTGGGGGTTTGATTTTGGATTTGATTTTGGAGGAGGAATATTCACCGGGGGTTTGGAGATTGTTGATCGAAATCTAAGGTTCCTATGAGTGCTCTTGAGAACTTTTCTATGGTGATGTCTTTCAACTTCATCATATTCAAAAATTTCCATGATGATGATGCTGAATTGGATTCGGTACTATTCGTATCCAAGATGTTTCTCCATTACGAGGAGGAGTTTGAAGAAACATACCAAGTAGATCTAGTAAATGATCGGCGGATCCGCAATGGTCCAGATCAAGAGTTATTTCATCCGAAGAAGCGTCCAACGTAATCTTGAACAAATGAAGAGCAAGCATTTCCAAAGGCGGCATATCCTCTAACTCGTCTGGTGGTGCAACTATCTTGAATAAACATTCAAGGACAAACATCGGGAGTTGGTTTTCAAGTAGTATCATATCTTGAATAACCCCTGCCATAAGCCAAGGATTACGACATATAGGGTCAATATTTCCCATGTCATAAGCGTATTGGATGAATTCGACTTTTATTAGCAGATCAATAATAAACAAACCATCAATTACCATCATTTGTACGAACTCCCGGCTATCCATGTCTATGAATTCTGAATAGCACATCCGAATTTCGGTCTCCATCCTCTTAATAGAAGAAACGCACTCTTCTAATACAGCAAACCACTTTTTGTTTGTAACTAGTGCTCCCGATGAGTCCAGCTCTGTATGAAAAAACCTTGCCCATTTAATATTCTGTCTGGAAAAGTACCGACTGGTACCGGAACCGTACCTGATACCGGCCGTGTACCGAATGGTACCGGAACCGAGGTACAAGGTACAGGTACCGGTCCAACATTTTGGAACCGAGGTCTGGGAGGTACAGGTACTCGGTCTCGTCAAGAACCGAGCCGAACCGTACCGTGTGCACCCTTAGTTTAGGCATACCAACCAAGTACCAACTATATAGCTGTAATAACTATGGAAAATATTAAGGTGGGGAAAATCACACCTTGAAGGCAATCATCCAAGCATTTATGAAAAGGAAGCTTCCTTGGGTTTTCAGGTCTAAGCGGCATTAGATATGCAATTCCCTTCACCTGATTGAATGATTCATTTTATACGCAGTTTCAGGGAAAGAAATTTTCGGCAAGCTTGAAAAGGTGCTTCTTTGGGCAGAGGGGTTGTATTGAGTTATGCTTCAAGGCCTAGTTTTCTTACTAGACTGGAAATGTTCAAACGGTTTGTATTTTCGATTTGGCTGAGCTTATAATGTAATCCCGGTCGTGGCTTGTTAGCCATGTGACCTGTTTTAGCTGTAATCTGGTTACTCCGAGTTGTTAAAATGAATGGTGGGAAATTTAGCAAAGAGATTACATTAATCGAGAAAAAATTCGACAATTAAATCGATAGCACTAAACAAACACAAATAATCATGCAAATAGTATAACCGTTGCCACGGTGGGAGGGTCGACCGAAGAAGAATGCAAAGATGGGGTATGTCTGTGACTATCTTCGCTCTATTTACGGAAAAATGATACTTTCGGTCTGTTTTGATATTTTCACCCCGTTTCAGAAAAAGTGATATTTTCGCTTCATTTCGGAAAAAGTGATACTTTCGCCTTCTTTCAGAAAAAAGTGATTCTCTCGCTCCGTTCCCGAAAAAGTATGATACTTTCGCTCTGTTTCAGAAAAAGTGATACTCTCGCGTCGTTCCAGAGTATCACTTTTTCATGTATTTCTGAGTTGAAAAAAGTATCACTTTTCCAGAAACGGAGAGAAAGTATCACTTTTCCCTTAACAGAGCGAAAATATCACTTTTCCCGAAACGGAGTGAAAGTATCACTTTTTCTAAAACAGAATGTGAAAGTATGACTTTTTCTAAAACGAAAAATTGGCCGATCCATAAACCAAAATATGGCTGCATGATGTATTATGCGTCCTTTGTGGTGGTTTGCATAACAGTTATGCATTCAATTTTCAAGAATTGTGCCTAAAATAAAAGTATCGCTTTTCTTGAAACGGAGGGAGTACATTGTTTTATAAGTTGCAAAGGAAAATTAGTTGATGCATAAACCAAAATATGGCTTCATAAAGTATTATGTATCCTTTGTGGTGGTTTGCATAATGGATATACATTTAATTTTCTAAAATTGTACCTAAAATGATAAATACCTCCAAATTTTCTGTAAAAACTCTAAATTTGATATTGTTGTTTATACTCATTGCGTAACTTTTTTTATTACCTTCTCAACGAGATAAAATTTGTAAAATTCCAAAGCACGGATTTTTTGATATGTTATATTAAAGTTTGGTTGCCAACTACACCCTTAAAAAATAGGATACACAAAGAATTATAACAATTTGACTAAAATGGAGGGATATTTTGGTATTATCAAGTGCATTCTACCAAAATCTTTTTATGAAATTGCAAATTTATGTTAGGTTTCAATTTACAAAAAAACGGCCACAAGGAGACTCCCTCCTTTCGGGCCCTCCGATCGGTCGGCCCAATTAACTTTAACAAAACAAAATAGAAAAACGGAGGACAAATTGGGATTAGCTCAGGGGTTGTTGACTTTTATATTTAAGGTTAGAAGAAAGATCCGGTTTCTTGATCTTGCATCCTTGCCTTTCCCCTCAGGCATTTTCCGTTAGCGGTGATAGTTCACGGCATTTTACCAGGTAAGTTTAGCTCGGCACTTTCTCCTCCGTAGCTGTTCTGCTCACTCTGTCCGAGTTGAGTCCCATAACCCGTCATTAACTCATTCATACTTTCCGCATTGTTTCCATGCTGGTTGATCTGCGTATTCTGTGAGGTTTGCTGCCCCCCATATGAAAGCATCCCGTCGGCCAACACTACCTTCCTTCCCAACTTTAAGTCTTCCGCAAATGCAATCTCTGCTTCACATAATTAAAGGTTAGCTATTCTTATAAAGGACAAGAAGCGCATATGTATAATTCAAAGCAACACTATACTCTACTTACGCGAAACGGATATCATATTAAGAAGTACTAAGCAGATGAGAAGTTTTGCCATGATGATGTTGAAATCTATCAAATTTAACTTGATACTGATAAATACTTCGATATTCGACTCGAATGTTTAACGATGGTTCCTCACCCTTTGTACTATTTATAGGATCAATGGCACCTCTTCTCAAAAAGGTACCCACTTCTATAATGTTTGCAGAAGACTGAAATTGGCCTAAATTAAATGTATTTTATTAAATTATTGCAATTTTGTTGTCAATGAGTTTGCCAAAAAAAATTAGCTGCAATCTTGCTGTCAATGGATCTTGGTTGGGTTACCAGACTACTCCTATTATTTTTCCAGATTAATAAACTAAACATTGTGTAAAGCACGTAGTTATTTGAATCACGTCTAGGAAATCAAAGGATTTATTTTGAATAAATTGCAGGCCACCATGTTTCTCGTCCGGTTATAGAAAAATAAAATCCCGAATAAAATGTTCAACGGTGATCAGATTTTTCCTTATTATGATTTTAACAATTTGGTTTCAAAACAAACAATCCCACAATCGATCATTGGTATTATTTTGTACTTATCGCACAAAATTCATGTATTCAACTTTTGTGCATTTAAAAATAAATGATTATTCATGCATGGAGTGATGGACATTCAATGTGTAAATGTAAGACCTGAAAAGAAACAAAATTTGCATATACTTTCCTTTAACTTTTTGGTAATTAAGCTTGGGTTTAAAATGGAACCGAAAAACAACTGCGGAGAAAAATAAATATATAACTACATGTACATTTTGTCGTTACATTTTAAAGCAGAAAAAAGACATTGATTCAAATATGTATGATGATTTTTAAAGTTATAAAAGTCTGCGAGGTTACTAAGATGTTTGAGGAAATTGGACTCTTAAAATATTAAAGTGTATGTTTCTCATGGGGTGGATGTGTAAAGGATTATCGATGCCAATAATAAAGTTCTATGACGTATCTGATGACTCTAGAGTTAAAAATAGGTGCGATCATTGTGGATGCTCATAGTGCACAGTAGTGTTATTGCGTGTGCCAACAATAGACTCATATAATGATTGAAAATTTAATAAGAGAGATATTTTTTCATTCGTAGTCAAATATACTGACTTGGTCGAATGGTGCAACTTTTTTTTAAAGCTGACTTATTCAAATGTGCAACCTCTTTTTTCTAAGGCTGCTCGAGGTATTTTCACCGTCACGGCCACCTCTGATTAGCCGGCCACATATAAAGAAGAAACCACAGTTTCCCAAAAATTAGCTAAGCCAAAGTTTACGCATGTACATTTTTCTAAATCAAAGATTAAATGTACAATTTTCCCATGAAGATATAACTAATTAAATCAAAGATTAAGTATGTACATATTGCTAAATTTTTAGAGTGCGGAATCTGCCGATTTAGTGATATTTTGCTAAACTTAAGATATTTTTTACTCGATCACATGTAAAATAGTTGGTTGTGAAGATGCTAGTGTTAGTGGAAAATGTTTTACCAGCGCAAGATAAAGTTTTTCCTAATTGCTAGGTCAAAAACACAGGTGGGGATGTTATTCATGCTGTAAAAAAGAAGAAAAACGAGGATGAAATCCCCGTTTATTCTCTTTTTGTATTAAAAAATCTAAATATATTAAACCCAAAGCATAATTTGGACAACTTGGGCAAGTTAAAGAGTGGTCCAGATTTCTCCTAGGGAAAGCTAAATCTGTGGTTGTGGTTGTGGTTGTTTACATCATTATTTGTATCATTAATTTCTTATAATAAATACTTAATTAATCTCTTATTATAAGTTTCTTATAATTATCTTAATAAATATACTTTCATTAAATAAATAATAAATTTGTTAATTAAGAAACATAACGACTTTTAAAATTCTTTTTAACCAATTTCATTTTTCTAAATATAGTTTAATTAAATAAATAATAATTATATTAATAATTATATCAATAGAAATTAGGATAACCAGGGTGGTGTTTGAGAGTGGTGATGCATGGAGCCGGTGACGATAGTGATGGTGGTGGAAAAAGTAGTGGTAATGAGTCGTTCTGGTGGCGGTTGTGCAAAGTTCGATGTCAGAGGAAAAATGTTTATTCTATGTCGTTGGAACAAAAATAACATTATTACGGAAGTTGTGGTTGATTTCTTCGAGTGGTCCAGATTTCTCCTATGGAAAGCTAAATCTGTGGTTGTGGTTGTTTACATCATTATTGTATCATTATTTCTTATAATAAATACTTAATTAATCTCTTATCATAAGTGTCTTATAATTGTCTTAATAAATATACTTTCATTAAAAAAATAATAAATTTGTTAATTAAGAATATCAATAATTGGCACCAGTTTCATTAAAAAATTAAGAAACATAATAACTTTTACAATTCTTTTTTAACTAATTCCATTTTTCTAAATATATTTGTATTAAATAAATAATAAATACATTAATAAGTATATCAATAGAAATTAGAGATAACCAGGGGGGTGTTTGAGAGTGGTGATGCATGGAGCCAGTGCCGATAGTGATTGTGGTGGAAAAGGTAGTGGTAATGAGTCGTTCTGGTGGAGGTAGTGCAGGTTCAGTATCGTAGTGGGAAAATGTTTATTGTATGTCGTTAGAACAAAAATAACATTATTACTGAATTTGTGGTTGATTTTTTCAGTAGGTCCCACTACATGTTTCACTCTGTGGTTTCTTCGAAACACATATTTCGGTCAACCTAGCAATTCTCCGTAAGAAACATAATAATTAAAAAATATGAAAAATAATTATCAGTTCATATAAATCCAAATGAAAAAATAAAAAGGGTTAAATTGACATAACCTTTTTTGCTTATTATGGACAATGTCATATTTATTCTTGCAATAGATAAATCTAAGGTTGTAATTGTTTCTCATAAGTGATGATTAAAAATTTATATAACGTCTAAAATTTAATTAACAAATTACTAATTTTCCGTTTGTCTTTCATAATAACCATTCTATTAATTTTTCACAAAGAGACGTTGCATCAAAAATGATAATAATTAGATTATTCTATTAACAAATATTTTTATTAAACAATGATATTAAATACAATTCGATTAACTAATATCTAAATTGTCCAACATTTACTAAGTGGATCACAATGGTGGTCGTGATGGTGTAAAGGAAAAAACATTGTGGTGTGGTTGGAAATGGTGATGGAAGCTATTTTAGCAACACCAAAAATGGTGGATGGTGTTTTTGTAGTCCTAAGTATTGGTGACCAAATTGCACCAGTGAGTAATTTCAAGCATCGTCTCACGTATTTCTTATTACATGGCGAACGTTATTTTTGTTTAATAATGATGGATAACATAGCCTATTATCATTAGGTCAAGTGGTTAACCATTTGACTACTAACTATATTTTATGCAGCGAATAACCTCACATTTACAAGATCAATGTCGTAGATTGTTTGAGGGTTTTAAAGAATTGAAGATATATCTTTTCTGAGTCGAATGGGTTGCCATCTGAAATGGCTCAACATTTTATAATATAATGACTTGGATAAATGAATTAATATTTATTTGTGCTATTCGGATTGTAAAAACATACGATGTAATATGTACCGTAGATTTCATTCTCGAGTTTCAATCTTTTTTGGACCATTTTTAAAGGGGACAAAAGAAGGATCTTGACATTGTTAATACGTACACAATTATTTATGGGACGAATGAGTTCGAGTGATGTAAATTTT